>JAVJGI010000040.1:59653937-59668033 GCA_035590275.1 Ibycter americanus
GGGCGGCTGGAGGCGCCGCCCTGACAGAACGAGGCATTGCCCGTGACGGCAACCGGCAGTTCGCTCGGTGGCTGTCCCTCTCTGACGCTAAAGCCTGCCCTTTACGTCATCCTTTCGCTTCGTGGTATAACGAGCCGGGCTAAATCGATCCGCCAAAGCTTGGCGGAGAAGCTCTGATGCTGCTGTTGATTAAACCTTGTTGTAAATGCAGTGTTCACCGCGCAACGGCGGGCAAGGCGGCGCAAGGAGAGGCGGCAGCTGGCAGGGAACCGCGGCCTCACAGCACAGCCTTGCATGTGTATGTGCACTAAACCTCATCTCTTAACAAATACTAACCTTAAGGCTTCAAAAAGTTTCCCTCTTGCGTTGTTTTAAGTGAACTGAACATCTGAAAAACATCCCTGCCCGGACTTGGTGTTGGCGATTTTGCCTGTGAAAACATGGCATCGGCATAAGCCTCTGTTTTGTGCTCGTGTGTTAACAGACGTGACATATGGAGATGGAAATGGTTGCGGGAGGTCACACTGAAGGTCCATCCAGTCCAGCAGTGGCCAACAGTAGAGCATGGGGCACATGGCAAACAAATACTGATGGCAAATTCTTCCAGCTCCCAACAGCGTGAAGCTCAGGCACTTGCCTAGAGGTGGTGTTTGTGCTTTGGTGGGGTTTTGTTTGTTTGGGTTTTTTTGTTTGGGTGGGTTTTTTGAGGGGTTTTTTTTTGGGTGGTGGTGATGGTAATGGATTTGTCTTATTGCCATTTTCTCAACATGCATATGGTTTGGCATTGATCGCTCTGCATGGCAGTATGTTCCACATTTAAGTACACGTTGCTTGAAAAGGTATCTCTTTTTGTTTGTTTTGAACCAGAAGAATATTGCTGGATGCAAGTATGATGCTGTGGTATTACACACAAGGGGAGAAATTTCACACTTGTAAATCAGGTAGGATGGCTGCCTAACCAGACAGACTTACGTATGTTCCTTGCATATATGTGCTCTATACATATATATGATAACAGGACCTGAAATTATTTCTTACAGCTTCTCTGAAGTCAGGTGATTACAGCAGCTGTAAGGCCCAGCTATAAAGGCTAAGACCTTTAGAACCAAACTAGTGTTTATCCAGGCATAAAGATGCTGTGAGGATAAGCTCATTATCTCAGGCCTTTCCAGATTGAGGGAGAAGTGTTATATTCATAATGACATATGGGAAGTACAGTGACACATAGTGCCGAGGTGAGATTCTGTGCTGTGCTTGAATCATCTTACAAGATCTTTAGATGTAAGATAGTTTTACACCTACCCAGTTCTGAGGGTCCCTGTGACTGAGGAGCTCTGCCTTGTACTCTTCATATTTCTCTGGGCTGCTCACAGGGTCACAACACTGCCTTGTATCATCCCCTTCTGCTAAAACCTTTTCTATGACATGAAATACATGCTGTATATTTAAAGACAGCAAAAGGTTCAATCTCTAAAAAACAGACTAGATTAAATCCATCAGAAACAGAAGCTCTGTGGTTCCCCCTTTCAGCAGTTTAGATCTTAGTGTATTGCTTCCTTTAGAAAGTCAGACCAGGGTAATTATGGGGAAACCTGCTCTCTTGAAAGGATGGGGGAAAGAACTTTTTCTTGGAAAACAGTCTAAAGATTGGTAGTTGAAAGATTTTTTACAGAAAATACAATAAAAATCTCAAGATAAGGAACTGGAAGTTTCTTACATTTATTCATAAGTGGCATTTTTCACAAGCAAAAAATGGGCCTTGGCATTTTCCAGTTCTAAGGTCAGCCAGAAAGCTAGGTGCAGACCTGGAGTTTAAAAGCATTTCCTAATTTTGAATGAATCTGTAAACAAAACTAACTGGACCAAATTCCTTCTAGGCAAACCTAAGTGAAGCCTGCTGAATTATGGCAACCAGAAAAAATTCGACTATCTTGTTTGTAAAATGTTGCACAAATATAACAAATAAATTGAATAAATAGTTCCAGAAAGAGTGCAGCAGCATCATTCACAGTATGTTCTAGGAGACATAAGGGTAGATAGTGAGCTGAAGACTTGCATCACGTAAAAAAGCTAAAGAAGGATTCAAATCTGCTCTAACACATTCAGCCTTGCTGCTTTTATTTCTTTCTCTAGTTTATTTAGGACAGAAGCAAAATCTACTTACCAATCAGACAGGACCAAATTCACCTCTGGTATAAGACTGAATCAGTATTTGATTGCTAGAGGATGACAGACAGTGGGCATGGGTAAAGTGTGAGAGACAATTCTATCTACATACCTTGAATATCCAAACCCAATGAGAATACTTAGTGTCCAATGCATGGATTAAAAGCACTTCAGTAGCTACCTACGCAGGAGGCATGGTCCATTGGATTCACAGATATCCCGTTCCTGTCCTCAGCTTCCATGTGGTATTACTCATCCCAGCAGGAGTTTCTTTTCAGGCCCTGCAAAGCCTGGCAAACTGGTGTGGGTAGCAGAAACTGCTTTTCACCCACTGTTGCAGCTGCAGCCTGGGGACCACTGTAACAGGAGAGTTCTGAGAGGAAGAGCCAGTCAATAATTCAAGCAGGCATCTATTTATGCTCAGCTTTTAGGCAATCCATCTGTTAACAACCAAAAAATCAAGCATTAATTAAACATACAGACCTAAACACGAAACCTTAGGTCTACAATACTGTGAGACAGATGCTGCATTGTGGTTTCTGATGGCTACATCATGTGACAGTTCTTAGCCTCCAAGGCTGTGGTGGCTGGATTTGAGAGCTCTCCAGCAGGGCAGAACCAAAGGAAGTTCCCCAAGCTCCACTGTGTATCTCTCGTGTTTACATACAGCTTTCCCATGGATCAAGACCAGGCTGGCCCAAAGGTTTGCTTCCTCTTTCCCTAGGTCAGGACCAGTCTGTTCTGGCCTGTCAGACAGATTTTACACTCTTCTGCACATAGGTCCTGTCCAGCCTCTTCAGGTGGGTGCTACCCATTTGCAGACTGCATGCCAGCCATCTGATTCTTTCCATTTTTTGCAGACTGGGTACAGTTATCTTAGCTCTACTATTTTTGTGCAGCTATGCCAAGCAAACAAATATTACACAACATTTCACTTCCTAAATCAAACAGTCTTGTGGTATGTCTGGGTTGAAGGCAAACAGGATGCCTCATGTTTATGCTTTAATTCGGACAGGCTTGTAGTATATCTGTGTAATGCAAAAAAATTCCTCAAATAGGTCATCTCACTGCAAAGCTATCCCTGCTGACTCTTCCTTCTTGCCATTCTGGAAGCAAACTAGCTGATCCCGCAGCTGAGTACAGCATGATTTTCCTTCTTTTGTCAAATCACCTTTTACTTAGCATGGAGTCAGTGACTCACCTGAGAACAGCCTCCACTCCTCCTCTACCTGAGCCACTAAAAGCTGCCTTCTCAGCATTAGGTAGAAGCAAAAGACAAATGTGTCTTTAAATGTAGGGTTTTTTAAGAAAGGGAATGGATCATTCATGTGCTTAAATGTTCAGATTATGACTGTACACTTCTCTGACTTAAAACTTGGTAGCAGTAACGATTACTTGTTTAATGAAGGCTGGATATAAATACTAGACGGAATTTATAATCTCTTGTTCTTCAACTGTGAACCACAGCAGATGGTTTCAGTCTATGCAGATTAAGAGCAAAGTAACACATTTTGTATTTCCAGAATAAATAGGAATAACTTAACACCAATTACAGTTAGAACATGCAAAATAGGAAAGACAGCATTCTAAGCACTGAACATCTACTGATTTGAGCAGATTTTGAGATTATAAATATTACATTTGACAGTTTAGAATCAACCATACCACAAATGGATACGGAACTGTGAGAGAGAAGAATGAATCTGCACCAGGACTAGGATTTGGTTCCCCTTTCCTTTACACCGCTCTTCCACTCAAGCCTTTACAGTAATTTCCAGTATAGCTCTTTTTTCTGCAAGGACCCATGTTAGAACTAGTTTTGTCACTGGAACTGTTCCTCTGACTAAAGCCCCTCTTACATCCTATCCTTGTCTCCAGGAGGTTAAATCAAAGCATTAAACAGGAGAGGACAGAAGTACTTATAGGACAGATGGGTAAGCACAAGGAAATGACACAACAGTACCTGCCAGTGTGACTAGTATCAGTTCCAACGGTCCTAACTGTTGTCATGGGGTTTTTAGATATCAGAGCAAAGAAGAACTTTAACAAGGAATTGAAAGATTATTTTAGATATACGTACACGTAGGAAATTTCTCCCCATTGGGGAGCACAGGGGAAGCATGAAACAAGTGGGCAACGCAGACTGGCATCGTAGTGTAACAGGAGATTTTCCATAGAACCACCGCCTTGATGGCACCAGACCTGCACGTGGGCCCTGCCCAGAAGCTCCCACGTGTTTGGTTTTGGTGCATAACTCACCGTCCTGCAGCTCAGATGGCTGAATTCATGCCAAACACGAGCTGGCAATTCCAAGTCAGGCAATCTCTTGCCATTCTGTATGAAGACAACGTCCAGGAAGGAGAGAGTGTTCTTCTGTGCAACAGCACCTGCAGTGGAGACAGGCATTTCTGTTGATGAGTTAGTGCCAAGGCAGGTCCTTATTTAGCTTTGAGGAATGACAGTTAGCAGTGTATTGCAGATTGGACCATGGATTTTGTCAGGCAGGGTCCACACTGCAAGATGATACCTAATATGTTTGCTGGTCCCATAGGTCCTGTTGTCACCCAGGTTCTGACACAGAAATAGCTGTTGTACAATTGAATCAAAATAATTAAGGGGGTTGAATAGAAGAAATAAGAAACATTACGAATGCAGCCTTATAAGGGAGGAGAGGCCTTGAAAGTGAAAAAAAACCTTTGGAGAATAAAGAAAAGTTACAACTTTCCCTTGCTTTATGGCAAAATTTAGGGGAAAAGCATTTGCAGCAATATTCTGAATGGCTGCAAATGCCGAAAGATTGAAATCACTAGGATATTTACTCAGGAGAAAGAAAAGTATGTGACAGTTACTGAAATAAATAATAGACTTAACTGTCAGCAAAGTACAAAGGCAGAAGCTGCATAAAAGGTTTTTTTTTATGTGTGGTGGGTTGACCCTGGCTGGATGCCAGGTGCCCACCAAAGCTGCTCTGTCACCCCCCTCCTCAACCGGACAGGGGAGGGAGAATACAATGAAAGGCTCGTGGGTCGAGATAAGGACACGGAGATCACTCAGCAATTACCACCACGGGCAGAACAGACTTGACTTGGGAAAATTAGTTTAATTTATTACCATTCAAACCAGAAAAACCCCATCACCTTACCCCCATGCTTCCCTTTTTCCCAGGCTTAACTTAATTCCCAATTTCTCTATGTCCTCCCCCCTACAAGTGGCACAGGGAAATGGGGGAATGGGGGTTACAGTCAGTTCATCACACGTTGTTTCTGCCACTTCTTCCTCCTCACACTCTTCCCCTCCAACAGCCTGGGGTCCCTCCCATGGGAGACAGTCCTCCGCAAACTTCTCCAGTGTCAACCCTTCCTACAGGCTGCAGTTCTTCACAAACTGCTCCAGCGTGGGTCCTTTCCATGGGGTGCAGCCCTTCAGGAACAGGCTGCCCCAGCGTGGGTCCCCCGCGGGGTCACAGGCCCGGCCAGCAAACCTGCCCCAGCCTGGGCTCCTCTCTCCACGGGGCCACAGGCCCTGCCAGGACCCTGCTCCAGCGTGGGCTTCCCACGGGATCACAGCCTCCTTTGGGCACCCACCTGCTCCGCCGTGGGGTCCTCCAGGGGCTGCAGGTGGGTATCTGCTCCACCATGGACCCCCACGGGCTGCAGGGGCACAGCCTGCCTCACCGTGGGCTTCACCAGGGGCTGCCCGGGAATCTCTGCTCCGGCACCTGGAGCCCCCCCTGCCCCTCCGCCTGCACTGGCCTGGGGGGCTGCAGGGATGTTGCTCTCGCATAGTCTCACTCCTCTTGCGCTGGCGCAGATGGGTTTTTTTCCCCTTCTTAATATGCTGTCACAGAGGCGCTACCACTGTCACCGATGAGCTCAACTTTGGCCAGTGGTGGGTCTGTCTTGGAGCCGGCTGGCACTGGCTCCCTTGGACACGGGGGAAGCTTCCAGCATCTTCTCACAGAAGCCACCCCTGTAGCCCCCCCTACCAAAACCTTGCCATGCAAACCCACTACATGATGAAACCCCAGACAGCAATTGTAACCTGTTTGTTAAGTACACTGAGATGTAAAGAGAAAGGATGATGAGATAATAAACAGGAAAAGCAGGTGAGTTCGAGGGCACTATTTTAAGATGGGAGAGGTTAAGTCATGCCTGGATCTGTGAAGAGGATAAACCAAAGAAGAGTGAGGAGAAGACTGAAGATGATTAAAGATAGTGTGATGAACAGGCAACAGAAAATAAAAGAGAGGATAAGATTAAGTCCTTAGGAACATGGTCAGAAGGGGAAAACAAATGAGAAATTTGAAACCTCAGCGTCTATCCTGGCAGGAATAGCAAGCTGTGGACAGGTAAGGACATATATGTTTTTGGGCCCGGCACACGGCTCCTCTGTCTCCTGTTCCAGTGTGGTGATCATGAATCGTTGTGCCAGCTTTGGTGGTGAAAGACTGGCCCAGACTCTGGCGCAGTCATGCTGTTGGCACCCAGGCTTGGTGCTGGGTCCTGGAAAGGCATGAGCGGCCAGGGCATGCAGCCGTGGGAGGCTCTCGTGTTGTAAGCAGGACCTGTGCACCAGGACTCTCCCGTCAACTTGGCAGCAATTTGTTTTATCACAGGTATCAAAACGTGGAACAGCTGGATCCTAATAATCCACAAAGGTATCAAATCAGCCTGTCTGTTCCCAACACACTTAATTACTCTCAAAGCTTTAGATATAAGACAAATGTAATTCCGGAGCTTGTAATTATTATCCATAGAGTTGTGAAGGTAGCTCTGACTAGGTCTGCATGTTTTGATTTACATTAGGTAAAACAGACTCCTTGGGGACCCACTTTGATGCAAGGGAAAACTGATGTGACCTGATGATAGTGCAAGTGAAGCATTAAGTACTGGAAGGACCATGCAAGGTGGACAGATCAAAGATTAAAGGACAAATTAAAAATAGCTTCTGATCATCCAGGATGGTGTCTATGTAATAGGTGAAAAAGAAGTTTTTTAAAAAAAAAGTTACTGCAATACAGTATAGCTGTTCTAATAAACAGGATAATAGACAAGGATGGCAGAAACTTATTTGTGCCCTAGGATACCTGACAGGGTGAGAAGCATTTGTTTTCAGACAAGATACTAACACATTAGAAAGTCAGCACACTAGAAGTCTGACTAGGCAAAGTAAAAACATCCCTTTAAAGTGTATAATAATAACAACTGCATAATAATAATTTGACCAGAAGTCAAATTCATTCCTGGTAGAATTCTTGCCTCTAGGGAAGAAACGAAGATGTTGTCTTCTTTCATGCTCACATTGATTGTGTTGCCATATTTTTGTTACTATTTTTTTTGTAACCTCAACCCCAAGAGGTTTAATGAATTTTAATTTCTTTTTAAGTAGGTCACTGGTTTTCCTTTTCTGCACTGCCCTCCTTCTAAAACAACTTGTAGTCTAAACCTTTATTTATTTTCTTTAGAATGGGGGCGGGGGGGGGGGAAAGCTCTGCAGAAATTTCAAATCTACTTCAGCAATTCTACTGTATTCCATTTTAACCTCACGCACACAATACCCACCAGGTTGTTCTCAAGTTCTTGCCTTTCCATCTGCTAGTCCTTCACAGATGAGGATTCAGGGAGGAAGGCATCCCACAAAGATGAAAGCTGCATACTGCAGAAAAGAGTAAGCTTGTTCTTAAAGAGTATGACAAGGCAATGCAACTTGTTACTAGCTTCACCATTCTGGTCATGCATGAGCTTTGTAAAAAGACAGTAACACACTGACCATCAGCAGCTTAAAAGAGTAACAGTCTAAAACTCCATCCCATTGTGTCCTTCCTGCATTTATCTCCATTGAAAATAACCTCTCCTCCCACCTCTCAGAAGACCTGCAGAACTTGGTAATACGATAACCCTCAAAATGTCAAAAAAATAATTTACCCATCGTGAGGTGGGGAGTGACTTCAGTGAGGGAGTGACAAGAATTACGATACATGCAGGTAGTAACTGTGTATGGGGGGGGTCATCTGTGATTGCCTGCCTGAAAGGTGGAGAAAGTGGTAAATGCTTTGCTTGGGATTTTAGAGGCTGCAACGTCACTGGTTGCATTTGGTCAGCACCCCCAGCCCAGCTTATGAATCAAGAGCCATGCCACGGGGACTGCAAGTAGAGCAACATTCAGACTCTCATCTCTGTCAGCACAAGATCTGAGGTTCACAGGCACTGTGGGAGGAAGACATAAATAATAAATGAGCTAAGTAATGAAGACTAGCTGTACCTAATTATAGTTCTAGCTGCCCTTTTGACTAAAGAAGGTTCAAAGCTGCTGCAAAAAGATGCTGATCCCTTTTTTTGAATGGTGTTTGAACTTCACGGATTATTATCATGAGAAAGTCAGAAGATGCCAATAGAAGTCACACCAGCCTTTCATAGCCTTGTTGAAAAGAGCAGTGTCTCTTACATCAGTTTATTTACACATCAAAACATTCTTAAGCTTAAATTAATATTAAGCCTGAATACAGAAGCAATGTAAGAATTAAAATAGTGTAGACTATTTGGAAGCTGTTCTTCCTTATGGCTTTTGGTACCTGACTTGGGAGACTAACTTAGGAAAATAGCTGTCTGGGCTCTGTATATAGTCAGGAGAGATTCAGTTAACTACAGGAGGGGTGCAGGTTCCTAGCCTGGGCATTTAAGTGTCTAATGCTAACTGTGAGAATGCATTTACCTCCTCATCCCTCTCTACTAATAGTTTAATTGAGGAGATTTTGTTCCTAATGCCCTTCCCATGCTGCAAACCAGGGATTATGAATACCTGATTGCTGGGAACTGAGTTTCTCTCAGACTAGGGGAAAAATAGCCCATGGAATAGGATGCCAGGTTATAGGCTGGTGGACTTGCACTCTTTTCCAACTCTGTGACTTCTTGTGACTAACCAGGGGTCAGCACACATTTGCCTCCCATCTTCCTATCTGTAAAATAAATACAATAATTCATAACCACATTCTAAAAGAGGTTGTCATCTTTGGATAACAAAGTCTTAATTATATATCAACTACAATTATTTCACTCCCCACACAAATATTTATCTGTATGGGCATATTTAAGTTATTGTTACGTATTTCTAAATAATGTCAGTAGTAGAAATAAAGGACAGTTTAAATTAAGATTCTTTCTAAACTTTAAGTGCATTTCCACTTCCATACATAATATGAAATGCACTTCCACATAAAGGTGAAATTAAAACTGCTACAGCATATTGAAACAACTGCATTTGTAGAAAGTACAAATCTAATCAAGGAACTTATAAAATTGTACAGTGCCTTTGTGCAAATAGTAAACACCATTAAGATGTATTTCATCACCCCTTGTGCTCTATCAGTGGAAGAATGTTTCATATTACTGTACAGGCTTGCTTGTTAGATCTTAGTAACACTAAAGCAACATCCAGGAACATAAGCAATGTGTAGGCATGTTGAGTAAAGTACAGTGCGTCATAAAAGAAGTACATGGTAAAGAAACATATCATGTGCTGCTGATCTGCAATGCCATCTGTATACAGAACAGACTATATCATGAAGGAATGCCAACAAGTCATCTTTGAATTTAAGCATAGATTAGTTTTATATTTAAATATATATCATACTTCATGATATAAAAGCAAATAACGAGCTAAACCATGTATCAATATTTTACTGAGTTCATGTCTCCACAGCTAATGCAAACCTTCCTCTTATTTGTTCAGTGGGTGTTGTATAAAGGATGCCAAGGTTACAAACATTTTATCTGCATTAGGTACACAATACAGCTTGAGCCTATTTTTATTGTCATTCTCCATCATTTACTGGTACTGCTACCATTTGCTTCAAGCAAACTGTAGAACAGGGATGCAAATTTATCATCTCTAGTACTCAAGCCATGGAAGCAAAGTGATCTTCAACAAAAGAAATTAAATATGTTTGTTGCATACAATGGGCTGTGAAAGCTCGTATCTCACAATCCACTGGGCCTGACGCTTGGATGAGGAAAATCGGTTCAGTCCTCTCTTGTTCAGTGGAACTACACTGCTTTCCACCAGCACAGAAGATATGGCCAGTTGCCCGTGGCAGTGTCATGCTGCTTCTTTATAAATGTCTTTTCAGATGCTCCAACACCTACTACACCTTCCAGGTTGCTCTGGTATGGTAAGGACTGTTATCATCCCAGACAGCCTCCTCCTACAGCAGTATTCCCTGGTGTTCACTTCCAGTTTGGCTCTTAATTATTATTCAGCACTGTGGCTAAGTAATTGTGGGCTGGGTTTTTTTTCCGTGTTCCATGTGCCTTCTCACTTTCTTTCCACTCTCTATCGTTCTGCAGTTATTTCTCAGAAGAAAACAGTTCTGCAGACGTGGTTCCATGTACAACCTGAACACTGCTCATACAGTCATCTTTTGTTTCAGGAGTTCCTTCTATGATGCTAATAAATACCCATTCTAATATTTACAGTTCTCAGGTGAGTGTGTCAACCAAGCAGGCAGTTCATTGCCCGCTTTGCTTCACTTACAGAAATGGGTCTCAGATCATACTTTACACTAATTTTGCTCTGTAGTACATGCACTTTTTTTGTTAATTAAATCTAATCTATCACAAGGATAGCAACACTTTTTCATCTGCAACACTCGTGGGTATATAAGCCAATTTTCTGCACAGTGTTGCAATGTGAAGACTGCAACTGAGAATGTTTTGTTTTCCAATGTTTTTAGGTCTTAATTATTTAATATGATCTCTTCTGTTTGTCCCCTGTGTTTTCACACTTCCTAAAATAGATCACTGTACTGGTTAGATATGAACATACCAATGTATAATACTGAGGTTTCAGAAGGATCTTAATAGGCTTTTCTTTTTTTCTTTTTCTTTTACATAGTTGACAGCAGAGCTGACTGAAGGTGTTTTAATGTGATAAGAAGCTTCTGATACCATTTGATAGTGTTTATGTTCTCTCCGGATGACCTGTTTTCAGAAGAATCTCTTCAAAAGGCTTGTAAACATTCACAGTCCCTACACTGCAAATTACTTACTATTTACATTACTTATGTGAGAGCATGTATCATAAAATAATTAAAATTTAATCGTTTCAAGTATGATTGGTTAATATTACTTGTACTGCTATGGCTGGAAGAACTGCTTTTGGATGTCAGCAAATACACAGCAAATGCCTGTACATGAATAATGGATTGAAGATTAATGAAAGCCAATTTGTTTATTTTTGTATTTCAAGATGGAAAGTAATGTAACAGTCATTAAATATCCCTGATATATTTCCATTGAAAACAAAAGCCTGAAAGCAATTATTTGGCATAATGCATACTAATAAAGAAATCCAGTGACACAGTAAATAATTATTGGATTGCAAGAATAATTGTCTAGCCTACATTTGCAGAAAACAACAGCATTTTCCATCTCTTCCTTACTAATCCATGCAATTAGAGCTTGTGAGGCGGCTGGGGACGGAGTGCAAGGTTACAGAAAGAGGTGGTCTGGCCATTTCTCAGCCATCCTTGCACACATGCCCTATTGGAGGCACAGGCACAAGTACATCATCTGCTGCATTTCCAGACCCTTGTCAAAACATCGGGAGTCTTGTTCTCCTTGGTGCACCTTCCGTTATTGATGGGTGACACTGGAAAAGGAGTTGTCTGAAATCATTATGGTCCACAAGAGACCGTCTTAGCTATCCCTGGCAGTTTGAGCACTCATGTGCACACGCTGCAGCCCTGCGTGGGCAGGACTTTGGCACTTCAGTTCAGTGCACGTAGAAGGCAGAACGCAAAAAGCAATGGGCAAGTCTGCAGATCGCTGCAGATACTGGACTCCCATTCGAGGCCACACTGGTTTTTTAGTATTGCCATCTGATAAATTGATTGAGTTTACATTACAAATGCTTCCAAATCCTTTTTTTTATTTTGTCTAGTAACACATTGATGAAGTCCAACTGAAAAATGCATATTGACCTAACATAT
This sequence comes from Ibycter americanus, assembly GCA_035590275.1. NCBI lineage: Eukaryota > Metazoa > Chordata > Aves > Falconiformes > Falconidae > Ibycter > Ibycter americanus. Next base: position 59,666,089 of record JAVJGI010000040.1, read on the forward strand.
AATTAATAAAATACTGTGATTATATATTTTATACTATCAAAATGAATGCTTATGAATTTATCTGCACAGGAACAGTCCCTGTATCTAATCATACATGGCCCTTGCTATTCTTAGACTGTACGCCTAGGGCTGATTCTCAACACAATATAAAAATTTGGCTTAGCAACAGAATCTGTAATCTGTGCTTGAACATCGCTGCACCATTATACTTGCTCTGCTTTAGTCAGTCTTTTACGTGTTTCAAGAATTTATCTCAGGGTAGTACACAAGTACAGAAATGAGGTTTATAAGCAACTAAACAACTAGTGAAAACAAATCAATGAAAATGTCAAATACCAGTAGCAGCACTTAAATTACAAATGTTGATAGTAGCTCTCAGCACTGAGGAAATGAATAAGGAACAAGAAGACAACCATTGCCTACAGTAAACCCGAATGTAATCTAACCAGAGAGCTAGCACCACATCCTACCTGATCTGTGCAAATGACAATGTTAAAGGCCCATTAATTAAAGTAACAGTTGCCAAATATATCCATGCACTTATACATATATACATGCATGTCTGTATGTATATATGCAACTATCCGAAAGAGTAGTAAGTATCTTAAGCTGTTCTAACATGTACATTGCTTAGTGGTTTTGGCTGTTGTGATGCACTGGGGCTCTTGTCTCATCGTACTCACAGGCTTCTCTACAGGGGCCCTCCAGGTGCAACTACAGAGGCATAGCTGCTGTGGGTCCATTGAACCTGGCTTTTTGTCCCAACAACTGCCCTGATAGATCATTTTATCAGTGCAAATCTGTAATGTAGTCATGAAATCTTTTTAATACAATTCAGTTCGCTCTAGTGTAGTTAATCCTGCCTTTCTGAATGCTCGTATGAAGTAAAAAAGGTTGTTTCAACATAAATAAGCACATAAAAAATAAGTTAACATTTTGGATGAAGGAAAACACTGTAAGGAAAGCTGGATTTTTGTTTTATCATGCATTTACTAAAAGTACTTGGTACTCATAGCATCAATCAAAATCAATGATTCAAAAATCACAATTTTTGCAGAAGTAAGATATACATGGGTAGATTTTCACTGGGCACTGCACGAATGCAACAAGGCTGCACCACGGAGAGCCGGGGTAGCCGAGAGGGTGGGGAGTGCAGAGGAGACTCCTCCTCAGAGAGGAGAAGGACACGGTGAGAGATGTTGGAACATCAGCTGATGCTTTGCAATCCGCAATGCTGAGTACTCATTGGTATCAAATACTTCCTTCTTCGCTGTTATTTGGAAAACGTGAATTTACTTTACAGTGAGAAAGATACATTTGCGCTCCTCGTCGCCAGACCTGAACGATAAGGGGTCTGTACAAGGACGGACCTGTGACCAAAGTACCAAAGTTTCTACCAACTTGTTGCATCCAGGAACCTGTTACTTAGACCTTCTCCAGTTCCAGCACTTTTACTGTATTAACTGGATTACACTGTGAAACGAGAATGTTCACCAAAGGCCAAGCAGACAATCAAATGTTCAGTCTTGTTTCTTCTGATCAAGGGAGGTCAAAACAGAGATGCGAGCAGTGCAGACGTTCAGTGCCCCAATCAACACAACTGGGCAGAAAGAAGGAGAAGAGAGGACCAAAAAAACCTCAACAGTTTCCGCAGTTTCCCCCTATTTATTCCAGGTCATTGCTTACAAAGGAATTGGGGTTTTTTCACACAGATGTATGTCACAAAAAGTTACAATTCACTGAACATTCTCATACGGATCTTGCAGGTTCCTTCCTGCCGCTCTGTGACACGGCCGCTCCCGGTCGGCAGGACGGGAACCCCACACACCTGCAGGGGGGACAAGCTGGGCTTCTCCTCCTAGAGCCGCCGCCGCCGCCGCTGACGGAGTTGGGCCGCCAGGGGGGCGCCGCCGGGGTTGCGCCGCCAAGGGGGCGCCGCCGGGCT
>JAVJGI010000040.1:59668467-59686347 GCA_035590275.1 Ibycter americanus
GGCGGGGCCGGCTGTGTCCCTCGCCGGGCGGCCCCGGCGCTGCCTGGCCGGCTCTGGAGTGGCGCTGCCTGCCTCCAGTGGCACAGGCCCCAGCGGTAGCGGCTTTGTGCTGATTGTAGGCTATTGGAAAGCTTCCCAAGCCGGAATAAAACTTCCGACTTGCTAATGTACGTAAGACTGACCACTGGAAGGAAGCCCCTTAATTTGTGTTTCGGTCCTGAGCAGTTCTTCACGCCAATTGAAATCCTTTGGGCCAGTGCAAAAAACGAGGGCTCATCTTATTTTGTCTTCAAGTCTGGAATTTACAGGTGTGGTTCTTGAAAACAGAACAGTATTTTTGGATAGAATAAAGGCTTTTCATCTGAAGTGCATCCTTTTGAAGGAGCACTGCATGTGTGTTATAGATACCACAGCAGCACATCCTCATTTACATGCTCCTTTCAGCGTTGTCTGCAGAATTTCAGTGTATTTGCATGCTCTGCTTATGCTTGTAAGATTTTTCCCCGAATTTTATACACTGGCTCACTGAGAGCAGTCAAATTGGCATGCCAGTGCAGTTCATTTGACATGCTTCATGTCAGTGGATAGAAAACAGACTGAGGGTCTCCTGGCACTCGGGAGTGATCTGCAGTCCACAGTTTCCCACGTATCCCAGAGCTCATCTTGGCCTCTGACACAGAAATGGCAGATAATTTGCTTTCCTGGCTGCTGCTTTCAGATGAGCCAGAATTGGAAAACAAAGATGAAATGGATGCATACAACATAATACACATAACTGCATAGTAAATCCAGTGCTTGCTGGAAGGACTGATCATATGACTGCAGCCATCATGTGAAACTACATTGGAGGTGAAACTACATGACGTGCTTCTGAAAATTCTGAGCTGATTGGGTTGCTCTTACGGAAGAGCAGGGACTGTAGTTCCCTGGTACTTAGGTTTGTATTTCAAATCTGGCCCTGTGACTTTATTTTTGCTAGTTTGGTGCTGATCCACTTGAAGTCCCACAAATTTTATACAGGAACAGAAATTAAGTAGTTAGGGAGTGATTTTTTTTTTTTTTTAATATGCTCTATTTCCACTTACAAGAAATCTCAAACTTGATCTAGAATACAGTGTAAAAATTTATGTAAAATTAATTGTTTGTGGAATGATTATTTGTGACAAGCTAATATTATCAAGTGATCTTAGTAATACTGGCCAGAATGTAGAAATCTTGATCTGTTTTGTCATGACAGATCCAGGCAGAGAGTACAGAGAATAGCTGAACAGAACTTGCATGTTGGTCTGTGTTTGGTTATTTCATGTTTGTGTTTACATTTGTCCTCTTATGCCCGATCCCACTGTTCAGTTAGATAAAAGCTGAAGAAGCATGTAAATGCTTACTAGAGAAGAATCTCAGTAGTAATGGTAGTTTTTGCAAACTTTAAATTTAAAGCACATGTGATGTAAAAATTGGAAAATTCTTTATGAAATGTTTGATGAGAATTTGTGTTCAAGGCACATAAATCATAAATTAAGCTATGGCAGAATGTTATCCATTTGAAGTTAAATCCTTGAACTTCTACGTTGTCTGAAATGGTCAAGGTGAGTTAAGAAATTTGCTCTCCTAATAGTACAGGAGAGCCCTTAATAGTCTCCTCTTGACTTGATTTAAATTATTAATAATGACAGTAGAATTAATGGCTTACAGTTAAATAGAAATCAAGCTGGTTCTGAAAGCAGCTACTAGCAGTATGTAAATTATTAACTATTAATACTATCTACTTTATTTTGTTTGTAGATAAGACAAATCCAATACATACATAGAACAGCAGGGCGCAATGCCAGTGGAGGAGCCTTATTTGTGGTAAGTAGTTTTCTACCTTACTGTAAGGGGGATGTGTAAGAAGAGTTTGGCATATGCTTTTTTAATTTGCCTAAAAGTTTTTGATGAGCAGAAATTTGCTATAGAAGCCTGCTGGCATTTGTGAAGAAGCATTTTTTCAGTAGAACTTTTCATTAGAGTTGTGACGGAGTATCAAAAAGGTTTACTCTATTTATTTATTTGGCCTTGTGTTTCTTTCTTTATACAGTAAAAACTCTTATTAGTAGTAATGGTAATATTAGCAGCATTTGTGTGTGATTGCAGATGAGACTTTGCTTAAACTTTTATCTCATTATGAAACAGTTCTTGTTTCCTTTTTTTATTGAGTTTGTAATTGAAGCTCATGAAAGTTTTTGCAGGCGCAATTTCTTGGTTTCTAAAATTTGCTGCAGAATTACCCTTAGGTCCAGGTGTTGAAAAGTGCAATTCTTGTTTATATTATATTTGATATAACACGTTGCATAATGATTCATAATTGAGGCCATTAGGCATTATCGTAGTATTTATAAATAGCGATTGCAAAAAAGAAAAAGCCCTTGAATTTAACTGTGTAAAGCACGTGTTGGCTGTCTACCTCTGAAGAGAACCAGAAGCATCTCCGAGAGGTGTATTCTGTCCCATTCTGCTCTGTTCAGAGCTTTACCTAGTCTGCAGTTTAACCACTGAATAATTTGGCGCTTTTCCAACAGTTGGTAGCAATCACCACTGTACTAGAGAACTGACCACTTCAAAAGCGGTTGCTCAGCATTTTTGAACAGATTTTTGTTGTTGTTGCCTTTATGCAGCTGTTTCTACAGCTTTTCTAATTAAGATGAAGTTAATGGGATTACAGTACATGCTTTGTATACATTTCCAGAAACCTGAGCAGGCATTGATGATTCACAAAGTGAGAGCTGGTATTCAAGGGATAGAGGAAACGGCGTAGGCTGACAACTGAGGAAACTTCAGATGTAGTTTGAGGTTGGTAAAGACAGGCAAAAGGTGTCGTTGGTACCCTAATGGATGTTGGTGTCTGGCTTAGGAAGCTAGATAGCTTTGTAAATTCTCCAGGTGTTTTTTAAGATTTATGTAACTGTTTAAATTATTTGCTGGAAGGAGGAGCCTGAAAACAGAGAGAGCAAAGTAGAAAAGTGAAGTTGTGTGTTTTATTTAATTTCTTGTGATTTGCAGCTGTTTATTTAATAGCATTGACTTATTTTTATTCTGCAACAGGATTTTTGCTAGAAGAGCATAGGAAATTGTTTTTGTGGGGGCTTGTTCTATGTGTGTGTGTGTGTGTTGGGTTCTTTTAATAGGGTAATATTTTTTCTGTGAAGTAAAAGGCTATGGGAAGAAGACAGTTGGATGTCATTGTGTGTGTGTGTGTGTGTAATTGCCCTAACTACAACTAAAAACCTTCAGAGCAAATTTCAAGGGAAACTAGTCCTGCTGATTTGAGCTAAAGGCATTATTTTACTCAACACTAGGTGTTTGTATACAATCAGAAGATGGGTCATGTGTCGTCGTGTGTCTCACCCTTCCCCCACTCCCCCCAATTTCTCTAGAGGAAAAACCCCAACATTAAAAAAGGTCTTAGTTTTCTGGAATATTACGAGCAGATAAAGGGTCAAAGGTTGTGAAGAACCGCTTGTGGAGGAATAGTGTGCTTACCTGGGAGTAACTGTCACCTGTTGTGGTGGTCCTCTTTGTATGTCAGTTTACATACAAATGTCTTTGTTTTGTCTTGCAAAGCATATTGGCGCTTCTTGTTGCACTTGCTGTATATGAAATCTCTACGTGAGGAAGGGAAATGCATACAGCATCTTTGTTTTGTAACAGCAGGGGACAGGCTAGCAGGGGACCTGGTGGTCTTAAAATCTAGTATTGAAAGGCAGTTCTAATTTATATACATGTGCATCCCTTTGCAGACTTTTTTCATGCAAGTTTTTGCCTTACATCTTATCAGAAACATACAGAGATAAGAAAACTTCTACTGAAACCTCTTTTTATTCTGAAACAGCAAGAAGATAGTTTCTTTCAACCATTAAACTCCGTCCGATGCCATCACAGGCAGCTAGATCACACTTCCAGAAAGAGCATATCAAGTTTAAAACTAGGTAAATTGTTTGCCCATAGTAGTATGAGGGCTGCTCCAAATCTGTAATTTCTGATGGTTAGGGTAGGCCTGATTACAAAGATACTTTTATTTATAATAGTTATTTTTCTTTCTTTAAACATGGCCTCTCTATCTTTGACTTCTACCTGACTTTAGCCTCCTTAAACAGCTAAAACTTAACTCTTGTACTTCATGGGTGTTAACACATGAACTGAGTTTCCTTAACACGTTGACTGCCCTGATGTTGCCTTTGTCACAGGGCTGCTCAGGGATTCAGTAGAGAAGGTTAGAGAATTGCTAATTATAGTTTTTGTTACTTGTGAATATGGTCAGTTACTTGGGTCTGAGAGCACTTCCAGCATTCTTAAATTAAGAGAGGTTTGTATCTGGAGTTTTGCTGCAACAGTGAATACTTGTCCTTTGGAGGAGAAGTAATAAATTTCTTTTCATTGATGATATGATACAGACTTTTAATAGGTTGTTGCCCTAAACATCATTTCCCCGGCAGACCATGCAGTTTTCATTTTGATTTACAGTGTTTTTAACTGGCGTTCACCGCAGGATATAGGTCAAGTTTCAGGCCAACTTTTTTGCAGTATACATGAAAGATAAACCATTCTAGTTATTCTATTGTAATTCTTCAGTGCTCTTTAATAATTCTGTGTCAAGAAAGGCAGATGATTGGGTTACTGAAAAAGAATAATAAAACGGCCCAGGTTGGTGTAGCAAAAAATGTGAGATGACCATCCAGCAGCCTTAGTACCTTCCCTGGGAGAGTACTGTCATCTATGGGGACAGCGTGGCTTGGGTAGGCCTTCTCAGTGCATTTTTCACACTTTAAGTAGTCTAGGCTAGATGCTGCAATACAAACATGATACAGTGAAACTATGCATGGAATCAAAACATATTGTGTAAGACTCCAGGAAACTGGGGAGCGCTCAAAAGGGTATTGGAAAAAATGTGTGGATAGTTTGACCTTGCTTTTCAACAAACTGCTGTAGTTGGCATATATGTAATTATATGTAGTTTGTGTATGGAGGAAGCCTTAACATATCTGTTTCTTTTTATGAGCATCTCTTAGATGAGGAAAGGCTGAGAGAGCTGGCCTGTTAGAGGAGGCTGGGGGAGTGGGGATCTTACTAATGTCCATAATACCTGAAGGGAGGGTGCAAAGAGGATAGAGCCAGGCTCTTTTTAGTGATGCCCAGTGACAGGATCAGAGGGAATGGCCTCAAGAGAACATCAGGAAACACTTTTTTAATGTGAAGGTGACCAAGAACTGGGACAAGTTGCCCAGAGAGGTTGTGGAGTTTCCCACCTTGGAGATGTTCAGAAGAAGCCATCTGGACGTGGTCTGGGTAAGCAGCTCTGGGTGGCCCTGCTTGAGCAGCAGGGGTTGGCCCAGGTGACTTCCAGATGTCCCTTCCAACCTCAACCACTCTGTGATTTAAGACAGTATTCTTTCCAGTACTGTGTCCTGAATTCTGATCTTGCTCTGCAGAATCTATATCCTAAAAAAAGGCAGAAATGCACTCACCATTTAGGAGCAAATGAGATCGTGCAAGTCTCGGATAAATGGTGTGTCATCAGACAAATGGAAGACTAGAGAACAGGTGACTGACAAATTCCTAACAGCTTGCTAGACCTAGAACTCTGTAAACTCTGGATGAAAACTATGAAACTTACCACAGCACAGAATTGGGTGAAGCCTGCTTAGGAGAATGGAAAATAAAAAAGGTGATAGGATCCTATTTAGTGTTCACCTGTGCTGTAGCCTTTACAATGCATCTTGGAGCCTTGCTGTACAGAACTGACTGTGTGACAAACCAGCTTCAGATATAAAGTCTTTATTATTCCTTTTTGCTTGTAGGGTATTTAAGGATATCAGTTTAGAGATGATAGACTGAAAAGAACAGCTGTTCTAGACAAGAATTTAATAAATCAAATATACTTATTTGAAAACAAATTCAGATCAAGTACAATTGTAACTGTATGAAATAGCTATGGAAGGCAGAATAGCAGCCTGAAATAAAACAGGCATGCAGATTTGAGAAGGAAAAGTTAAGTTACGGAAATACTTATGAATCTTGTATTTGGTCTGTGCAGTTATAGAACAGGTCTGTAAGGGGAAAAAATTGAAAGTCGCACAGTATTTACAATCAATTTTTCTCAAAAAATTGCTGATGGAGGAACTTTCATTAAAATTGGTAGAAAACCACTAATGCTACATAGGAGGACTCAAATCCTTTATCTGGACAGGTCAGTCTGAAATAGTGGCAACTGTGTTCCTAAAACCTGTTTTATGTTATCTTGTAGACCACGCAATAAACAATAAATTCATACTTAATAAAATATTAAGTTATCTTTCTGTAATTCCTGTTACTAGGGGGAAGTCATCCTTGGTGGAGAAGTGTATATTGACTGTAGTTTTATATTTGACTTGGAACTGTAGTAGGATACATGTTCTCCAATTGATGATGGCAGTAGTACTGTCTGCTCCAGGATATAGGCAAGATAAGCAAAGGGAATCTCTCACTAGACCAACAGATGTAATTGAAGTTAAGTATTTGGCCTTTCGATACTTCCATATTAAAATTTCTAAGTCCAGGAATAGCTGTGGACCATACATATTTTAAGTTCTGCACTGATGATGACAGTCTTTCAGTAGGTAAGTATCTTGCAATGTTAAAATTTTTCATTAAATCCTTTGCTGCTTAATAAGAATGCAGTGTGGAAACTGCAAAATCACCCTAGGTTACTTGAGAAAATGATCAAAGTGAAAGTCAGTGGAGTGGGTTTCTTTCTCCTAAATATACTTTTAAAGCTTTTATTATTAGCTGGTTGTGGATTACTTTTAACATCAAGCCTCAGGTATAACTTGTACTTTCCCCAAACTTTCTGAATTTGAAAACTATGAAGTTTGGAATGAAGCTTAGCTATGATTATTTCAAGGATACCATAATGAGCTGCTTAGAGATAACTGAAAATTTTGTGCGGGAAGTTTCTGTGGTGGATAAGGATTTTCATCAGAACTAAGTTTTTATTAAAGGAAAATGTCACTTTCTTCAAGACTTCCAAATTTGTATTTTCTGAAAGTAGAAGAACTAATTTCAATTTGTTGTTTCCCTAGAAGACCACCTTAAAAATAGTATGATAGAGTATCTTATTTTGGAAATCTTAATTCAAAATTCTGCTTCTTCCATTCTGATTCAGAATTGTATCTAAAATTAAAATGTTTAAATCCAATACAAATCAAAAGAAGATGTTAAAATGAATTAATAATGTATTTGAATGTGCAAACATTTTAGTTACGTAGTAAGCTTCTTGATGATTTTTAAAATATTTATAGTTAATGTCTCACGGGAAAAGAAAAAATGGGCTGTTGTTTTAGTCCCTTGTTGTTTATTAAGGTGTTAACCAGAGACTCTTAAATCTACCTGTGATGAGTTTGAACATAATTGCCAAACTGTATTAACAGTGTTAAAAAAAAATTATATTTTGATAACACTATATTCCTCAAGAAATAAATTTTTGAATAGGAAATAACAGGAATAAGTTATTATTTTTGAGTGATGAAATAATTATCAGTATTTTTGATAACTTTCCCAGAGATATTTAATCATTTGAGTACTATGAAATTTTTATCTGGAATATATTGGTTTTATCCAAGCAACTCAACTGTAACTGTCTAATGAGAAGATATTTTACAACAGTAAATCTGTCCTGAATAATTTCCTGACAACCCTATTTTTATACTTTTTTTCTTTTCCTGAAGCACAGAGATAGTCCTGAAAATAATCCAGATACTCCATTTGAGTTCACACCTGAAAACCAAAAGGTATGCAGACAAACAAAGTTAAATACACAGACTTTGTCTTCAGATCAGTACTGATATCTTTTCCCTCTTTCCCTTTAAAAAGCGAATAGAAGCAATCATAAACAACTACCCAGGGGGACATAAGTCTGCAGCTGTCATGGCAGTACTAGATTTGGCGCAAAGACAGCATGGATGGTTGCCCATATCAGCTATGAACAAGGTATTTGGTACTTAATTATCTTTCAAGCATAATACTACTGTTTCCTCTAAATATCTTACTAGAATATTTAGCATTTATTTACCAAAGCATACTAGCGTAGGAATTTACATGTGGTATAGAATTGTGAGAATTTCCTATAAGAATACGTTTTAAAAAATAAAAGGGAAGACTAATGCAGAAAACTGGGGGCTCTGTTGTTTACATAATGTTAGCTCATTGCTAGAAATTACAGAACAGAACAAAAATTACATGAGCCCTGTTTAGATAGGCTCTTTTCCCAGAATCATCCTGCAAGTAGGAACAGAAACTTGAAAGACTTGGTTCACTGCTGAATTTGGAGAAAGAAAAAAAAGGTAAGTGATGGAGTTTTTCTCCTTCCAGATTAGTAGCACTACACGCATTGCCAGGATTGTACTTTAGGCCCATAAAGACTTCTGCAGAGCAGTGTTAGTATAGTGTGTGTCATGAGTGTTGTATAACGCCTCACAGAAAGTGCCCAGAAGACTTACCAAATTATTTATTAAAATGGTTTCAAAATAAGCAAGCAACTACGCTGCTCCGAGGTGACAGGTTGCATGACAGTAATCAAATACCAAGAAATAAAATTTTCTGGTTTATATTCATATCAATAAATCTATCCTGTTTTGTGGTGCAATCTGGCATATCATCAGTTTTAAAGTGAAAAGTTTTAAATGCTATCAAGATGTACTGAGTGTGAGTGTTACAGAAATTATTGAAGGAGTTAAGTGCGCATTTAGGGAAGGGCAACTTATGTCTGCTGTTTCTACAGTGTAACAAAAAGCCTGAAATCTCCATTAATACTGAATGGAGCAAGTATTTTTGTTTACTCTAAGTTTTGGATTGATACTATGTTTTAAATGATCTTAAGATTATTTTTTTTTAAGTGAACGGATATTTTCCATGGCTTGTTACTTCTCTGCTGTAGAGACTGGAACATAAAACAGTTACCCTTTTGAAAACAGAGCCAGTTCTCAACCTGAGCAGTTTGCCAGGGTTCCAGGTTAATGAGGTCAGGGATGCTTGCACCAGAACTGGCTTCATGGAGATTGTGTTTCACTCCTTATTAACTGTGATGCCAACCTGCAGATGCAGCTGTGGTGTTTCTCAGGCCAGCCCTGGTGTGTCACAGAACCTGAGACAGACCTGCTGTGTCTGAATTGGGTGAGCATAGTGCCAGCCTATAAGTATCCCATAACAAAAAAGTCCTATGTGGGTTAGTGCAAGCAGAATCATACAAATTTGTTCATTCATACAGCAAAAGAGAAGTACAGTACGAGCTGGAGCTGACAATGAAAGCTGGAACCCAGCTGACGCCTCGCATCTGCTGTGTATGGTGTTAGATGCTGGAGGGGAATTGCCTTGAGCTCTGCACTCTGCTAATCTGTGGCTTAGTGACGAAGTTTGTGCTCGAGCTGGGTGACTCCAAATAGAGTAACTCGGGTGTCTTTTCTTGGCACTTGAATACAGTTGTGCTTTGATACCCATCTCCTTCTTCTTTATCCGTTACCGACAGAGGACAGGTGATTTTACTGAAATGGTGTGTTAAATGCCTTTACTGATGCCCTGTGAGAATTCAATATAGTGTCTGTTTTCCCCTTGTTACAGGTTGCTGAAATTTTAGAAATGCCTCCCATGAGAGTGTATGAAGTGGCAACCTTCTATACAATGTATAATCGCAAACCTGTTGGGAAATACCATATTCAGGTCTGCACTACCACGCCTTGCATGCTGCGAGATTCTGATAGTATTTTAGAAGCCATTAAGAAGAAACTTGGTATGACACGAATTTATAATATTTTTTGTAACTTTTTTTTACCTTTGTTTAATGATACTGAAGTAAATTTTTTCATATGGTGGGGACAGAGTAATACTATTGAAATTACAGCATGAAATAATTGGAAAACAGGCACTAAACACTTCACATTTCAGATTTGGTGTTAATTCTTTATTTTTAAAGATTTCAGTACAGTAGAGCAGAAAGGACCATTGTCTGGAGTGCCATTCAGTGGTCTTAAAGTGGTTTTAAGGGCAGTTTGCCAGGAAATGCATTATTCTAGTATGACTCTTGGACTGAGAAAGTAAGCCCTATCCCATATATAGGAGAGGACTTTGAATGCTATGGTACTTTTTTATATGTAAAATAAGATGTTAAGGTATATGCTGTATAAAAGTTGTTTGTGAGGGGTTTTTTTACTTATATAAGGTGATAGAATCATAGAATGGTTTGGGTTGGAAGGGACCTTAAACATCACCTAGTTCCAACCCCCCTGTCTTGGGAAGGGACACCTTCCACTAGACCTAAAGCTACTGGGAGGGTGCTATAAGGTCTCCTTGTAGCCTTCTCTTCTCCAGGCTGAACATCCCCAACTCCCACAGCCTGTCCTCTTGCAGGGGGGTGGGGTGGCAGCGCTCCAGCTCCCTGATCATCTTTGTGTGGCCCTCCTCTGGACTTGCTCCAACAGACCCATGTCCTCCTTGTGTTAGGAGGCCCCAGAACTGAACACAGTACTCCAGATAGGGTCTTGCAAAGACCCAAGCAGAGGGGCAAAATCACCTCCCTCAACCTGCCTGGTCATGCTTCGATGCAGCCCAAGGTTCTGTTGGCTTTCTGGGCTGTGAGCCCACATTTCTGGGTCACGTCCAGTCTTTCATCCATGAGTACCCCCAAGTCCTTCTCTTCAGGCCTGCTTTCAATCCACTCATTGCCCAGCCTGCATCCATGTTTGGGATTGGCTCTGTTGAACTTCATGACGTTCACACAGGCCTATCTTTCTAGCCTGTCAAGGTTCCTCTTGATGGCAAACATGATGTTAATATAACTTAAGAATTCTCCATGAAAAAGTCAATTGAGAGTACTGCATCATATGAGATGTAAGGAGAGCTCATGGGTTTTGTGTGTGGGTTGGCTTTGGTGATTTTTTTTTTTTTTCCATCCTCGAGTGGTCATGTGGAGGGGGATAAGATCAGCAACTAACAACACTTCCAATTCTATGAAGGCGCAAGCTGTGCTAACATTTCCTAAGAACCACTGTGATAAGAGCTGCAGAACAGCTGCTTATTATCTTGCATTTCATATATTCTGTTGTCTGAAAAAGGCATATTTAGATGAAATTTGTCTTAAGTCTGTTACTGCAAAGGTAGCTTAATTTTAACTGAAACTCTTAAGCTTGAGAAATCAAAACATTAAGGATGAATTGTGTAGTTCTTACTGAGAAACAGACCTTACTTAGACTTTTATTAGTTCCCCACTCCGCCCCCCCCCCCCAACTATGGAGGAAAACTGCTTTCAGCATTGTTCCTTTCATGGAGTATTTTGTCAAGATCAGATTCTGAGATGTTATTCCAGTTAACCTGCCCTCTGGGGAAGGTCTGCATCTGTATCGCTACAACAGTAGCGTCATGGAAGTTAACTATGTGTACAGAGTTGCTGCATAAGTAAGTCTTTGTGTATAAACTTGGAACTTGTTTATGAATTTGTAGCTAACAATGTTAATGCTTGGATCTCGGTTAATTTGGGAATTTAATACTCAACACTGCATATTAATGTATTTCATATCAGCATGTGAAAGCTATGTTTTCCCTATTTTTCCATTCTATTGCATGGATTACTAAAAATGTTCCTGAGTAGAGCTGTTCTGTTAGAATTGTCATTTCATAGTTATTTTTCAATAAATCATACCTGCAGACTTGTAAATGAGGTCTCAAAAATGTATCTGAAAACCGACTTCACAGTTTATTAGAATCTTTTAATGGAAACATGTTGGACTCATTTAAGAGGACTTAACTATGCAAATGTTTAAGGCCAGACTACAAGTAATGAGAAGTCTATGGAGTACTTAAATTCATGCTTTATTAAACTTGTTCAATAACCATTGCTGAACCTAGTATGCTTTATTGGTTTAGGTATAAAAGTTGGGGAAACCACACCTGATAAACTCTTCACGCTGATAGAAGTCGAATGTTTAGGTGCTTGTGTAAATGCCCCGATGGTACAAATAAATGACAATTACTATGTAAGTATTACATAAACTTTTTAAAGGTTAAACTTTTTTGCTGGGTTACCTGTACTATCACTTGTTTCAGATTCTGAAGTTTTGGTCAGGTACTTCAAATTCCTGTTGGCAGGGGCAATGTTATAACCTAGGGCATCTTTTAGTTGCTTGGCCCCTTCCTAGAACACTTCATCTCTATCACAGTGTGTCAGTGTATTTTTCCTTTCAGTTACTGTCTTGATTTATACAAGTGGGATGATGCATTTTTTTGTGGTAGTGGTCTGCCCATAATCTGGAATTTTTGAATGCGTATTTGATAAGCCTTTAAATGCACTTTAAAGCGGTCTGTTAGAAAGTGTGGGCTGATTTAACACTATTTTTGAACTTTTGGACTTCTTAATTATGACTCACTTAGATGCCATCAGACCAAAGGAATTAATGTATTGACTGAATCTAGCTTTCTTTAAAAGTAAAATATTTAAAAAACAAGTTATCGGTCTGATTAATTTTTTCAGAAATGTTCTCTTGGAACTGTACCCACATTTTCTTGTCTTAGCTGGCCTCATTTTGCAGTACGTGCAACAGCACACGTACAGTGGGTAGGCAGAGATCCAGCTCACTAATGTACCAAGGAAGCTAAAAACACAAACCCATGTTCGACAGGACCCGCATCAACACTGTTAGTTTTAACATAACTTCTGCAACCACATGTAAAACAAGTTTTTCACATTAAAATGACAGTAGGCTTTTCCATTTTCCTAATTGTTTAAACCAGTATGTGTGTTAATGGATAGGATCAAAATTACCTATGCTAGGGTAACACCTAAGAGAGCAATTCTGAATTTTGAATGCTGCAGTTAGCACAATTGCCGACTATTTTTCTGTTGTTTTTTTTTTTATTTTTTTTTCAGGAAGATTTGACACCCAAAGATATTGAAGACATAATTGATGAGCTAAAGGCTGGCAAAGTTCCCAAACCTGGCCCAAGGTATATTTGTATAATACTGGCTAATTAATTGAAGCCTGATCCTTTTCAGAAACTAAATTCCTATTCCAGTGATTTGAGTTCACAACCTACAGCTAAAAAGCATTAATTTACTGAACAGAATGGCATGCATTCTGTGCCTTTCTATACATTCAAAGCCAAAAAGAACAGGAAAGAACTGAGAATTTTCATGTTCTTAATGACTGACTGGAGGAGTGAAAACATCAACTCTGATTTGGCTTAGTACTTAACAGGTGAATGATATCACCTGTTGGATTTTTTTCTCTTGATCATTTAAATCAACAAATGCCTGTTGGTTGGTTGGGTTTTTTTTATTTCTGACAAAAAACAGATGGTAAGTTTGTTAAAGTGTTATTTCTGAACTTGTCTTACCAGTTATTTCCCACTGTTCTTTGTTAGCCCAACTACATGTATGCTTATGTGATGGAGGAATTAATTTGACTTGGGTGTGTTAGCTATTCCTGTTGATTCTATAATGATTTTTTTGAATACAAGAACAGTGATCTTAAAACAGGTACAGTTTCCAAACACAGGGAAGCATCTTTAACAAAAATAACTCATACAGTTGGATACTGCCTTTGGTATTACTGGGATCAACATCACGTTTGGCTGGCCAACCTGCAAATAAAAGAAAGAAAACTAGTGATCCTGTCTTGCATTTCAGTTAGAAAACTTTGTCACTATTTGATTTGGAATCCTTCTGATTTAAGAGTAGCATCACATACTTCTGAGGGAGGAATAGGAAGAACAAAAGGGGGGAAAAAAAGTGGCTTCAGCCTTAAGTCAGATTTTGTAATTTGTCTTCTATCCAGTGATTAAAACAGTATCTGAGATTCTAACAATATTGAATATGTAATGAATAAAACTGCTTTTGTTTTTCAGGAGTGGACGTTTTTCTTGTGAGCCAGCTGGTGGCCTTACTTCGCTGACTGAACCACCCAAAGGACCAGGCTTTGGAGTTCGAGCTGACCTCTAAGGATTTTTGTAATACAAAATGAACTGTCTGAAAATAATAAAGTAACTTTAATCTCAGTAAAATGATGTACATGCTTTTACTTTTTTTAAAAGATGAAGAAAGCAACAGCAATTAGAGTATCTTACTTGCCATGGTTTTAACTCCTGCAAAGCATAACCCTAATTCTGGATTATAAAAGTGGTTCTGTAAAGCAACTCACTAAAAGAGTCCACTTACAGTTACTGAGAGGTGGAAGTTGCATCTTTTGATCTGTCATTGAAAAGCCTTTCCACTTTTTCTAAGGTTTTTTGAAGAAGCAACAAAACTGACTACATTACAAATCTGGTAAATGCACAATGAAACAAACTGAAAGGAAATGATCTGACACAACTTCATCACAGATTACTTTTAATTGCAATTCAAAACCAATAAAACAAATGGGAAAGGCGATCCAAGCTGTATTGTTAAAAAAAAAAAAAAAAAAGGTAGGTTCAGTAAGAAGTGGTTCTTCTTGAGTCACCATTCATTGACCAGGAAAAATGAGAAAATTATCTTTTTATCGTGTTACAGAAAAACTCCCACCATACGGCAGCAGTACTCTACTAAAAGAATGTACAGCAACAAGAAATTACTTCCCTGTACAAATTTTGCAATACAGCCAAGGTATGCAGTTGGGGGCAGTTTAATACATGCGTAAGTGTAATATATGAAACTAGATATTTGATTCACAGATCCTTCTCTGACCTTACTGCTGTGTATCAGCTACTTTTAAGAACTAATCTGTGTGAAATTGAGGTACTTCTCCCAATACAAAGTTGAACTGACTGCATATTAACACAATATATATGCTTATAAAATCTTGCAAATGCTTTATATATGTACATATACATACCTTTCACTGTAAATCAGGAAATGTGAACATGTTTGTCACCTGAGAACATATTGTGACTGCCTCTTCTAAAATCTGCTGTGGAACTTACATTCTTATTAAAAATTAATGTGATAGATGGAGCTTAACTGTATTATTTGTATCTTACTCTATATTATGTTTAGTTTGTTTTTATAATCTGATTAACAGTAGTTTTCTAAACTATTGTCCTTCCTCTAAGTCAAATTTTGTATCTACAGATTTTCCTGCATAATGATTATATCATGTAAGTCTGTTTGTGCCCCACCTTTATTTCAGGCTCTGTGAAGTTCCTTGATGTATTGTTGAACAAGCAGTGTTACTGTTGGTAGTTCTGAAAGCAAAATATGTATGTGTATTGTTTGTATGTAAAACTTGCTATCCCTTCTACACTACTAAATTTATAAAATTAAATAATTTAATTGCATACAAACAGAAAAGTAAACTTGATAAATGTAAGTCATGAGTGAAGCAGTTGCCCTATAAGCATGAAAAAAATAATCTTGTAAGTGGTATAGAATACTGTGCATATCAGAAAACAGTGCATCATCTGAAGTATTATCTGTAATTTAAAGTTGATGAATACTCTTCTGAAAGGTAGTATTGAATATTTTAGGTAACAAACATTACCAGGACATAATTTCTGTTATTCTCAATAGCAGAGGGTTACTAATAGTAATTCTGGGCAGCTGACGCTAACCTGTCAAATAAGTAAACACTTACAGTTCTGCGGTTTTGATCTATCAGTTACTATCTTGGACTCTTAAGAGTACTGGGTGGTGAGTTAAATGAAAAACAAGTACAGCAACAGTAAACACAATCCTTAAAACTGGTAACGCAGCACTAACAGAACTGATTTCTCAGTTTTCAGTGGTCTTGTTTGCCCCTCGTCTTGAATGAGGGAAAAATGGAAGAATTCACTTGCTATATAAATTCTCTAAAAACTGTAGGGGAAAAAAAAAACAAATTAGGGAGGAAAAACAAAAAAGACCACCTAGAGAAGATTTTAAGAAAAAGAGGTAGTCTTGGGAAAGGAAATGAGATTTAGAACATGGAAGCAGAAGACATGGAAAGAATCCACTGGACTGAGTAGGTAGTGGTGGTTCTTTCCTTTGGTAAAGATGGAAGAAATTCTGCAGTAGTAGGAAACCATCAAATACCCAATGACGTGTTTGATGTTGGATAATGGAAAGATTTCCAGACCTCCACATGCCACTAGAAAAATGTTACCTGGAGCAGTGTTCTGTCATTACATAGGATGAAGCAATGAAATTCAGTTCCATCTGTGCTGTGTGTTAGCTGGGCTCACTGGCTGACCTGCCAGGGGCCAGTATGTATGCTTTCACCAGCATGACATCTTGCAAGTTCTTAGGATAAAAGTTCTTAATTTAACATTTCGTACTGCAGTCTGAGATTTTCAGTCATTCAAGTACTAGAATGAATTCAGCAGTGACACAGTTCAACCAGATGCTGTGCACATTTGTCTTAGTCAAGACCAGTAGTTCACACAGCTGAAAATGCAAGATGTTTCCCTAGGGAGGGCAGATCAAGGGAAGTACTGTGCATTGCCCCCACAGTGCAGCTACAAAGGCATTTTGCAGCTATGCTGTATGTAAAAGGGAGTGGCTTCTGGAGACAAGGGGAAGAAACTAACATTGTGGTAGCAATTAACTGACTGATGCTTTTTACTAGTCTAAATAGTAGTTCTTATAAAAGGCTTAAGGAATCGTATTTTTTAGTTACTGATAGATACTATTATCAAATCTTGAACATCTGCTCCTGCAGATGTTGCTCATGAGACTCCTTTCCTGTTACCTCTGCTGCTGGTTGTGAGTATCTACCAACACACACTGAAATCCTGGAGGTGCACATCACTCGTGCTGATGCACAAGGACCAGAACAAGCACTGCACCACTACACTACACTGGTAGCCTGTCATGTTTTACAGGGTGAATCATCAGCATTATCCTTCTGTAGTACCGTGGGAAGAAAAAAATACCCTGCCTTGGGAAATAGTTCTTCCTCCACTTACGTTGACAGTCTGTAGCCCATCTGCTTGCCACTGCAAGTGATGATCTCTGTAATCAACCCAACAGGAAAGTGAATGCAACTCACTTTGTTAGGTTGTCAGGGTGCTGGCATACCTGCTCCTGGTCAGCTGACAGTATTCACCTTACGCTAACAGAATAAATGAAAATGAAGGCAGTTGCTTTACAAATTATCTGTACCAGCATTTGTACACTAAGATTTTGAAAGCAAGTGAGAGAAGTCTGCCTAAACAATAAGCTGTTGTGCAGCATGGGAATATTTGGGATTTGTGATGCTATTCTCTACCCATTCTGGAACATGATGGGTGGAGATCAGAATATAAGGGAAGTCCACACAATAGCCTTAATCAAAGTAATCTTTTAATTCTGAAAAATTCACCTTTCTGACTTGCATAGAATATTAGGGAATTCTTGCTTTCTACACAGTAGCAGATGAAAATAATCCAGTAGTAGACTAAGCACAGCAATTAAGACTACAGTAAGTGGAAGGGCTTTGTTCAGCTGCCTTCTCAAAACATGGCGCCCAACATCCCACCCGTCTTTAGCACCTTCCAGAAACAATCTGGACAGTCTTACTCGAGAACCCACCAGTACAGAACCACACAGATCCTTTAAGTCTTACCCCATGATACTACTTTAATAAGCGGATACAAAATCTTTCACAAGTGCAGATGAATGACCTGTTTTCAAGGTTGCAGCTAAGACATCAGTCCACTGTAACCCCTACTGATGCATTTGTATGACGTCTGTCTTATTGGTGCCAGACACCCCCCCAGAATACTGTTTTTGTTCTGAAACCTGGAAGCAAGCCTAAGCTTCGAAGGGCAAGCAGTGCCCGTCTCCCGCTCCCCCCGCCGGTCCTGCAGCTCTTCGCCCGCCCCCACGCCACTGGGCAGCGCCGGCAGCGAGCAGCGGGCGGCGCGGATGGGGGCTCAGCCCCCGCCAGGCGCGGC
>JAVJGI010000040.1:59697179-59722061 GCA_035590275.1 Ibycter americanus
TCTGTTTGTGCCCCCGGGGGCTGAGTTGTACAACTGGGTTTTGTGGGCTAAAACCAATTTTCCTGTGTATCAGTGTATCCATTGTAAGCTTTTTATTAAATTGTAGTTCTGACATCTAAATTCTTTGGAGTTGGGTTCATTTCTCCTGCCGGTTTACTTTTAAACCAGCACACCTTATTATTTCCAATTTTGAGTTTTGGATAGTAAGTTCTGTGGTGTTGTCCAGGATAGGTCCTCCTTTTTATTTAGGAGGATTGTTTTATTTTTAAATTTAAAAAAAAAAGTGTTGTAGACATTTCCTTCTCTTTAAGAAGGTAGAAATTGAGGCAAGCTGAAATAGCAGGGAGTTGTGGTACGAGTGACAGATAGATTCTCTTTCTGTGGAAGCAAATAAAGCCGCTTGCTGCATGTGTTTCTGGTCAGTGATTCCTCAGAATTTCACCAGGTTGTCAAAAAATTTTCACACAGCTACAGAAGCAAGTGTCTTGAATTGCTATGGGCGTTTGCCTTTGCCAGTAGTAACAATGATCACAGAAAGTTGAAGTCCACTTTTTGCCTTGAGTGCTGCTTAAACATTTCAGCAGGAGCATTAAGCATTAAACTAGCTTAAAAGGAATGAATGTTCGGCAAATTTGATATATTGCTTGATTATGTCTAAGGAAGTATGAATCAGAGATGTAAGTTACACTAAAAATCTGATTTGTTTTGTCATGTTTTGTTTCTACTTTCAGAAGCAAATCAGCACCAGTGTGTTGGTTTTGTTCCAACAGGTAGATTTTAGAGTTTTACTTTAAAATGCATGAGGCAAGAGGTCCTTACTTTGTTGACATTTATTGTAAGTTTAGCTGCAAGAGAACATTACAGAAAAAGAAGTGCAGGTGTATTTTTAATGATGAACTGTGACGTGAAAGAGGAGCCATCTCTTGCTGAGATACAGCTGTTATTGAAGCATGATCTATCTGTAATTCATAAACCAGTAGTACCTTTAAAATTCAAGTCAATCCACGTAACAAATCTGAAAGACATGTTGGGGTGCGGTATTTTCAATCAGCAAATAAGATTTTATAAATTAAATTCTGGACCAAAGTTGCTTGGTTTGGTTTTTTTCTTATTCCACAGTGTGCTGTTTGTAAAACACTGCTGCATGATTTATAGGTGTCTACAGTTAGTCAGGAATAGGAAGGTTTGTATATTCCATGATTTCTTTTACCTTTTTTTTCATGCTCAAGTAAACTCAACCTGGTCTGTGTAAGTTATGACAGCTGAAAGTATCTGACTGACTGGGTGACTGAGGGACTTAAATGACCTCCAGATGTCCCTTGACCTCAACTATTCTTTAATTCTATGATCAATGAAATTCTTGTGTTCTTTGGTAAGCATGTCTTTAGCTGCTCTTTTTTTTTTTTTTTTTTTTTTAAAAAAAAAAAAAAAGAGTAGGGGAAGGTGGTGGAAAGCCTTACCAAAACTCAATCAGAAAACTACAGATTTGGTCATGCTCTTTAATAGGGCATATTTGTTAGAAAAAGGTTGACAAGTCTGGGTGCTGCTGTTCATGTGGAAAATAGATTGAAGGGTTTTGTGAAATCTGTGGAACTTGATACTCGAAACCAAGCACAGGTAAACTCAGGCTCTTAAATAGGAATTTGGAGGTGTTCTGGGTAGGAGCCCAAGGTCCTATATAGGCAAGTGCAACAAAACCCCTGCAAAGAGTCTTGTTTGTTTTCTGTGTAGGAGAGGGTTGTATGTCCTCTCATTTTTTTGCTCTTAGTAGAAATTCCTAGACTATGAGATACGTTCTTTATTTTGGTAGGAAGTAGTAGTGAGTTCCAACTGAAGTACTGGAAAATCTTTCTTGCTGCCTGAGTGTTGGCTGTTTTTTAGGGACTTCATCCTAGCCTTGTGTGGTGTAGTCTGGCATGGGATGAGTAGGTACTTCGGAGTATATTAAAAGCTGTTCTGGAGATTGAGTAGTCACTGCCCATTCCTATTTCACTGCTCAAGGGCACCTTTATAAAATGGGATTCAAATATTTCATTTGTCTTACTACAGAAAGATTTTTGTGATCCTTATATGTTTGGATCTCAGGTATCTAAACATTTCAAAATAAAATGTAGAAATACTCTCTGATAGGACAGCAAGTCTAGTAGTCCATTGCATATATTAGCTGGGCTCTGAGGAGTCTCTGAAATACACGTACCCAAGTTATTTCATGGCATATATTTCTGAAAGTTGTGTGTGTTAGGCTGGTGTTTTGGGTTGCGTTTTTTTTTGTTGTTTTTTTTATTATTATTATTATTTCTAGTGTACCCTCTAAAATCTGGTAGGGAGAATTGCTGCAGGGGAGAGGTAAGGTACTTTTTCTGAGGTTGTGCAATAGGTGCAGCAAAGGAGTAGAACTGAACTCAGCCTTGCATGTTCTAGCCACAAAGCCATCTCAAGTATTGTGTAAATCTTAAAGGAAAATTGTAATAAAAAAAAAAATTCCTCATTTCTGGACCAGAAGTGTTTTGTCATATTTTATCATCAAATGCTGTAAAATCTGCCAAATTTGTGACTCATGTCCATGCTGGGTACTGCGTTTACACTTAATACCACAACAGACTGTTGCCTTAGGCACTGTTAGTTTGAGACTTTGTTGGAGCTTAGTTCTTTCATCATAACTCTTGACACTGGAATCTGCATGGACTGAACTGTCGCAATCGTGTGAAAAGAGCTTGCGAATATTTTCCAAATAAAAATGTTCTTGTCAACTTTCATCTGTAAAAGCCACTGAATGTATCATTCAGGCACTCTTCTCTGCTATATACTGAATTGGTGTGCTACCTAAAGCTAGTAGGACTTAGTAACTCGTTTGCTGGTTGCTGTTAGAGAGCTGAATTGCAAGTACAGTGAGACACCATGGAGTGCAGGGCAAAAAGTGCCTGGTAAATTGTTCTGTTTGTTATATTTCATGATATTTTAGTGTGCACCATATACAGGAAGTGGTGATGGTAAAAAATTTAGTCTTAAATAGTATAACACACACATGTAGCCTCTTACTTAATCTTTTCTTATGCAAAATATGTATTCCTTTGAGCTTGTAAAGGATAATAATGCCTCTAGCCTGCAGCAGGAGGCAGGCTTGCCAGTAGGGATGTACTGCTGTGTATGTTTAGTCCATTATAGCTATGTATGTGTAATGTATTATCAGCTTTTGGAAAAAATGTTTCATTATATAGATCTCATGCCTACTCAACTTTGACTTTAGCACCCTGGTAATTAAGTTTTCGGTAATCCTACTTAGCAGTAATGTGTGTGCTGGACTCCAGCAGCACCATCAGTTGCTAAATGATTGGAAGGAAGTCTTTTTTTGGGGATCCATGTAACACTGTTTTCATAGGACTCTGCACAAGAAACCTCAAAATGTTTTTGCTCAAATGAAACCTTTATTAGCTCTTTCAATTTTCTTGATTGTAAAGATCAAATAAACTGCTGCAGTGATTATAGAATAGCTGTGTTTATGTAGTCCTCTGCAATGAAGACCTTGGTACAAAACCTAACGTTTTTGTGGCTACAGTCTCTTTGAAATTTTGGAATTTCAGAACAGTATTTTGTGTAATGTTAGCATGAAATTTTTAAGTGTATGCACTGGGCAATATCCCATCCTTTACCATCATTTTGACATTCTCATGAGACAGCAGCAGTGTTTAAGACTTTGTTTCTACAAGTATGTGTGTCCAAGAAGGTAATGGAAAACTGACCACAGTAGTTAGCTTGTCATTCTCCATTAAAACTGAAAGAAGATTAAACACTTGTGCTTTTTTACAGGGCCACAGGAATGGCAAGACTAAAGAATTTTGGTTTGTGTTCTATGTTCTGGGGAAAAAATTCTGGTGTGTTGATCATGGAGTCTACTGTGCTTTCCTCCCAAGCACAATCCCTTCTTACCTGTCCTCTGAAGTTTCTCTCTCTGCTGCTTCCTCATCACAATCACTTTTTCTTATTTAGCTAATCTGAAGCTTTACTCCTCACAGGCATACTTCTGTGTGGGAAATATCAGGTAAAAGTATAGATGTTCTTTTCATGTGTGTGGTGTTTAATTCCCAAGCCAGAAAAGCTCAGCTCTGTACTGCTGGACTTTACTAGCATCCTGTTGTGTGTTGTACCTGAATGGTCTTTTTCCTGACAGTCCCAAATTCCTGGTCTTGTGCCTCTTAGCATGTCCCCAGCCTCTAACCAAAATTTCCCAAATAATGTCTCGTTCCATCTCCCACCCTTTTTTCTTAGTGGATGCTGTAGGTGCAAAGGAGATGCTGATATGATAGCACGTGCCCTATAGTCTGACTGGGAGCAGTTTCATTGTATGGTAGTAGGTTATGGCTGAGTAACTATCTGTACAGAAGCACAGAGTTCTAGAAGAAGAAAAAGATAATTGGCAATGTTGCTACATCTCCGATCGCAATGTTTCATTTAGCGCTAGTAATGCTGGAGTTTGTTAACCTCTCTTTTGGAAAGAATCACTTCTCTGAGTTGTTTGCTGAAGGATGCTTTTACTGTGAAATAAAATACTGAAGTCACCGTGCTTTCCTGATGAGAAGAAAAAAAGAACACCCAAAGAGTGTTAAACTTAGTTAAATGAACACCTTTTTGCTAGTATCTTTTTGCTTAAACTCTGCTCCTTACAGTACTTAAAAAGCCCAGTTTTCTGTGGGTTTTGGTCCTTTGTACTATACCCATTTCCTTTCTCCCAGTGCATTAACCTCAGCTGCCTTTGACACTCCCACCAGAATGCAGATAGCATTTGGCATGACTAGGTGTGAGCTACCTACATACATCTTGATTAGCCAGTATGTACATACGGGTTGGCCAGCTGGCTTTCTCTGAACAGAATATGTAATGTTGGCTTTTGCCTGCCTTTCCCTCAGTTCAGCTGTTCTTAGATGTTGCTCTCTTACGCTCATCCACCAACTTTTTTTTTTCCCTTTCCATAATAGACTTAATAGCTTTAAGATTTAGATCGTACTAGTAATTTCTAAATAAACTTGGAAGAGACAAAGTCATGGGTGTGGGAGGGAGGAGATCGCCAAGAGGAAATCAGGTCAGTGTCTTAGTTTGAATCAGGAATATACCTTTAGTGACTATCCTTATCTCTCCTCCCTGTAGTTTAGTTTGCTCTATGCAGTGGCTTCAGAGCTGGATTCCTTCTGTTTTAAGCAGAGATGTGTGCTCAGTGTGCTTCAGCCTTTAATGTGTGTTTAGTACATGGGACTGCACTAGAACTAGTCCAGAGCAAAACTGCTAAATGTAACTAGTGTAAATTCTGAATTTTTGTTACAAGCGGTTCCGCTCTACAGTTCTGCTCTTGATAATTCTGTAGTTTTTGCTAATGTAGATGTAGCCTTAGCTGTCATTTTCCTGTGTTTAATTTTAGCAAAACATTCTGAAGCACTCCTGTCAAATATTTATAGCAAAAATTTTTACAGTTGATTCAGTTTCCTAGTCTGGAGTAAATCCCTATTGGAAGAAAGGGATATTTTTCTTTGTTTTTTTTCTTCTGCAGATGAAGTAAGATAAGGGAAATATAGAGCAGGTAGTTGAGAAGATTGCCTGATGTTAGATCCCCTGCTTTTCAAATGCAGATGTATTCTAGAGCTCAAGGATAAATGCAGTATCTTGGGAATTAACTCATCTGCTACTATTATTCTCATACAAGTTCAGTCTTGCACCCCATTGATCTTCTATGATAGCAGTCATGTAACCGTCAAGATCAACTGTACAACAGGGCTGCCAAAGAAAACCTTCCCTAAGTATCATGTAACTTTTTGCTGTTTATGTTATGAGGAAGACATACAGGAATAAGAAGGTAAGCATGCATCATAAACCAGAAAGGAAACAAGTAGTTCTGTGAGCACCAGAACTAGTGATGCTTA
The DNA here is from genome assembly GCA_035590275.1 of Ibycter americanus. Lineage (NCBI taxonomy): Eukaryota > Metazoa > Chordata > Aves > Falconiformes > Falconidae > Ibycter > Ibycter americanus. Next base: position 59,703,089 of record JAVJGI010000040.1, read on the forward strand.
ATTTCTTATAGATTTGTGTCTTATGGTTGATTGACTCTGGTAATGTGCAAGTCTCAACTGAAACTTCCCCTGTGACTAGGGGAAAAGAAGGAAAGTGGTTTGTAAAGGCCATCTCACGTAGGGTTTTCTTATATGCAATATAGCATGAAGCTCATATTGAAACTTTCCCTCAGGGAAAACAGTGACAAGATGATCATTATTATCTACCAGCCACCTTTTTTCATTAAATTTGTGAGTGCTTAATATATTTGAAAACTTTTCTCTGCTGTCAAGTTTGAAGAAAATATGTCTACCGGTGTGAAAGTCATTGGTGAATCATACATATGCATGTAACACATGGGCCTCTGTTTCTCAGGAGACTGGAGTGAAAGCAAAAACTCATATAAAGGGATTGAATAACAGTAGCAGTGGCGCTGTTGGGAGTACTGTGTGAGTTCTCTGGGGTTTTACATAGGTGAAGGCATGCCCTTCTATTAGTGCTAGATGTAAGCTTATACAAATCAGTACAGTAACTTGTTGGTGTTAGAGTTTTATTATATGCTGAATTGTCTGTAGCTACTTGTATCTGAAGTTTTGGTAACTGGTGGGATTTGGGTGTGTTTGGTTTTTGGGGTGGGGTTTTTTTTGTGAAATAATCCAAGCTTTTTATATCACTGCCTGTAGATCTGTCAAAACGCTTACCTTTGTTACTTTAAGGAGAAAAAAGAATCTTTTAGTTCCTTCGGGTGAAAAATGAATGAGAGAAAAGTTGAACAGTATTTTAAGTAATAGGACATTGATAACTGATAATGAATGTGCAGGAAAGATGTCCAAACATAAAATCAGAATATCTGATTTTGTTACGTGCAGAGAAGTTTCTTTTAGTAGGAAGCAGATTCTATGTTTTCTTGAAAAGCTTGAAATAGATCAGTTTGTCAGAGAAAAAGCACAGCTGTGCCTGTTTGTCAGATGAAAAGTGATGGCGCTGCTTGTTGTGACAGAGGAGAATAATTCGAATGTAAAGAGTTTAACTTTAAATTAAAGGTTCTGTTGATCTGAAACATGCCATCAAAACTGCCTAATAAACCAGTAATTGCATTAAGAAGCAGCCCTGAAGGAAACTCAAAACAGACAGATTTGGGTTTCCCTGGAAGAACCTGCTAATGTTCTCCATTTTCACTTGGAATGCAAATTACTGTGTTCAGAACATGAGTTGAAATAGCACTGAACTGCAGGCAGACAGAAATAAAGTTAAAATGTCAGTAAAATCACTTCCTCAGGTCAGAATTTTATTGTAATATATACTATGTGATCACAGGTTGAATAGTTTGCTTATGTTTCTGGACTGTGATATCTTAGGAAATAAAAAAAATTACGCTTTATGAAAATTATTTATTTTTTTCCTCAGATATTTGAAGCATTTGTGTCTGTCTGAAAAGTATTTCATACAGGGATTGTGAAACGGCAACCTGGTACACAAAACACTTCATGGAAATACTGCCGTATGGCAATGTGATAGGTGGGATGGTTCTGCTTTAATAATCCAGTATGTGATACTCAGTTTTAGTGAACTTCCAAAGCAGTTTTCTCTTCAAAACATAGCTGGCTTGGGGTCAAGAATTAAATGAATTCACATTTTGTTTTGATTATGTGGTAAAGAAAATGGAAACATCCTACGTTTTCTGTTTTCATTTACTTAATTTGTGTATTATTTGTGCTGTGTTATTTAAAAATACCTTTACATTTATTTCGAAAATGTTTTCATCATCCTCTTGCCCCTATACAATACCTATAGCTTGAATTTTTTTTGGTCTACCATTTCTGTTCAGTACATTTGAAAGGACATGCAGGGAGGCTGGGCCTTTTGTGAAGGAAGAACTCTTGTCCAGTTAATGTGATTTAGCCCCTGTTGGTGAGGCAAATAAAAGGAGTGGAGCCAAACCTAAGCTAATAAGTTTTACTTAAGCTCAGGAAGTTGAGCTCCTTACTGTCAGTACCAGAAGGGTATAGGGAATGGCATTACCAAACCAGGAAGGGAAAAGAAGCAAAGCAGGAATGGAGGTAGTTTCAGGGAGTCAAGTAGCAGAAAAAAAGGAAAGAAAACAGCAGCATATGCAACGAGAAATATTTTTATTAAAATAATAAAGATAACTTTCACATGTTGATCTGTTTTAAAGTAGTTGTAATCACGATGATATATACAGCGGGAATTGTGAATGAAAGTTGAGAGGATTTGAGAGGCTAACTGAGCAAAAGCAGATTTATGACTTGTGTTTTCTTTTTAAACCCGTGAAAACAGGTATTTGCTGCTATGGTAATACTCTGGTGTAATCAACACAGTAGTTGTTGTCTGTGAAGATGCTATCTCGTTGCTTCTTTCAGGATTAAGAAATGGTTTTGTAAACTACAGGAAACTCATTCCAGAGTACTCTCCATTGCACCAATAACCTTTTTTCTTCCTGCAACTGTTAACAAAAAGCAAATAAAAAGAACAGGCAAATAACAGTGTGCTTTATTCATTAAAAATGAGCAATTACTGTCCCTATCCAGTAGGGCTGCATAAATCCTATTGATCCTACAGAAATGAAGGGAATACACTAATGTTTTTGATCTTGGGTAAGAGTGGAACAGTAGGAATTTCACAATATTGTACCTTGTATAGTAGTGGAGACAAGATTCAGGTTATTATATGTGAGACAGTTTCTAATTAAGCTCTTCCTGTTTTTCATAAGCTTGTGGTTAATGTTAAAAAATAAAAAAATACATGAATAAAACTCAGGTGTGGAGGAAAGGGAAGAAAGGAGCAAACCATAGTGCATTATTTCCTAATTTTCTGACTTTAGGATTGAGCACTTTGAACTTTCCTTCCTCTCTTGTTCTTCCCCTCCTGTTCTGGAAGAATGAGAAAGTAAAATGTTACTTTGCTTTATGCAATGGTATTAATCTTAACCAAGTATTTGGTAAGGGAATTTCCCATAGTTTAGGTCTTGTGGGGGATGGGTGGGTTGGTGCAGTGGGGTGTAGAAACTTTCTTGAATATGAACGTTGTGTGTGTCAGGTCTAGTGTGCAAAACAGTTTTCTCGAAGTCATCTGTCAATGAGAAAATACTGGTCTCTGTTGTGAGTTACCTGTGTAAAACCAAAATAGTGGCCCTGATCCTGTAACAGCAACAAATTTGCGACATGATGATCTAAAAATTTTAGCCTGTAAAGCAGCAGTAGAAATGTCACACCTGAAATGACATCTAGCAGAGACCTAGAATTACCACAAGACTCAGCAAGACTATGATCACATAAATATTTGTAACATAATACATCAACTCAAAAAGACCCATAAAACATCACCAGCTTTACAGTGATGTCTAATGCAGTTGTGCTTTTCATGTGACTTTTCCCGTTGGGCCCTTTTACGAGAGGGGTGGCAAATTCTTCTGTGGAAGAGGTGAATTAGACCTCTTCCATTATGTGGATCTGTAATGTACTTGGTGTTCCCTGAACATGAAATGCCACAGAGCTCTTAGAGCTTTATATGCATATATATATATATATATATATAGTGATGCTTACGTGATTAATTTGCTAGACAGTGAAAGTTAAGGTTTCTAGTTCCAGGTCTAAGCTTTAGAAGATTTTTTTTTCTAACATCTGTCTCTTGTCCTGACAGAAAGGATACCAAATCACCAAGATTTGATCTTCTTTCCATAATATTTTGGGTAGATGATATTTCAGTTTCCCAGGCTGGAAAGCTTGATTTCTCTTCAGTGTTCCTAGAAACGATCTTCTGCATCTTCCCAGTCTTATTACTTACAAAATCGAGATACTGAACCAATGAGCCATCAAATACCCGAAAGTGTTAAGTCTGCCAAAGAGGCAGGTTAAGAGGGATGAGGCAGTTCCACAGCTGACTTCGTGGCTTTCTGATGACTCTGCCCCCAGTAGCAGCCATGTTAGACCTTTTGTATTTTCACCCCAAGGTTTGAGCTGCAGATGAGTGGGATGATTGAAGTCAGGTGTCATTGTTAGTCATCTTTTCTGGGGCACTATTCAGCTCTGCCACCATGTGCAGTAACAACATTTGTCCTGAAATGACACTGCAGAGTGTATATTTATGTAATGTTGGTTGTTTGTTTTTCAGACACATGATGAACCCACTGATGCAAGATACAGCTAGCTAAACCACTATAAAATGCCCAAATTTGGGTCTACAAAAACAGTTCAGGTTGAAAATTCTGACAGTGATAGCACCATGGTGGAAAAACCAGCTGCAAGAAAGGTAACAAAATCATATTCATGTCCATTTAATTTCAGTGAAATGAAGAGCATGTGTTCTGACACGTGGGGTTTTTTGCTGTAATGGGAAGAACTGACTATGAATCTGTATTCTGATATCTTGAGCGCAGAAAAAAAAGTGTAAGTTTTTACATGGCTTTAACTGTAAATTAAACTAGAGAACAGAATGTATGCCTTTTATTGTAACTTGCAACTTAATTCAGAGGAAGCTGGATGGGTTGGGTTTATCTGGTGTAAGTTAGTGCATGGTTTCCGTATCTTACATCATATGAAGTCTTCATACACTCACAAGAACAATGATTCATACTTTATTTAATTTTACAGTCTTACTCTCTGTTACAAACACATGAAACATTTCTGAAGACCTGTGACAGCACAGACTGGTGAACAAACACAAGTTTCTTACGTTCCTTTGTAACACAGGGACTTGTTCCCTCCGTTAGAAGGACTTGAAAGCCAAATGCTGCAGAAGGGTTAAGAATAACACCTGTACAAGGGAGTCCACTTCAAAAATTATATGATCCACTTTTGAGTGTTGGAGAATGAAGGAATATGGGAGCTCTAGTAACGCGGAAGGGAGGTTTATTGTTTATAAATGTGAAGTATCCCACCATTTTCAAACTTCTGGAGCGGAGTTGCAAATAACTCAGTTCTCAGTTTTGTCTGCCTAGTACAATTTTACAATAGACAACAGTTTTATCTGTAGTACTAATGAATAACAGAAGATGGAATAAAATTCTGAATTGTGAATGATGAGTTGTATGTAGCCCTAAGGAAAGAGAATCCATTTATCTCCCAAATAGTATTTACGAGTGTCTTCTTTGGAAAAGGAGATTGTGTGTGTGTGTGGTCATACTGCTCTGTTGAAGTCTGTATTCTCTGCAAGATCATTTAATGAGTGGATATAAGACAGGAAGAGATTAAAAACTAGGAAAGTATAGAAGATCCAGCATCTGTTTTGAACCGTTTGTCTTCTGAAAACATTCATAAAAAGCTTTAGATTTTTAATCTCTTCCCAGTTTGTTTTATGGTTCCCAGTAAAGTGAGGCAAAGGTGGTTATTTTTGCTAATTGTGATGAAATGTGTAGATAAGAAGAGGAAGGTAACAGAGTAGAATGAGGAAAGGAAATTGGCTTACTAGTAAAGGGATGAAAAAATGTTGGTTTGGTTTGTGTGGTGTTTGGGTTTTTTTCCTGTTTCTTGTTTGGGATATGGTTGAGTTAACTGACATTTCATGCAGTACTGGGAAAGAGAGGGGAATGTCTTGGGGCCTACAAGAGCAAGAATAGGAAGGCTGTTACAGTGACAGTTAGTGGTATTAAATACTGCCTTTTTATTTATATACTTGTAAATAAGTTATATTTTGTAAAGGTTTTAGGTTATTTAACAAAAAGAATACTTTCTGGCTTTATAAACTCTCATTATATTGACAGTTTAGTATTTCTAAAAAAAAAAAACACTTGGCACAGGAGAGCTGTTCTCATGCTAGGAGAACAGACTTGACGTCAATTTTTTCAAGCTTTATTTGTGTTTATAATCTAACTAAAAATTTATAAAAACCTATAACAGGTTAAAATGAATTTTCATGTTTTGTTCGCTTTCATCAAAGCAAAAATAGTGGGTTTGCTGGAATGTATCAGTTTTTAAGTTTTCCTTTTCCCTGTTTCTTTGCTAAAGGTATGGCTTGAAATGGCTGGAAAGTGTTTATAGATTTGAGTGTGTAGAAATAGATTATATTTTTATAGTGGAGATTACTTCCTTCCTTCCTTCCTTCCTTCCTTCCTAGGCTTTGAATTTTACGTACAAGTTGCTCTGCAATCTGAGGTTTTTTTTTAAAAAAAAATCAGTAAAAATAGTTTACTTGTGAGGCCACTCTTCTTCCTCCACTGTCCACCTCTGACTCCCCCTCACTACCTCCATGTTGCTTGCTGCCATTGTAGAAAAATGGTGCTAGTTTCCAGAGTGCCTGTTCAGTCTGCAACCACTGCCAAAGAAACTACCTCATCAGTGACCCTTGTGCCTAGTTCAGTATTCACGGGGTGTCTTGACACCATCCTCTCCCATCATCTCCTGCCCTTGATCCCCATAGACTGTTCCCTCTCTGCTAGTAACAGTAAATCTGCTGAGCCATGTAACTGCCATACCTTGCAATCTCTGCAAAGTTAGGCAATCTTCTGAAACATGCATAGCTCTTTGGCCAGAACATTAAGGATACAAATTCATATGAAGATAGGAGTAACTTTCCAGGGAGCAGAAGAGTGAATATGTTCTTATTTATTTAATGGCCAGGAAATACGGCAAATTTTGATTTGATTTAGAAAGGAGTATAGTAACATTCTGTTTTTAACGGTCACATAAAACCCTTTGGTTGTCATATTGGTTGGTGTGAAGGTTTGTCCTTAGCTGGTTGCTCTAAGAAGGAAATGTTTGTTGTTGAGACTGATCATCAGTACTGGAATTAGAAATATAGATAAATGTCAGATTCTACCTTGCCTGGTATTTGAGATTAAGATGTCATTGAAAGCAGGATTACTTAGAAAATTAAAGTCTGGGGGAAGATGGAAGTTTCACCAAGGACATAGATAGGGAATCACAATGGTGGACTAATTACACCGATACCAAAAAGGAAGCTGATAAACTGCTTGCATTGTTAGGTTCAGTCTTGCTCGCTATCCACCTTTGAACAATGTATAATGTGAGATGAGAATAATGTAGGGTTTGGTTTGGGGATTGTATGGTATAAATTGATATGTAATATTGAAAATGTGAGATGCTAAATAAAATTGCACAATTACTTAAGTGCTGCAGTTAATATTCCTGTATTCAGTTATTTAGCATAATAAATACAGTTGGGTTGCTTTTGTCATATTTTGAGAAAAACTGAATACATGGTTAAGATGATAAATAGTCACTCAAATAATCACGTGATCTGTTCTCTAACACGTGGACAAGTAATTCAGAAGTGTTTAGCTAGCTCTTGACTAATCTGCAATCTTTCCCCTGTGTCAGACAAAATATTGCCAAATGTAATCATTCGGATTCAGCATAGAAAATTATTTAAAATTCAACAGGCAATAGGGTAAGAGTAAAATTTGAGTTTGAACAACAGAAAGTCATGAAGGTAAATCTGTATTACATACACAAACACAGAACTCTGAAGTAAAGATTGACCAGGCCAAGCCAACGGTGACAATTTAAAATGAAGTATCTTTAGGAAGTACTGGAAGCTTCTGTAAAGCAAGTAAGGATTTTTCTTGGTATGTATATATGAGATTTTTCTCAGTAAGTATATTTGCAACCATGAATTTTAAGAGAATAGTCTTGGAAGCATTAAAACTTCTTACAAAAAAGTTACGGATTCGTTAACTTGGTGCAATTGGTGTAAGGAAGTACTGAGGCCTAATATGAAATAATGTTCATACAAAACCGTGCATATTACAAATGAACAGTAATGTTAAAGGACACTACTCCCTAAAAAGATCCTCATTCTCCTTCTCAAAATAAAAACTGGAATGGCCTACGTATGTGGTGTAGGACTATTCCAATGGTTAATATATTAACATCAAAGAAAAAAACACTTACAGGATTTGGTTTTCCTTTCATAGTTGATAAAATGTTTAGCTCTTACTGGTTGTGCACCCTTAGCTGTTGACTGAGGAGTGTAGTAAAGTTACTGTTGTTATGAGACTTAATCTTTCATATTTGTCCAGTGGAAGTTAATGCTTATTATGCTGTTCTAGCAAGCAGTAAATAGCTATGTGAATCAGTTATGTGTTCAGGTCTTCTGAGAGCTTAAAGAAAGTCATTAGGAATAATGTTTCTGTTAAGCCGAGTTTATATCATACATACTTTAGGGTACATGTATTTTTACTTCAGTTGCTCATCTTGGGAGCATAAAATAAATAAAAAAATTGTAACGGTGTGTACAGTGGATAGACCATTTAGTGTTTGCATGAGATATTTTATAGACATAAGAACACAATGAAATTTTAATTTATCTGAATTTATACTTTAGAACTTAAATGGTCAAAACTCAAGAGGGAAGTGATAGATATGTGGTCCAAAGGAGAAACACATTTGGGGTTTGTAAGAATTAACTCTCTTTAAGAAGAGTCCAACTGTAGTGCCCAAAGCCATTTTAGTACCATACAGAACAGGCTTCAGTATGTAATTCTCTTTGATAGGCAGAAAAAGAATGCTTATTCTCCTAGGGCTCAGTACAGCTGCTAGATTATATGGCACTCTGTTGTCTCCTTTTGTGTATTGTCATTGATTGTAGCAGTACCAGACAACAGAGCTGGAATGGGATACCAAGAAATTGTCCAGACTGCCATTTGTTAGCCTTCTGAGACGGTTTCAGTTGAACAGATTAAAAATGTGTTCCTCATCATAGCACACTAGTACAGTTTTGTTAACAGAGAAAATTCTTTCTTGTTACTACATTCTCCAGTGAGGCATGCATTAAATGTTGAGACGTGCAGATCCAGTTCATCCATTTGCCCCAGAGTAGAATAAGCTGTACTCGGTTCTTGACAGATGTTTGCCAGACCTGTTCTTTAAAGCCTTGCCTGATGGAAATTCCAGTCTCCTTGGGCAGTTTATTCTGATACTTAATTATGCTGACTGGCATGGAGTTAGATATTTAGTAGAAGGATAAATAACCTTTGTTTGTCTTCTGTTGCCATCTAAAGTCATTAAATGTTCTCTAACTGTAGTGGACATGGAGAGTATGTAATGCCTTTCTCTTTGCAGCAGTAGTTTATGTATCTGAACAGTATCATGTCTTCAGTGTTTTATTAGATTAGCAATTTTCACTTTAGATTAATGAACCTCTTTAGAAGGTCCACAGATATTCTAAGTTACAGGTTGCTTTGTAAAAGATACCAGCTTTGTTTTAGGTTGCTTCCATGGGTATCGTTAAACTAATACATAGACCTATTCATGCTGAATTTTGAACCTTGCTTTGGACCCTGAAAAAAAGAGATGTCTACGCTGTTGCAGTGACCAGGAGCAGCTGGAACAGTGAATGTTCACTCTTTAAATCAAAATGTCTGTGCTGACCTGCAGGGCTTGCTACCTCCTCTTGCCTTCCCTTACCTGAAGTTGAATCCAGGAGGCTGTTATGTTTGCTGGCTTTTAATGTGGGGTTTTGTGATTGTACAGTTAATTATTTTTATCAGTTTGTAGAACCTTGGTTTTATCCTGACTTTTCCAGTTTTGTTTTGTATCTAGATTGTTTTTCAAATTCACTAGTTGTTTTACTTTCCCTTTGCCAGTGCTCTTTGCTATTCCTTCTCTCCCAGTTGTGATGGTGTCTGCATATCTAATTGCATCTCTGTTTCAGCATTGTCACTGAAAATACTAAATAGCATTGACTTTGTACAGACTTCTCAAACACCCTGTTCATTGCATCTTTTAGGTTGGAAAATGCACCACTGATGTTGGCTAAATGCTATTTCTACAACAGCAAAGTGACAAAATACTCTTCTCCCCACCCACCCCAGTTTCTGTGTATTCTGTATATACCCTGCTCTTTCCTTTTCTGTGTATCTTTATTTATCTGAAAGTATGCATTCTGAACTGTCTCTCCTAATTAGATCATCACAAAATTAATATTCAGTGATTATCAAAAAAGTAGTGCATCAGTCATAAAATTTAATATAATGCATATGTACAATTTAAGAATAAGAGTAAATGTAAAGCAATCTAATTATTTAAGCAGCTTGTGTCTCTTTGAGCACATACCGGTATAGTTTACTGACTAGTACCAAAAAAGTGATACTTTTTAAGGATTACGAACCACAAAGTTTGCCTTTTTTTTTCTATAGAACAAGTTGAAAGCAAGGTTTCCTGCTTTAGGATTGTTAAATTATTTTAATTGATCCTTTCTATTGCATAGTACCTAACATATGATAATATTCCACAGAAAGCAATAAAATTGTAATACCGCTTTATCATATTGTGGGAAATTTACATATGTAAATATGAGAAATAATTGGGTGGTTTGGAACAAGGTGTGAGAGAGCTCTTGATGAGATTGGGCTGCAGTGTGAAACTCAGATGCGTCATGGAAGAGATTGGTATCGGCTTAATGGAGTTTGGACTGCTCTTGTCAATTTATCTATTTGAAAATAATCAGTTGTGTTAGATTGATTAGCTTCTTTCAGAAGTAATAGCACAGACACTTTATCTCCCAAGGCCTAAGGGGAGTCTTAAGGGTTTTTAGATTTTTACACTTTCAGACTTTCATGTGCTAGCATGTAGGAAAAAGGCAGGGGGGAGTGTTTGTTGCTTCCTCTGGGGTTTCGAAGGAGGGTTGGTTTTGGTGTGTGGGTTTTATTCTGTGTTTTGGTTTGGGGTTTTAGTTTCTTGGGTTGTTTTGGTTTTGTTGTTTCCCCCTGTCCCCCCAGGTTTCCAAACTCAGAGTGAAGGTAGGTTTTGTCTGGGGGCATCAACCTTTTACATCTGGAGTTCTCCTGACACAGACTGATCACTTCCTTGTGATTTCCCTGGTACAGACATTTGTCATCTGAAGATTGTAGAGTTTGTTTGCAGGTTCTTTTTGTAATCACTTCTGCCTACCCTTTGGGCAATAATTTAATCGCAGTGTCAGATGATATGATCAAACTACTCTTTGTACTTGTGTTTGTTTTTAAAAAAAGGAAGGGTCCTTTTGAGAATAGTACCTTTACTTGCAGTAATTTTCTAGTTTTCCTCTAATCTGAATAGATCTTTTAACTTCTTGCTTCAAAAGTACCAAGGAGCAGGGGTTTGTTTTTCACCGATTGGCAAGTCAGCGTATGTTCCTCTTCTACCTTTAGAAAATGAATCTTTTAGTGTTTTCATCTGATCATCTGTTAAGAACGATACAAAGCTGTGGAGCTGTGATAGCTGACGTAGCTCAATAATGTGTTTCTGCAGCATGTAATGAACTGAAAATGTTATGTCTCTACATTGCATCTTGATTGGTAGGCCAAAATGTTGGGGTTTGCAGAGGGTCCCCTCAAGCAGTCTTCTCACTAACCTGGTGTCTTGTACATACTTTGACCTCCTGTATTATTAAAGTGATGAAACCAAAGTTAATATTGTGCCCATCCAGGTTTTTCTCTGTTTATCTTGAAATACGTTTTATAAGCCCAAAATCCCAGGTTTATGCTACTAAAAATTCCAAATAGCTTGTACCTATTTTTTCCTAAATCTGATACGAGTTTAAAAAGTTTCTTCATGAATTTTCTAAGTTCTTTGTAAATTTTGCTTTAGAAAATGAAACGCTATGCTATTATTCTTGTTGAAATGGAAAGAGAGTTCTGTTTGGATGGATACCGGGGTGGGGGTGGAGGCAGGGGAGGGTTGTTAGAGGTTTTCTTTGTTACCGTGTTCACAGTCTGACTTGCAGTGTGGGCTCTTAATATGCTTTTAATGTGATTATTATGTTGTAGTCAGGGAAGGAAATTGAGATGGTCATTAAGACTTAGCAAATACTTGTCCAGTTTGTGTTGTTTCTTTGCTTATTAATCAAGGCTCTAATAGTGAACAGTAGTTCTACCATGATGTATCAGGAAGTAGAAATAACACAGAAGATACTAATTTTAAAAAGAAAGAAATGCCATTGATTATTTTTAGAAAGGTTATTTTAAAATTTTTTGCATAAACTATGTAATACACATACTTACACACATGCACATACATTTTCGCATAGCAGGTCTTTTCAGTCTGTATACATTATAAGACTATTCTGCTTTGTGCAAAAATTACTTAGTATACTTTTTATTTATATTAGAGCAAGGACAAGATTGCATCCTACAGCAAAACTCCAAAAGTGGATAGGAGTGATGTGGGGAAGGAGATGAAAGAAAAGTCTTCCATGAAACGTAAACTTCCTTTTACTATTAGTCCATCCAGAAATGAAGATCGCAATTCAGACACAGGTAGAACCTTTTTATTTCCTTAACTAATTATTTGTTGGTAAAATACATCCTAATTTAATTAATTGTATATTATGTTTTTATATTGATTAATTTTTTCCCCTATAAAAAAGGATACTAAGTATAAAAGTTGCTTGCTTGCTTCTAATTGTTGCATCTCAGTCTGATAGGCTTTCATCCTATCATTAGCAAGAGCTAACATGCCAGCATAGTTTATCTACATTTTCCAGTTGTTTCATAACCTCATTCTTTTGCTTCTATTTTAGTAATAAATCTTTCTTTTCATTGTCATCTCTAGAGGTCCATTTCTTTAAATAAGTAAACTGATGAAAAGACATGGAAGTGCCTTGATTTGAGAGACAGCTGTCAGCCTTTTGTAGCCTTTTCGGGGAGGGAGTGGGGGAAAGATTGGTAGGTGTACTGTCCTTCATATAAAAGAAAAGGTTGATAAGGTAATAGAACTAACTAAACTAGCCATGGAGAGCAAACTCTTCTTTCAGTCTAAGCTCCTGTGATCTGTTCAGGATACCTTTTCTGCACAGGCTTGTAGTTCTTCCTAACTTCATCATATTCTGTTAGAACTGATTTAAAGACTTCAAAATACCATTCTTAACATGGCTCTTTTCAAATCAAGATGGAGGGATCTGGATGTATTCCAAGAGCACAGTTATCTCTGAGTCCAGGTAATTAGTTATCTATGTCATAATTCAGAAACAGTTCTGTTGGCAGCAAAACAGTATCTATGCCTTCTGGAAGGCCACCAGAAGGCATGTTCCCCAAATTTCTCAAAGGCTCAGTACTACAGTTTATTATACAGTGCTCACTGTACATTTGAATATTTTAATAAATAAGTAATTTCCTCAATATGCTTAGATTTAAATGCATGATAGAAGTATATATCTCAGTACATGTTGAATTTTTGTCCAGGATAGATTTCATGCAGATTTGGCTCCTGGATATTACATGTGTGTTTTTGTTACTGTAAAAAAAACATGGTATGAAATCCAAATTTTAAATAGTCACATTACAAAACAGTACTCTTGGCTTTAGAACTCTGTTATCAGTGATTTTACAGAATTTTAGAGTCTTACACTGTTCATGATACCGCTTGATTCTGAAAAGACCATGTATAATTTACGAGTATGCTCCCAGCATCTGCTTTATTAAATTTATTGCTTGCTATTAGACCCTTACTATTTTTCATAATGGAAATAAATTTATTTAGAAGTAATATTTAGCACTTATCTAATGTTTTCTGTGTTGAAAATCTTTTGTCATCTCTCCCCGCCCCCATCAACTTTATATAATTCGTTGTCACAGCATCTTCTAAGGTAATGTGATTGTTTGTGTTTCTCTTGCTATAGCATCTATTGTCACAGTTGCCACAAGCAAGATTGATTACTCTAGGCACTTAGACATGCACAAAAAGACAATGCACACACTACAAGACCTTTTTGTTGTAAGTTGTATCAGAGAGATGAAATAAACAGTTCAAGTAGGGGCAAATGTAACAATAGAAAGCACATAGTATTTAACTAATGCGTAGCAAACATCATAGCCTGTTGTGCATTTCATTACTGCTGAGGTGAGAGCAACTACCCTGTTTCACAGATGAGGAACATAAGCTTTCCAGAAACTTCAGAGGCAGGAGCATTACTAGGATGAAAAAACACTTCTTGTAGTGCTGATTCTGTACCTAACCAGTTAGATTAGACCAGTGAGAATTAACCACCGGAATTAACATTGGTGCCAGGCTTGTGACAGACACAGATTAGGACTGACATCAGTGATCATGAAATGCAGTGGTGCTTCTGACACAGACTTGGCATTATACATTGGAAAGGTTTGCCATCACTGGACTGAAATGTTACCTCTGACAGAAGTGGCTCCCTGCTAGCTATGTACAGAGAATGGCAAATGTTATTTGAGAAGAAAGTGAGTAAGTTTTTGGACATGAGAGTGTAACCTGCAACAGATGGAAAAAGAAGAGGTGATGGAAAACTTCTTATGAGCTAGTAGTGATAGTGTTTAAAAAAAAAAAGTCAATCTCAGTTTTCTTTTGATACTGTGTGAAAATCTGTAGTGGTATACTAGGGAAATGGTCAAAGGTTGTGTATACAATTCATAACTGAAAAGATTCTCAAGAAATACGTGGTACTACTCCATTCTTCCCACTGTGCATTACAGTTCCAGTAAATATTTTATCCTTTCCTGATAGTTTTCTTTTTAATAGCCTTCCAATATTTTTTTTCAGAGTTCAGAATAGCAAAACGTTCTTACAGCTTTGCTGAATCGTTTCTCTGTAACAGATAAGACCTTTGAGTTTGATTTTTTCAAATGTTTTTAAAGATTTAGGGTCTTCTAAAAATGTATCTGGGTGAACAAAAATCAAGAAATGCCATAAAAAGTAGTTATAGTATTAAAAATTCAATTTAATTAATAGTTTAATTGAATAAATGGTTTATCTGAAAGGTACATGATAGGTTTGCTAGCTGACTGTAGAAATCCCATGATAATTGGGTTTCATCCTGTTTAGGCAGGTAAATCGATCAAAGGAAGAGAATACCTGATTTTTAGATCTTTATATCATTAGAGCCATCTCGGTTCTATCTCCAGAGTATTCATCCATAAAATAAGATTTTGTCTGTTTTGCTTTATTTTGGTAAAAATTGCCGCCTGCAATTCCACCTGTTGTTCCTTTTCGTGGTGGGCTTATTTTGGTTCAGGTGTTGTCTAGAAACTACAAGTGATAATGAACATGGACAGCCAAACTTAATGCTGATTTCATTTGGAAATATTTTTTTTTAATTTGATTCCTACAAAACTATACATAAAGTAAATTTTACACCCAGTCAGTTTTGGCAAGACTGAGATCAAACAGCACTTGTAGTGTCCCATAAGAGTCTAGGACAATTCTAGTCTTCATGTTTATCTAAATTTAGTTTTAAATCAGTGTTTTTGCCTAAGAAACTGCTGCAATAAGTTAGTATTAAATACTTTCAGGTTTAGTCTTTAGGTTACCTTCTTCATAATTTCATATTGGTTAGGACTGAGTATAGTTGCCTAAAGGTAGTCATCCAATGCCAATTGAAATGCCTGGAGTAGCTGAGAAGTCTGCAGTGGGCGGAAAGATAATGTGAGTCATGGGAGACCTGTGGCCTTCTGAAGAGGCCAGCAGGACAATGACAGCACCTGAAATGGCACTACATACCTGTCTTCAAGCAACAGCATCCTACTCTCAGTTTGTTTTGATGTGCAAGGGTGTGTTCTAATAGACAGTCCTGGTTTGGATGGCTATCCAAAACTAAGGGCTCTGTTATCACACACCCATTCTTTGATTAGAGCAACCACAAAAACCAATACAGTATATCCGTACTGCAGTCAAATTTATTTATACTGCAGAATTTGCAGTATAGCTTTAGCCCTTATTTAAGTTGATCTTATGAAAGATTCTACATGCAAGCTTTGATTAAGACTGGTAGAATGGTTGGTGGAAGAAGCGTTTTTTGTACCTTATTAAATAAGTTCTCTGATTTGAGGTCTCCCAATCCAAAAACATAATTTGATTGAAAAACATCACTTATTTAGACTACTGAAATAGCATTTCTGAAATTTTATTAATTTAATTTATCTGGTTATTTTTACATAACCTCAGATGTGGTTACCAGAGTAAGAACAACAGGCAAGTGCTGCTTTTGCAAAGGAAAAATTTGTTTACCTTAGTGGTTTGAAGAGAGAAAGCTGAATTTTTCATAATAATTAAACCTAACTGCAGATGGCAAAAATCTTTGCCTTGTGAAGATTAAGTGTAGGCTTTTCTTCTATTTTTTTTGTAGTGTTGTTACATAGTTGATTATTCTGGAAGAACAACAGGAGTTAAATTACACTGAATGTGCTAGTTTGTTGATCTTCCCTTGGAATTTCTGTTCTCCAGATTTGCTGTTTATAGTAGCATCTCAGTTTTGTTTTCTGACCCTTACAATTTGTGTCTTTAAAGTAGTCCAAACATGGCACAGTCATATTTCTTTTAGCATTTAGGTGACACGCAGAAGAGCAAAGCAACTGACCTCTTTATATTCTGTGTGTACATCATAGTAACACAATTTCTATACTTGTGCTTCCCATAGGTACAGAGGTTAGTGGGGCTGTTAAAGGGAATGTTTACACAGTGTTACTGCTTGCTGGGTTTGGACTTACTGTTCAACTCTTACAAATTTCGTTAACTGTTGTTTGGGCTAGAGGCAGGAAAGTGGAGGTGGTTTTGTGTGTGTGTGTGTGTGTGTGTGTTTGGTTAAATAAATATGCCATAAACTTGATTAATTAGGTATCACAATAGTACCTTGATATCTCTGCAGTGTAGAATACTGTGAGGTCTCTTCATCACATTCTCATCTTTCCCTTTCACTGAGGGTGGGAAGCAGCAGTCAGTCATGATGTGTTTCTCTTTGAAATAGCTTCAGTCAGATTAGCACAGTCACACAGATCTTAATAACTCTTTCTCTTACCTTTGTCATCTGCAGAACTGATCATCTTGACCTGTCTTCTACAGTTGTTAGTAATAAGCATATGAGTCTTTTGTTGTATATCACTCCATCTTATAAATTCCTTAGAAGCATTTATTTCAAGTAGTTCATATTTTAGCTTCACACGGTCCTATTTCTTAATCCTGTTATTCCTTACAATTCGCACTATGATAGGAGTTCTACCTGAAACCAGACTATCATGAGCTCTGAAGTTTGAATTTGGTCTTTTTCCATTATTTTCTTTATCTACTAAGGTTGTAATTTTACCAAATGAAATATTCTGTTACTTGAGCATGATTTGTTTTGAGAAATCTGTTACATTATTTCTTTTCCTGAAACATTATAGAAATTACTTAACTGGGAATTTGTAGTTTATCCAAATATTAAAAAAGAAACAAGCACACACACACACCCAAACCTAAAAAAAAAAACCAAACCCAAACAAACAAAAACCCCAAAATCAAAACCACCCCACCCCCAAAAAAACAAAAAAACCCAAACCCCAAGCCAGATACATTATTGGTTGCCATGGGGTATAATCTGTCATGCATAAATTCTCCTAAAATAATTGCTGGTAATTCTGGTGTTTCTTGTGCCAGTACATTTAAGTACTGTGAGTGTATTTCATGAAGCTCCGCTACAAATAAGTGCTGAAATGCACCTAAAGCACTGTTCACCTAAGACTTTAAAAAAGAGATTTAAGAATAGCCAAGAAAAACCTTACATTGCAAAAGGAAAATCTTAAAAGGAATGTTGTGCGGGTAGATTTGGCTGCATATCATGAAGGTTACTTAATAAAGATAATTGAACATGGAGCCACTTGAGGAGTTCTAAGTTTTATTTTTTTAATAGCAAATAAGAAATTCCCTGACCTTCTAACTACTGAAGAACACCAAATAGTGACAAGAAAATGAATGCAAAAGAAGATATTTGTATTCCATAGTGTTTGAAACAAAAATACTCAAAAAAAAATCCCCCCCAAAATTAAATGAGTTTAACAGTCAAATTTATACATGAAATTGTACCTAAACTTAATTTCTTAAACTGAAATTTTATTATGAAAAATTATTCTTCTATTAGGAACAGTTATTACTGTTCAAATTGTATAAACATAAAGTTCACAGCTGTGAAAAGTTTTCTGTTACCACAAGATAAAGCATAGCTAAAAAGTGAAAGTTGCTGAATGTTAAGTTGGTCTTCTCCTGCTAAATAAAGTATAGTGTGCTGTGTGATGGTATTCTTGGAGCAGTGAAAACAAGTCTTGCAATGTATTCTGCAGTAAGCATGATGGGGATTCTCAGAATTTATAAGAATTTTTCTGCTCATTTGTGTAGCTGCTTTATCAGCAGTTGCATTGTTGTTTTCCTGGGATTAAAAAAAAAAGGTAGTTTTTGACTTATTTATTTTACTGGTGTACACAAATTTCTCTTCTATATGCCCTACTCCCTTCCTTTTGGTTCCTTCCACCCCTTCTGTCTTATGTTGTTTTATCTTGTACAGTCAGAACCAGGACATATGCATGAGGTTTTGGGGGGAGAAGCAATAAGCACTTACAGGACATGCTCTAGTAAATGGATTATCAGGTGCACCTGCTGTAGTCCTGAGAATTTTATTTTTTTAGGTTTGTTGTTGGTCATATCAATTTTGTGTATTGAACTGTTCAGATTTACTGAAAACACATGTGAAGTCTGACATAAGTTTTAATAAAATTGTGTGGGTTTTGAGTGATAAGGGCATCGTTACAGTATAGATTGGTGAAAGCAATTGCATTCTTACTTGGTACTTTTAATTGGTAAGCTCTAGAAATGCTTTGCAGACACTATGTTACTAAAGAGTAATAGAAGAATAAATTGCCCCACCACTGAAATGCATTGGAATATGTAGGGGAGGATCTTTATGTTGTTTGACAACACTAAACATGAGACAGGAATAAATTGTGCTCATTTACTTAGTAGGTTTTTATAACAAAATTATTAAAAAACAGCCAAAAAAAAAAATCCCTGTGCTGGTTTAACCCTGGAAAGATGTGCTGGTTTAACCCCGGCTGGCAACCAAGCACCACGCAGCCACTCGCTCACTCCCCTCACCCAGAAAGATTGGGAGGAGGATCGGAAAACAATGTAAAAGTCAAGGGTTGAGATAAGAACAATTTAATAGGTAAAGCAAAAACCTGCACGCACAAGCAAAGCAAAGGAAGAAATTCGTTCGCTACTTCCCATGGGCAGGCAGGTGTTCGGCCATCCCCAGGACAGCAGG
>JAVJGI010000040.1:59722161-59745500 GCA_035590275.1 Ibycter americanus
ATTGCTCTCACATCAGAGCCAAAACACAGCACAGCACCAACTACTAAGAAGAAAATTAACTCCATCCCAGCTGAAACCACGACAGTCCCAAACAAAAGCCAACAGATAAGAATACCTGGAAAAGTACACTGTATAGTAAAAAAGTAAAAGCTAGATTATCAGAAGATTTATTTCACTTATTTTGATGTATAGTTTTCTCAAGCTGATTGTATCTATAAAATTGTAAGGAGTAATTCAGAATGAAAATGAATGTGCTTTTCAAGAAAAGAATCATGAGCAGTAAATAGCATAAGCTACGAAACGGCACATCATGCCAGAGAAGCTGAAATGTGTTGTTTTGATGGAAGTACTGAATTAGTCAATGAAGTGTGCTGTATGTTATCCTTGGAGAGACAACAACCTATTTGCAGTGAAAAGTTGAAAGTACAATTGCACTGTAGGTTTACTTCAAATTTTCCTTTGCAGATGTTCTGCTGATAGGGCAGTAGTGTAGTGTTGATTTGGATGTTGAATTAATTTTTAGGTGTTCAGGAGCATGAGATGCGTGCAGTTTAGAAAAATCTCATCAATTACTTCTGTAAAAGGGATCTGGTTTCCTTTTTAAACATGATGGATAAACTGGGGGTGGGGTGCAGTGTTTAATATGTGCATAGATCTGTAGCTTTCCATTCTTAAAATAGCCTTGCTCATAATTGTTTAGTCTGTAAAATCATGTATTTCTTATTTGATCACTATGGAATTTAAGATCTGCGCTATGTGCATGCCTTCCTCTGCCTCAGGAGTGTTGCATTACTAGAGCTGTGTCTGTAATCAAGCCTGGAAGATGAGATTTAGAGAAGGCTAGGAAGGCAGAAAATGAGTTTAGAGGAAACAAATGGAACAAGGAGGGCCACAGAGAGGACATGAGGCAGAAGTGGAGATAATCAAAAGATTAAAAAAAGAGTCAGTTTGGGGCTTAATGAAACATGGAATGGCATGGTTAGAAACCTCAAAGGGACTAAATAAAAATTACAAATTAAAAGTGAATTTTTGTCTCTCTGCAGAAGATCACTGAAGTTTGCGTCAGTGGAGTCTTCTGTTTTAAGATTTTTCTGCTTTTGCAGATGACAGATACATAGTTTTTTAATGAAGTTTTTATCATACAGGTGTTTGAGGTTGGCATTTAGGAAGGGAAATCGGGAAACCAGTCTAACGATGGGGACAATAATAAAAGCAAAATCCCCACCCCCTCCTTTCACTTAGCTTAATTGCATTTCCAGAATTTTTGTAGTGTGACCCAAAATACTAAGATTAACTAAAATGGATGAAGAGTGTCTCATCAGATGGTAATTGGTCACAGTAAAAATAAGATTAAATAACTTATTACAGAAAAAGCTAAAAAGATCAGCGTGCCAACTGGGCTTAACTAATAGTAACAATCCTCAACCAATTCCCAGCCAAATTCTAGCATTTTAGTATGGCCAAGTCTGATTAAGCAGTCCAACAACTTTCCCCCCTGCCCCCTTTTCATTTATTACATATTCTCTTGTTGTAATTTTTAGATCTCAGCTTTGTTTCATGTTCTTACTTGCTTTATGGGAGTTGGCTTATCAGCCAGCCACAGAGGAGAAAAAGCAGGCAACAGGCATCCTTACTGAATTCTATCCCTATCTTTGTGGTCAGTGGTCCAGCCTGGAGGGTGAACTGGGATTACCCATGACTGTAGGATGCGGAGTCCTGTCCAGCTGTTAAAGGACTGTTAGGAAGGTGGTCAGTAGGGAGGCTTCCAGAAGGAGAAGATGTAGTAGAGTGAGCAGGATCTCTGGAAGACCTGACACTGAACCTGGGCTTTTAGGGAAGGAAACCAAGAGAATTATTTGCTCAGGATTTGGAGATGTTGCTTCTGTTGGTTGAGTCTGTTAGAATATTCTTCGGACCATTCCTTCTTGACAGTGGTGGTTAGAATTATTTTTTTTAACTCTTTCAAAACTTCTAATTCCAAATCACCTGATTTGTTATTAAGGTTCCTTGAAGCCATCTTTTACATCCAGTGCATTTTTATTCAAGTAGTAGTCTTAGAGGCTCCGAAGAAAAAAGTAGATGTTACAGATCTAACATGTAAGCTACTTACAAGATATAAATTGTTGCATTTGATAAGAACTTGTTAAGGCACAAAAAGAACAGTTGCCTAGAAAGACAAGGTGTTTACACAAAATGAATGGTCTTCACTACACGTAAATGCAAGCTAATATGTCTCTAGAAAACACAGTTAAACAATAATGACCAGGTAGGGAGATCTGTAGAAAACAGTTGTACCAAAAGAAATTTGATGCATGGAGAGTTTGTACTTGTTTGATGTTAAGATCATTAAACGCTGCTCCAGTTAAAAGTGATTTAGTCAAAGCCACTTAAATCACAAATCAGTTGTTTTCTAGCATACTTTAACCTAAATGCCTGCTTTTGGTTTATGGGACCTTTACACAGAAAAATGAAGGAGGAACTTCTTAAAAGGATGGAAGATATAGGCCAAAGTTTTCAAATCACACAAATAAAGTTCTAGTTTTTAAATTCATTAGATATTAAAAAGTTGTGTGATTTCAGAGCACGTTTAACCAATCTGAAGATCCGTGAGAGTTTTAGGTACTGAATAGCTTTAGAAATTATTTTTTTATTCAGATGTGTAATTTTAGCTCCTGGTTTAAAACTTGGACAGGAAATATTAAACAACTTCCATACATATTGATAAAAGGAAAGAAGTTATGTATATAAAATAGCTGTATGTTTTTGAATTATATGAATTTTGGAGAAGAAATTACTCTAAGCTGAAGTAACAGGATGAGCTTGAGAGAAAAAAATCTTTTATCAAACTACCTAATACCAATATTTAAAAGTCTTTTCCTAATTTTTAACATGGTGTCTTGAGATAAGTAGAATAGACCACAATCTCAGATCTGTATTCAAGGCTGAAAGTTGAGTAGCTGATCTTACAGAATTTTTTAAGCACCTGACTTGATTCTCTGAAAATGAGGGTTATGACATATGTAATTTTCTTGCTGTGAAACAGGTTTTTCATCTTTTAGAATTTTTTGTGATCTTCCTTACAGCTTTAAGTGTTTAAACTCAGTAGCTTAGTATCCTGATGCGATTAGAACAGGTAACCAAAACTAATGCAAATGCAGTAAATTATAGACGCAATTTCTGTTTTTCATCACCTACCACCAGTTACCAGTTCACATACCTTAAAAGGATATTTTTATTTCTAGAAAAATGTTCTAATAGAACAGCAGTTTGAGTTTTTAAATGTTAATATTTCCAGAGAAGGAAGGTCCGGAGAAAAAGAAAATGAAGAAGGATGCAGGAAATAAGAAATCAACACCAGTTAGCATTCTTTTTGGTTATCCTCTGTCAGAGCGCAAACAGATGGCACTTCTCATGCAGATGACAGCAAGAGACAACAGTCCAGGTGATCTTACAAATTTAACAGTTTTCTTTCTCCTGCCTGTTTAATTCTGTTTCTGTCAGAATATTCTGAACCCTGATGTTTTTCAACAATCCTTGACTTTTATTGAAATTTTTAAAAATTATTCATAATTATGTTAAAACTCTTACTTTGCAGTGCTGAGTGATTCGATGAAAAAGTCTTCTGTATTTAGGTGCAAAGTTTTGCATTATGATAGCTGTAAAACCTGAAAATCTCTTCTCTTCCTTTGATTCTTTTTGCCTTTCAAACACTGTTCCATGTGTGTTATTTAAAAACTAAAATGTTATCTGTGTTTTTTATGAAGTTTAACTTCTGTTTCATTGTCTGAATTCGAAGCAGAATTTTAATTTAGAAGAAAACTGGATCATTTCCTTGGGATTTAATGGGAGAGGGGAGACATCTTGTTTTTAATTCAGAACTTCAAACTGTCCTTGGTCCATTTGTATTTTAAAGACTTTATGTATGTATGCTATACAGGTGTAATGGGTTTTTTTTAAATTGGCATTTAAAAGTGAATGGCTGCGTTTCCTTAAGGAGTTATCCAGTCCACCCAAAAACATTTGTGTTGGCACAGTTGAGGAAGTACGTAGAGTATAGTATGCAGATAGTAATTCCTTAAACTGGCATCCCACTACATAAAAATGTAGTGGAATTGTGCTGGAGGAAGGGGAAGCAGGGTAGATACTAATTTTCATGGTCATGCTTTGTCTTGTGCCAGCAGAATTTATATCAAGTGTATGTGAACCTTGTAGTTTGGATAGACTTCATCTGTTCTTGAAACCTAGTTTAGAAATAGTGACATTTTGCAAAACACCCTTTTGCACATTGCAAAGAGGCATTTTGTTGATATGTGTAAAGTGTCAAATACATCCTTTATTTGTATACAGTTATTTCCTGATTATTGTCATCTTTGAGTGCAAGTGTTAAAATGAGATGAAGTAAAAATAATGTTAAATAACTTGCAGTGACCATTTAAAAACTTATTTTGTAGATTCCACCTTAAATCATCCCTTACAAACACCACCAACACAAAAGAAAACGTCAAGCTCTTCTTCAAGACAAAAAGACAAAGTTAACAAGAGAAATGAACGAGGGGAAACTCCTCTACATATGGCAGCAATTCGAGGGGATGTTAAACAGGTTAAGGAGCTAATCAGTTTAGGTGCAAATGTGAATGTGAAAGATTTTGCAGGTAAGTTGATACATGTTCTTTTAACTGCACAAATTCAAAATTAATGCTGAAGTTGTTATCAGATGTTTAATTTCAGTTCGTGCTATATGCAAATGAAAAATATAACTTTAAACTTATTAGATAGTCTAAAGTCGTGGTTTTTATTTCTGATGGCAGTGGTAGTACTGGGACACTAATAATATATTCTTAGAACAGTGTATTAATACCTGGAGGTTTTAGTTCTGACCAGGGCCTTTGCATGCTAGGTATTTACAAAAATATGTCTGCATTCTTGCTGAACTTTGTGGAATTGTACTAGGCAAAGTCAGTAATTGATAATGGAATTGTAGTCTATGTGAGGAGATGCCAAGTGTAGTAACAGTGAAGGTGGTAGCTCTGTAATGTACACAGTCTTACTGGGACAGCAAATATGCACCAAAGCAGATGAGTGTGATATAGCTCGCACTTGGCATCTAGTCCTGCTAAATTAATGGTAGTTTTGGTATGTCAGTATTTGCTGTGATTTCAGCACTGATTGATGAACTTTAAGGTAAGTTGTAACTTGTACCATATTTTTAGTAACCTTTATTTGGTATCTTTCTTTATGGTCTGTCTGTCTGTGAGACCTTCTAAACAATTTTTTTGAACCTGCTGACAAACTTTTGCCTATTTTGCTTTTGATAACTCTCACAGTAGTTGAGTTTCCACATGTTCTAGTAAAAAAAAAATCTCCAGCAGAGTAAATGCAAGATCCCCAAAGTAATGCTTTCACAGAAGACAGAACCTGCAGTTTTGAGTTCAGTAGTTGCCAGTTGTTGATTGGCCAGGCACCGAACTGAATGCATTTACATAGTGGCATAACCTAAAGTACTTGCTGGTTTTTTCTCAACTAGTGTAAAAGGGCTGAAGATTTAGGAGCCTGGAGTATCGGGTAGAGATTTAGGGCACAGAAGGAGGTTGGGGTAATGAGGAGGGATGGAACAGAGTGAAGGGAAGGCCAGATCAGAGGATAAAGGTGAGGTGCAGATGTTGTTGTGGGGTTGGGGTCTAAGAGACCCCAAATTCATTAGACAGTAGATGGCAACACTAGCAGTTTCCGGTTTTTTTTAGAGGCATTGCATAACAGAAGCAAAAACATAATGAAGGTCTGAATGAGAATTTTAACTAGACATACAGCAGAGCCTGCTAAAGATGCTCAGTTTATGGGTCTGAATGGTTATCATGAGAATAATATTCTCAAATGGGAATGGGTGAGATGAGGTGAGGTATCGAGCCCCAGTGGAAGAAATTGAGAACTATATGGTAAAATTAGTTGTCAGCTCAAACTTAACATCAAGAGAAGATATCAATGAGATGGACTAAAATCTTAAATTTTTTTTAGGTTAGAAACAGATTAGTAATGTCTTGGTTTGCAGCGGGTAGCTGAATATGTACTTGAAGATGAGACTGCTGAGGACTGGTATGTAGAGGAAGAAAAGAAAGGAAGCAGAAGTAGAACCCTGTGAACTCTTCAGAGAAGTTGAGAGAGGAGATGAGAAGAACTTGTTGACAAGAGCAGTTTTAGGAAAGGAGGGGGAGGTTCAGGGGAAGACAGACCCATAGAAATCACAGGGAGAATAGAAATACTTCAAGAAGAGATGTTGTGGTGGGTTAACCTTGGCTGGCTGCCAGATGCCCACCCAGCTGTTCTCTTACTTCCCTTTCTCAACAGGGCAGGGGGAGAAAATAAGGTGGAAAAAAGCCCTCATGGGTTGAGTTAAAGACCGTTTAATGAGAAATGCAAAAGCTGCACGTGCAAGCAAAGGGAAAAGAGGAATTAATTTACTACTTCCCATTGGCACGCATATGTCCGGCCACTTCCTGAGAAACAGGGCCTCAGCAGGTGTAATGGTTGCTTGGGAAGACAGGCACCATAACTAGAAACATCCCTCCTTCCTTCTCCTTTCCCTGAGCTTTTATTGCTGACCATGACATCATACAGTATAGAATATACTTTTGGTCAGTTTGGGTGAGCTGTCCTAGCTATGTCCCATCCCAGCCTCTTGTGTAGGGGGAGGGAGAGAGAAAGCCTTGACACTGTACAAGCACTGTTCAGCAGTAGCCAAAACACTGGTGTGTTATGAACACTATTTTAGCCCCAAATGCAATACACAGCACTCTGTGGGCTGCTATGAAGGAAGTTATCTTTGTAGCTTCGTCCCAGCCCGACCTAGTACAGGCATTTAACTAATTTTAAAGGCAGATGAAAGGATGAGGAGAATGGTTGAGAGCTGGTTCTGAAAATCAGTTGGGAGCAAGTCGTTAGAGACTTCATTCAGAACTCTGGAGGAGGTGTTTGGGATCAAGTGAGATACTTTTCCGTTGGTAATCCAAAGTGAGAAGCAGAAGTGGCTGAGCTTCAAAATTCTGTGCAGAAGTCAAGAAGAGGGAGAGGATTTGAACAGTGAGTCATGAGTGGAGAAAAATAAGAGTTTAGGATGTAGTGAAGTTTAGAGAATTACAGGGGTTTTTAGCTAAGAATTTGGCAGAACTAAAGGAGCAGAAAATGAATTAGTAATGGAGGAAGTAACCCTGCTCATGGGCTATCTGCCAGAATGATACTGCCGTGTGAGAACAAGAGTAAAGGAAACAGGTGTTGAGAGCAAGCCAGGGCTAGAGTTGGCAGGCTGGACATTGTGATAGGATAGAAAGGAAAAGCAGTAAAACATGGAGAAGAGTGAATTACGAAGAGAATTAACAAGGGGAAAGAAGACAGGGATCAGAGGTCTGAGAGCAGAAGAGTGTCATCGTTGTGGGTGAGTGGGAAAAGGGAAAATGACAAGAAAATGGAAAGAAGGAGGTGGTAGCCAGGCACTGTTGGAAGCGAGTGACCCAAGTGATAATTGGAGAGGAAATTTAGTATAAGGAGATCAGGAAGAAGTGTTTTGCTGTAGAATAAGGTCAAAGCT
Source organism: Ibycter americanus (assembly GCA_035590275.1). Taxonomy (NCBI): domain Eukaryota; kingdom Metazoa; phylum Chordata; class Aves; order Falconiformes; family Falconidae; genus Ibycter; species Ibycter americanus. The sequence continues at coordinate 59,729,741 of JAVJGI010000040.1, forward strand.
TTTTTATTTTCCTTTGTTGTTACTCAAATGAGTGGCAGGTGAGAAGTTGAGTGGGAGATGAAGGTGAGAAATTACCTTACTGAGGGATTAGGTAGGTTAGGTTTTTTGTGTACTTCCTCTTCACGGATATACAAGGCCATTACTGATTACATGCAGAGTTCAAGTGAATAAACTCTTCCAGACATGCACTGGTTATGCTGGAAACAATAGTTGAGTGCCTTCCCAGAACTGGGCTTTGAGAAGGCATCAGCAACAGGGTAGAAGTTCAGGGCAGCTATGAAGTGGAAGGCATCAAGTTGTGGAGAAGGAATTGAGGTAAGTAATATAGTGTGTGGGTTGATCATTGTCTTCAGTTGAGGCTCTGCTACAAAAAATGAGCACTGAACTTAAGATTATCAATGTGGAAATGAAAATTGAAAAAAATTACTAATATTCTAGGAAATATCAGGAATTAATTCTCTGCCAATGTTTATTAATAGCTTGTTATCTAGACTAATAGCTGCTGAACGTTACTAGTGATTCCTGGTACATGGTCAGCGGCTCTATAGGAGCGCTGGTTGTGACAGTTTGCCATACTTATTTCCACTAGTGTGGGTTTCAAACTGTTTCCACATAGAATAATGTTATTTATATGTAGCTAACACTGTGTTCAAATGCTCACTAGTCAAAGAATTTCTAACATGTTTAGCCTGGGAATTTTGTGCCAGATTTTGTCTTTTACTATTTGATTAGTGATTTCTGTGTTCAATTTAATCACAGTAAAATTTGGAATTTGGCATGAGGTTTAAAGTTGATAAAGCATGTGTTGTGCATCAGATGGATGGCATTATCTTCCTGCCAACTACTGTGTGTGAGTTTGAAATGTTTCAAGGCCATAGAAATCTACAGCACAGTAGAAAAAAACCACTTACATCTTCAGCTGCTCAAACTTACACTTAACTACTCTTCACTGTAGGTTGGACACCACTGCATGAAGCCTGTAATGTTGGTTACTACGATGTTGCTAAAGTCTTGATAGCAGCAGGAGCTGACGTGAACACACAGGGCTTGGATGATGATACGCCACTTCATGATTCTGCTAGTAGTGGTCATAGAAATGTGAGTGTACTGGGAGAGTGGGAGGGGAATAAATAAGTGGTTTGAACTGCTCAGTCTTCAGACCAAATCCTAACTGTCCTGATTGCTGTCATATGGTTTTATAATTCTGCCTCTGCTGTTTTGGGTTCATCTTAAAGTTGTTTTGGTTTGCTTTGTTTCGTCTTGCTTTTCATCCTACTTGTATTGCCAGATATCTTCTACCACTATCTGTTTTCTTAAATGTTTAAAAGTTTCAGGTTTACTGTTTTACTAAATAAACATTTTAATGACTTTTTTTAAGACTTCTACTGTATAGAATTCTCAACAGAAAGATGTCTCCAAATATGTGTGTGTGTGTATACATATATATAAACAGTTAAAGCTATATAGCCTACATGTATTTTTACATCTTTGTTTATGGACTTTGACATAGAGCACTGATGTATATTCTTAATATTGGGGTTTCTTTAATTTACCAATAATGACTTAGCAGAGAAGATAAATGGAGCACTGTAGGTATTTTATATTGCTTTCTGAATTTGTTCTAGTTTTCTGAAAGCTAGGTGCAGAAATGACTCCGCTCTCCCTTTAGATCTCTTTTATTTCATTACTCTGTGTGTGATCTGCTGTATAAAACAGAAAATAGAAAACCTCATTAAATCAGGTATACCTTCCAAACAAGATGTTCAGTTTGAAAGGATCTTCTGGAAAGGCTAGAGAAGTGAATTACGATAATCTGATTGTGACATTTTATTAACTGTTTCTTATGGGCATCTAAACAAAAGTGGGTCTTTAGGTCAAACTTGCATAAAATTGTAGTAGAGTTTAGGAGAACCGGACCTCTTTCTTGTCTGATCTCAGTATATGTATCCGAGACCATCTCACTGACATTATGTATCAGAAAAACTCTGAAGTTTCATGCTAGCATACCACTGTCTGGTGAAATTCCCAATTGTTAACATGTAGGACCAAAAAACCAAAAAACTCATACTGGATGCTGTGCTGAAAATGAAGTGGCCTTGGTATCATTGCAACTTTAACAATTTGTTGCCCTTGATGTTACAGAAATTGATGATTTTGCTGTATTATATTCAGTTGGGGAGGAGTATAGTTTGTTCTTCCACTAATATACTTGGATCTCTGTCAGGGCTTTTCTGAAATGCTGCGGTAACTAATAGTACTAGTACTTGAAAGACTTTTAAAACTTTCCTGTTCCTTATGGTTAAGTGCTATAAAATTCAGAGCAAGGAGGTGAATCAAGCGCAGAGGAGTACAGAGCTTGGTAGGTGAGGAACCAGATGAATTGTTGAGGAAATGCTAGAACAGCAAGAACAAAAGGCCACTGTTGCTTTTCTTTATGATGATGCCATGTCTGTGTAACAGAGGGACAACTTTCTTTAGTCTTCCCTGTTACCTCTTAACAAGCAGATTACACATACCTGGACTTAGAATTCTAGTTGCTGAAGTCTTGCTTTCCAGTCTCAGTTTCATAGGTAGGAGTTTAAGATCTCGTGTCACGTTATCCACATTCGTATGCAATGGGAGATATTTATGCTGATCAAGTAACATGTTGTGGAACACCTGAAAGTTAATTTATTTAATTTTGCAGATTGTGAAGCTGTTGCTTCGACATGGTGGTAATCCATTTCAAGCCAATAAGCATGGAGAGAGACCTGTTGATGTTGCTGAAACTGAAGAGCTGGAAATGCTGTTGAAAAGGGAGGTCCCCATCTCTGATGATGATGGCAGTTGCTCAGGTAAAAGTAGCCATTTGCCAGTGCTTACTTCAAGTGCATCAATTCAGCTGAAGTTAGGTGGTTTTAATCTTTCACATAATGTTAGCTATTAAAGAGTTGCTGCAGGTAGCCGTTGCTATTGCTAAGGTTGTTTCCCGCTTTTAGAGGCAGTTTTCAAATCTTTGAATTGATTTATCTGAAATGTTTATCCTGACATTTTTCCTGCCCCTCTGCCTAATAAGCCTGTCCCCCTTTCCCTAATAAGCCCTACCTCAGAATGGTGGGTTTACCAGAGAAAGATACAGAGAAAAATACCGTGTTTATTATACTATGAAGTGGTTTCTGAGAGGTCTTCTTGGGGGGAAAATATCCCCAAAGTCACTTGCGCTTAGTAGATGAATTGGCAGCTAGTGTCACACGTGCGTGTAGCTCACACTTACTTGGTAAAGAAAAATCCCTGCCAGTGGGCGAATCACAGGTTTGTGAAGGTGACCAGATAGTAGCTTGCTTACATGGAGGCAGTAATTCTTGGCCCCGACTGTATTTCTGCAGATTATGGTGCAGGTATCACCTCTTGGGGCACAGAAAGAACTCTTGTCTCCTTGGAAGCAAAAGATTCTTGACAACAAGTAACTTGAGTGCCAGGCAGCAACTTTTTATTCTGCTTTCACAGAATCTTCAGGAATTCAGATTCTTTTGAGTAAAAGAAGTCAGGTGGATTGCAAACTAAGCTGAATGGCTAGGCCCAGAGCATGGTGATGAGTGGCACAAAGTTTAGTTGGAGGTCAGTAACTAGCAGTATACTTCAGGCATCAATACTGGGTCCAGTCCTGTTTTACCGTCTTCATTAATGACTGGGACAGAGTATGCCATCGGGAAGTTTGCTGATGACACAAAACTGGGAGGAGTGGCTGATGTGCCAGAGGCTCATGCTGCCCTCCAGAAGGGCCTCAATAGGCTGGAAAAATGGACTGACAGGAACCTCTTGAAGTTCAGCAAGGGGAAATGTGAAGTTCTGTACCTGGGCAGAAACAACCCCAGGTACCAGTACAGGCTGGGGTCCGACCAGCTGGAGAGCAGCTTTGCCAAAAAGGCCCTAGGGGTCATGGTGGCCACCAGGCTGAACATGAACCAGCAACGTGCCCTTGCAGCAAAGGTGGCCGACAGTATCCTGGGCAGCGTTAGGAGGAGTGTTGCCAGCAGGTCGAGGGAGGTGAGCCTTTCCCTCTGCGCAGCACTGGTGAGCACTGGAGTGCTGGGTCCAATTCTGGTCTCGCCACTACAAGAGAGACATGGACATACTGGAGAGAGTCTGGTGAAAGGCCACAAAGCTGCTGAAGGGACTGGAGCATCTCTCCTGTGAGGAAAGGCTGAGAGCTGGGGCTGCTAAGCCTGGGGAAGCGAAGGCTCAGGGGGGATCTTATCAATGTATACAAATACCTGAAGGGAGGGTGCAAAGAGGACAGGGTGCCCAGTTTGGGCACAGTTTGCAGTGGTGCCCAGTGACAGGACCAGAAGCAAAGAGCAGAAACTGAAACACAGGAGGATCCCTCTGAACAGCAGGAAACATTTTTTTACTGTGTAGGTGACCAAGCACTGGCATAGATTGCCCAGGGAGGCTGTGGAGTCTCTTCCTTGGAGATATTCAAAAGCTGTCTGGACACGGTCCTGGGCAAGTGGTTTAGGTGTCCCTGCTTCAGTGGGGCATTGGCCCAGATGACCTCCAGATGTTCCTTCCAACCTCAACCATTCTGTGATCCTGAAAATCACAGGAGGGAGAGCATCGTGTCACATGAATGTTAAAGTCAGTTTATTTTTCCCTAACAATTAAAAAAAAAACAAAACCAAAAAAACCACCAACTAAACAAATGAACAAACAAAAAAAAATCAAAAACAAACCCCTAAGAATGTTTTCTGTTCAAGATTTCACTGTAGTTCAAGCAAAATAAAAAAGTCATATTGCCCTATGTAGAGCTAGTAAATGTTCTGATGTAGTGTTAACTTTTTTGGCATGAGAAGAATAGCCTGAAATACAGTGCATAGTAATTCTGTTTTAAGGGACAGTCACAGCATTGCTCCACAGAATCTACTTAAGCTTAGCTACATCATTAATCTGAGAAAAATATTTTTATATATGCCAAATAGAAACTTGTTACTATTTAGCAATTGATTCCTCAACAGTTGTGTGTCAGTGCAGGGTATTGCTTAGTTTCCATGGGCTGCTTTCCAAGAGGAGCAGAATGTTCTCTTACTCCTTGAGAAACTACAGGATTAGATAATAGGTGATCTGTCTCCTGTACTTCCATTGCTTTATCTTTAGTCATGAAGGAGTAAGGTTCCTGATGTGTTTGGAATGGGGACTATTAAAAGCAAAGCAAATAGGGATATGGAAGAGAGAAGCACCAACTACCTTGCAGGAAAAGGGTGAAGGGAAGCCACAGACAAAGGAGTGGTTAGAGTTAAGGCAGGAAGATGATGTTATGTATATTATAGGCAAGGAGGGGAGTATATAAAAAGCTGGTAGCACAAAACTAGTAATATATTCTGGGTGCTGCAGATAATATAGAAGATAATAGGGACTTCTGACATCTATGTTATGGATAGTGTTGAATAAAAAGTAGCTAAGAACCCTGCTGGCAAGGTATGTGTCTTAGTCACTGTGTACTGGCAGTTGGATCTTACTGGAAATGAGGGGGAATCTTGCAGCAGAACAATTATTTTTTTCTTACTCAAACTTTTAATGCATTGAAACTGCTTCATTACTTTCCTTACACTATTATTTCAAACTCTTCTGTTACTTTTTTTCCCAGTACATCAATTCTCTAGTCCCTGGTACTGAATATTACAATACTCAGTTCTTTTTAACAGGCAAACTGATAGATTCAGCTGAAGAGGCTTGATTTGGAACCTTATTTGAAGGGAACAATACATCCAGAAATACTTGTGAAAGATTTTTGAGTTCTAGATTTTCATATGATCAGGTGGTGATAGCACTCCATATCTTTCTTAAAATGTAATTTTAGCAACAGTTGACAGGTTTACATTTTGGACTTCCAAGACCAAGACATATCCAGTACAACATACTTGCTCCATGCTATGCACTCGTATAGCAGAGACCAGTTGCAGTGAATTATAGCATGGTCTACTTTAGGCTGTCCATATTGGGTGCATAAAGATTCGTGAGGGAACCTCGTTACACAAGCAGCTCTTTGTCTTTTAAGAATAAAATCTTATCTGCTATTGAAACATGACTAAATATTCATGTGGAGAAACATAGTTTAGTTATTAGAGAGCATAATAGTTGATGAATTATCTCTTAGAGGAATGAGTCATCATCGTAAGATGTCCTTTAGAAAGAGTCATGTTATGCAGGAATTACAGTAGATGATGTTTAAAAAATTTAAAGTGCATTGCTTTTTTTGTTAGATTGGGGGATGTAAACACTAATTAATGTTTTTGCATACCTGAGTGAGAGCTGTAAAGTGTGGGGAGCACATGACGTTTTGTTTTCTCCTAAAAAGCTTAATTCTAGTGAGAAGATTTATTGTGATTTGAGCGTTTCTTTTTTTCATTTAGTAGTATGACTGCTGAACTGAACTAATTTGTCCTGAAGTGTGAAGAATGTTCCATCAACATTCAACCAATTTTTTTTCTTACTCTAGATTCTGAAGAAGCTCCATCTGTAAATCCTTCTAGCATAGAGGCGAATGTTGATTCAGAAGCAGAAAAGGACTCTGTAGCCAATGACAGCAAGCAAATGGTCCCTAGTAAGGCACCACTCCCATCTGCTCTTGATGAGTACGAGTTTAAAGATGATGATGAAGAGGAAATGAAAAAAATGATTGATGACAAACATATTCTTAGAAAAGACCCAAGGAAAGAGGATGAGACTGAAGTTGAGAAGAACAGCTTATTTGTGAAGCAAGAAAAAGTTGTCTTTTCAAAATCATTTAAAAGCAAAAAGCAGAAACCATCTAGAGTTCTGTATTCAAGTTCTGAAAGTTCAGATGAAGAAGTACTTCAGGACAAGAAGATAGTCTCTCCTTGCTCTATTTCAGAGACATCAAGTTCTGATGTAAGAGCGAAGAAAGAATATATGGTTACAAATGAACACAAGCAAAAAGGCAAAGTTAAAAGGAAAGTAAAAAATCAGAGCAAAAATAAAGAGAATCAGGAACTAAAGCAAGAAAAAGAAAATGCTAGAGTAACAAATATAGCTACTTCTGGCTTAGATTCTTTAGATAAAACTAGAGAGGAAGAAACCTTTAAGAAGTCTTTCACCCCAAAAGAAGATTCTTCTTTACATCTGTTTCATATCACTGCTGGCAAATCTCCAAAGCATCCCTGTGGATTAAGTGAAAAGCAGTCAGCACCATTAAAGCAAGAAAACACCAAAACTTGCTTATCACCAGGAGGTTCTGAAATAACATTGCAATCCGAATTAGTTCGGTATGATCACAACACTGATTCTGAGTATCTAGTAGAAAGTTCTAGTGGCAAGTCTTGCAAGCACAAAGATAAAAGCAAGCATCATCAGAAAGATTTTCACTTAGAATTTGGTGAAAAATCTAGTCCTAAAATTAAAGAGGAAGACAATAGCTCAACATTTGAGAATTCAGAGTATACTCTGAGAAAGATTGACAAGGAGGGTAAAACACTGAAAAAGCATAAATTAAGGCACAAAGAAAGAGAAAAGGAGAAGCACAAAAAAGAGCAGGATGGGGAGAAGGAAAAACATAAACATAAAGATAATGTTAAAGAGGTTCAGAGAAGTATTGAGTTTGACAGAGAATTTTGGAAAGAGAACTTTTTCAAAAGTGATGAAAATGAAGACACGTTGTTAAATACAGAACATGAATCTCTTTCTTCAGACAAAAAATCAAAGCTAGAAAAAGCTGTGGCAAAAGAAGATAAGCTGGTTAAGGAGAGACAGATCCAGAAAGAGAGAAATGCTAGAGAGGAGAGAGAGAAAGAGAAGAACAAAAAGGAAAATGAGAAGTTTCTCAAGGATGAAAAATTAAAAGATACAAAAGAAGAAAAAGAAGTTACGCTTACAGATAAAGAGATGGAGTTGTTCTGCTTTGGTGTTAAAGATGAGGCAGCCAGCATGCATTTAATAGAAAAAGAAGCAGATACTGAAAAGCAGGAAAAGAATTTAAAGGAAAATAAAGAAAAGACTGAAAAGCGAACCTTGGCCAAAGAAAAAGATATTGAAAAGATAGAAAGAAAAAATGGAGAAAAAGAGAAAAAGGTAAAACATGAATACAAGATGGAGAAAGAAAAAGCAGAAGTAAATGAAAATACAGAGAAAGTAAAGGAGAAGCCCTGTGCTCAGCAAGCGGAAAGATGCGCTAAGGAAAACGATAAGATAAAAAGCACAGGTACTCTTAAAAAACTTGATGACAAAGAAAGAAATAAAGAAAAAACTGATAAGAAGCATGATAAAGAAAAGGCTGATAAAGACAGACATTGGGCTGAAAGCAAAGAAAAACACTGTACTGAAAGGAAAGTCAAACAGTGTGAAAAAGAGTCTGAATGTAGTAAATCAGAAAAAAATAGAACTAAAGACAAAGAAAAGGAATTTGAAAAAAAAGACAAATCCAAAGATAAGGAGATCTCAACAGTAGCAAACTCAAAACACGTGCAAGAGGAAAGGAGGTACAGTATTACAGAAAGTAATAAAATAGTGCATGACAAACTGTCATCTCTGAAAGAAAAACCAAAAGATGATTTGTTGAAAACTCCAGATGGTAGAGAGAAAGATAAAAAAGATAAAGATATAGACAGATATAAAGAGAGAGACAAGCATAAAGATAAACTGCATCAAAGTAGTTTACTAAAACTAAAACTTGAACATGAGAAACCTAAGCCTAAACCAGCTCCTGCTCCAAAAGATGCTCGACCTAAAGAAAAAAGATTAGTCAATGATGATTTAATGCAAACTAGCTTTGAAAGAATGCTTAGCCTTAAGGATCTGGAAATAGAGCAGTGGCATAGAAAACATAAAGAAAAAATAAAGCAGAAAGAGAAGGAACGTTTAAGAAACCGTACTTGTTCAGAACTAAACAAGATGAAAGAAAAACAGAAACACTCATTAGCTGAAGTAAAAAGCAAAGAACTGATTCGTTCAAAAAGCTCAGAGTTGCCAGATGTTTGTGTAAAGGAAAAACAGCTGAAAGACGCCACAAGTAATAGATCGCAATCAGTAGACACCAGAAGTGTCAACGTTATAAAGCCTTCATTGGTTTCAGATAATTCAAATAGATCCCCCAAATTAGAAAGTGAAAAGACAGGTCTGAGCTCCAGATCAGTGTCCATGGGTTCAGTTGCAAGCTCTGAGGATTCTTGCCATACCACAGTAACTACTCCAAGGCCTGTACTCGAATATGATTCAGACTTTATGCTAGAAGGTTCTGATTCCCAAATGTCTTTTTCACAGTCGCCATTTTTGGCAAGTGCCAAATCACCAGCCCTTCTTGAAAAAGAGACTGATGGTCTTGCTGAGTTGCCAGATCGCATTAAGCCACCTTTTGCAAACAGACTTCCACCGATGTACATTAGATCAGCATCTGTTGAAGATGTTAAACTGGTTTTAAATGAGTGTAGGCCTGTTGTAGAGGTTCGAAGATGCAGCATGCCCGCTGCTGTTTCTGAACACAGCAAACAGCCTCGAGTATCAGAAGAAAATAATCAGAATGCTCCTCTGTCAGTTCAGACTTATGCTAGCACTTCTCCTAAACCAGAACTACCATGTAACGTGCTTGAAAGAGATTGTCAAAGTAGTATGTCTAGTTTGCAGTCAAACTTCACATCATCTCCAACTGGAGCTGTTAGCAGCAAGCAGGCAACAACAGGTACAAGTACCATTAAAAATATTGCTCAGTTGGGCCCTTCAGAAGACTATAATATGCATTTAGAGCCATGTAGTCAAAGTGGTGTGACTCAGCAAACCAAACCGTGGGATGTGCCTTTTGACGGACTTAATTCATTAAACAATGAGTTTAACAGCTCAGGTTATGGTGTATCAGAACAAGATACTAACAGTGTTATAGCAGTGCATAATTCTGAAAACAGGACATTAAAAGAGCAACAAATATCTGAATTTTTGCCTCAGCATCCTGAAATTAAGGGAGGTTCCAGTTCTCAAGAATCTGCATCATTTTTGCCTTCACAGTCGCCTTATTCTTTACCTATCCAGCCACTCTCAGATGTGTCTAAACACATTTCTTTACCAGGCATTAGCAGTCAAGATTCATCATTTGTACAACAAAATCCAGTTCAAGCTACAACTTCTACTTTGGAGGCAGATGCTACTAGTACCAGAGAGCTGGAAAATGCTTGCTTTCCTTCAAACATTAAGAAGGCTGATGCACCCATTGCTGTGCATTCTGAGAGCTCTGTGAAGGATACTTTACAGAGCAATGAAAGGGTGAATGATTTACCTACAGTACCATTAGAAAAAGATATTCCTGAAAGTGATAGCAGTTCACAATTAAATGTAAATTCATACACATTCAGTAAAGTTGTTTGTAAGAATGCTCAGAGTGAAGAGGATAGTAACACAGCAGATGCTTCAGATGTTAGAAATGAAAAAGGCCAACAAGAAAAGTTGGTTTCAGTGCATATTGTTGATAATAAAGCTGATGTTGATCTCTGTGAACTAAGTTCAGGAATGTCAAAGGGAATTACGAACGAATCAGCTAATAAAAAACCCTGCACTGCAGACAGAGAAAATGTGTTGACAGATGATTCACCACAGTACTCCTCTTTATCTAATTTGGAAAATAGTTCACAACAGATTACACAGGAAGAGGTGCATAAATACAGCCAAATAGTTAAACTAGAAGAAGAAATTGCTGAGGATCAGAAGGTGGAACAACAAGAAGTACCTCAAAGAATCACGAGGAACAGAGCAAATATGCTTGCTAACCAGGGTAAGCAGAATCCTCTTGGCTGCATGCAGACATCAGAAAAAGAGTCTGAATCGTCAGCATCTATGAAAGCAAGGATTAGATTAACTGAAGAGGATGATGGTCAGGTACATCATCCACGTAAACGAAAGGTGTCGCGTGTGCCTCAGCCTGTGCAAGTGAACCCTTCTTTACTGCAGGCTAAGGAGAAAACCCAGCAGTCACTGGCAGCTATTGTTGATTCTTTGAAACTTGAAGAGATTCAGCCATACAGTTCTGAGAGAGCAAACCCGTATTTCGAATACTTGCACATAAGAAAAAAAATAGAAGAGAAGCGTAAATTGCTGTGCAGTGTTATTCCTCAGGCACCTCAATATTATGATGAATACGTGACCTTCAATGGCTCATACCTGCTGGATGGCAATCCCTTGAGCAAGATATGCATCCCAACTGTAAGTAACATGGTCTTTAAATAAATGGTTTGGTTTTATTTTTGTAACTTTGATCGTCTTCCTAACTTGCTTCTGAATATTCATGCTGAAAATAGTAACTTGACATATGCCACATTAAGATTGACCAGTAATGTCGTATTTAAAAGCGCCATTCAGTGGCAATAAAAACAGTGGTTTCACAGTCATTACAAGACAACCCGTCATGTATGACACCTGTGAAAGGTACACAAAAAAAAAAGACAAATATTATATTTCAAAGTATTTACTACTGTAAAACCTACCCTCTCAAAAGTGAAGTCAGTTGTTGAGAGCTTCTCGGATTATCTGCTGGCAATAATTTGGTTAAATACTAATTCTTCAAAGTTGTCACATTTGGGGCAGGGGGGTGGATGTGCAGTGCTTCAAAATACTAAGTCCATCACCAAAAGTTTTAAGTAGGAGAGTACCTGCTAGCTATCTCAGTTTCTCCTTATGACTCTCAAGAGCAGCAGATGTAATCTGCTGTGTCCCAACTTTTGTAATCCATCAATTTAAAGTGTTCTGAATTCTGTTTAATAATGTGAAATTCTTTTCCTTTTCACTGAAGACCATCCTTAGTTTAGGGACGTTGGTTTAGTTCTGGGCTCTCGGTAGTTCTGACATGAGCATATTGGGCATATGCCTGATGACAGCTGTGAAGGAGGTCTGTGCAATGCAGGACATAATTGGCTTAAATGCAGTTAATATTACTATTTGCTATGCAGGTGCCCCTCAAGGTGTCACCAGTAACAGTCGCTGCTGGTCTCTGTTTTCAAGTCAGCATAAACATGGTAGCACTCAAATCATACTTCCTTTCTCTGCTGCTCAGCACACCTGATTCTGTGCTTATTGTTCTACATGGGAGGCCAGGGGAGACCCAAAACATCATGTATTGAGGGTTTTCTGAAGAACTATTACTCCTGGGAGTAGGAGGTTTACTATTTTTCCACCTATTACCTGATCCATTTAAACTGCTCTAGTTCTGAGGTAAAACATATTAGCTTAAACCTGTTTGAATGGTTTAAGTTAACACACATAATAGCTGAAATAGGCTGAAACCACGTATTTTATTTCCTAAAGCAGTTTTTTGGCTGACCTACAGTAGCTTGATAATGTCAGAATTCAGTAGTAGTTGATTGTATGCCCATTGCTTAAGATGCGTCAAGTTAGGAAAAGTCTCAGTTTAGGATGGCTGGGGAGAATATCTTAATCCTTGCATAGCAAAAATGCCTACTAAACTGAACTGTTCGTGTACACGAAATCTCATAAGCACAAGCCAAGCATCCAGTCTTCAGCTTCTCTGTTTCTGAATAGATTAGTCGTTATGTTGACTCCATTTGGGATAACTTGCCCCTACTGGAGATGTTGCTTTTTCTAATAGAGTTGAAGATTCTTTTCATTAAGCAGTGAACACAAATGTAATATGTGAAAGTAGATTTTAAAATGTTTGCTTCATTCCAGAGGTAGTCATAATACCCTGTATAGGCTGTTTCCTCTCATTCTTCTTCCACTGTGCCCGCTATGTCTGCCCAAGTGAATTAATGTGTATCCTCTTAATGTGAAGTGAGTTCTTTTATTTGACGGTGACCACAGTTCTTTGAAATTAGTAGATCAGTTGTAATCTGAGGAAAGATGTGGGTAAGATGACCCCTCTTCTTGGTCTGTAAGTGAACTAGGATGTATAGTAAGCTTTGCTACAGTGTACTAGGCTGTCAGCCTTCCCCAGGCTACAGGTTTCTCAGTAGCTGTTGCAGCTTCTGAAATGTATCATTATCACTGGAAGCAGAGATTTTTTATTTATTTTTTTTTTATAGCAGCTGCTAGTCAAGTACATACTGTTTCCAAGCTACAGCTTACTGCTTTGGCATCACACTTCAGTGCTTAATTTGGGATAAGCAGAAAGTGAAGAAGCATGGCATGTATTTTTCCCTGGCCCATCTTCTACCTGGGCAGTAGAATTCATTTCCCTGTCATAAATAGCAGTGTATGTAGGTACTGTAAGAAAGGGAGAGATATTAAAGCACTGCCTCATGCTTCCTTCATGTCTTTCTTGCTGTGTATAATAGGGACTCTGCAGTTCATTAAAATAAATTTGGGTAGTAGGGTAGTGCAAATTCTTGGGCAACTTAGGTTCAGAAGATATCAGAGATAAATGTGTACTCCCCATTCTCAATGGCTTTTAATTACTTGTTGAAAAGAAAAACCTCTAAAAAAAGCTGATAAAAATGTGAATACGTACTTGAAGGATTACAGTCATTGATTTTTATCTCATTTAGATTTTTGGGTTGCTTCCCTACACGTACATGTTCTGGTGATGCTGACGTTTAAACTGTTACTTGTTTTTTATATGCTTCCATGGTACTGTTAAATCTTCTACAGTTGTGGAAAGAACAGGTGGAGGTTTTTATTCCAGCCTGTTAGGAGCAAAAGGGAAGAAAAAAAGTTGTGAGAAGCCAAAATAAATGATGAGAAAATTGCTGTTTATTTCCTTTAGCAGTAAAGTGTAAGAAAGCAGTATGAGTTTTAATCTAACAAGGGAAATACTTTAAGCATTTTAGTTTTGCCTGAAATATCATCTACAGTGCAGCTAAATGCTTTGTTTAATTACTGTCACTTGTGTAAATGCACCATTTTCACAAAATTTCTCATGTTTCTTTCCAGAAAAAAGATACCATTTAAAAAATTATTAGTAGTTCTAGCTGCTTTGTTAGTAGCTTCTTCAGAGCTTGCTTGTGTATGCAATTTAATAATTCTAGTTTGTCACCATTGAAAATCTCAATCATAATAGTTCCTATTTCAAATACCATAAAAAGGAGTACTGCTAAACCAGAGATCATTTCATGCTCAGAAATAAATACATGTATATTGTGCACATTGTCCAACAACATGAAAAGAAGGGCTATGCCTAGCCTCTCCACAGTTGTGGCATATTAATACCATGTACACGTTGTTATGCATGTAATGTGTAACCTTATGGTATGGTGCAATGGTATGCAATGGTAAAACAACTTTTCTCTTGGGATTGTTTTTTAAATTTCTCCTTTCATGGTTCTTTAATGATTGTCTGTTAACCTGGTTTTTGCCTCATTGATGTACATTGGCTATGGGAAAGTAGATACTCTTTCTTAAATTATTCCTGTATTTTAGATATCACTGTGTGAAGGTCTATGTGAAGACAATATATTTAGCTCTGACACTCTGAGACTCGGAATAGTTTGTGTAACATGCTGTTCTCTGCATCGGAATTTTAATGATGCGCTATAGTTTATCTGATGAACTTCAAACATCCTGTAGCTGGGAACCAGGAGATGGTGTGCTTAAATTTGATTTCCACAGCCTTGTTTATGTACTGTAATTTATAACCCATATCACCTAAGGCTGTAAGGATAGTCACATATGAATTGTGGCTTCCCTCCCACCAATGCAAATACAAAACATAAGATAGGAGACATCAGGTCGGTTCAAAACAGAAGGAAACAATTCTCAATCTTCTAACAGTAAATTTAAATTGCACTTTGCTATGTTGCCTTTCAGATTGCTACATCAGTATGTTCAGCAGGGTTCAGTCACCTTTATCTGTATGGCCTCCTGAGAAGAGATACCAAGATGATTCATTTCCAGTTTCAGATGGCTATCTAGAAGATAACGTTTCTAGTAAAAGATATTCTGTTCAGTCTCTCTGACCTTGCTGTAGAAACTTAAGTGGTAAAAACTTATGTTAGTGGTGTTACCAGAAGCTTGCTTCCTAAATGCACAAAATATTATAGCAATAGAGCAGGCTAGTCGATTTGAGTGGCAAGGGTGAGGACAGATAGAGGGATGTGTGAAAATAATCACAGAACATTTGTGTATGTGTGAATCTGAGTTAGCTTTAGTGTTGTTCTTTGTAACGGGCACAAATGAGGATTTAAGGTTTACAGAGTGAAGAGCTGGTGGTCTACTTGTAGTAGTTATGCAGGATTCGAGGCATGCAGGAGACATTTTTAATTGATTTTCACGTGTTGGAGATGGCGAGGATATATCTTGAACCTCAGCGATGGCTGAACAAACGCGTTGGGGCGGCGGCCGCCCGGTGCAGCGGGACAGAGCGGTGCAAGGCTGAGCTCGGTCCGGCTTTTCTGGGCCGTTTCTCAGGCTGGGATGAGAGAGTGCCGGAGGAGGCAGGGCCCCTTTGCTTCCCTCTCTTCCGTATGGAGTCTGGGCCCTTAAGAAACTAGTTTGATAACTTATTTTGGTTATAAAAAACCCATGAGGGCACCTTCTCCTTTTGACGCCTCCCGCGGGTGCTGTGGCACCGCTCAGATGCGGTCCGCAGCCGGTGAGGGTCCGAGGCCCGCGCTGCCCGTGTTCCCAAGGAGAGGAGAAACATTGGTCGTTTCAGAAATGACTCAAAACAAACTCAGCCCGGTGTTCAGCGTTACGCTTTGGGAGGCGGTGTAGGGCTGGCTGGAGCGAGGCGGTTATAAATGCGTGCCGAGGCAGGACTGATGGCCGGGACCCGCAGCACCGCTCGCTGCCGCACGGGCAGCGCTTCGCGGTGCCGCTGCCGCTCGGTGGCCGCGGCGGC
>JAVJGI010000040.1:59745747-59756436 GCA_035590275.1 Ibycter americanus
CCCTGCCGCTCTGGAGGCGCCTGGCCGGCCGCGGCGGGCCGGTGGGGCGGTTGGGAGGGAAGCCCGTACGGGGCCGGTCGGCAGACGCGGGATCTGGCACAGCGGCCCTGGGGTGAGCGGCATCCGCTGGGCTGCAACAGCAGCTGCCCGGGGGCACCGGCCGCTTTTATGGTGAAGTAAAAATGCTCACAAGCTTGCTGTGTAGGTAATTAAGTCCTTTCCAGCTATCCGCTATGGCATTGGTTCTAATTTGTGTTGCAAAACTAAACAGTCTATAAATTTAAGGGAATAACATTTCATAATATTTGAAACTGTTCAGGTGATATGGGTGCTCGCCAACCCTGAAATTTTTGTTTCTGGATAACATGGCTGCATAAACTCAGATAATCTTTGTAGACTGGTTGTTTATCTTGCCTCATGCAGTGTGCTTCTTGGATAGCAAGAGCACTGAGATTTTTGAGAGATCTTTTGGGATTTAGTAAAATTAATTAAATAAAACCTTGGTGTTACTACAAGCATCTCATCTTAGGTTATTGAAAGACTATGACTGCACTGTTGCACTGTGCCATGAATGCAGTTTCCAGGCAAAATAAGACTGTGGTGTGTCTCAGGCTGAACTTAAACACACTGATATCCATTGTGATTGAGATAGATTATTCCAGTAGATGTTTGTGGTTTGGTTTTTTTGTTGTGTTTGTTTTTAATACTGATGACTTACATAAAATGGCATACGCTGTGAATGTTACTTGCTGGTTTGGGAGCCAAACTGTTTTCTTTGAGGGAAGTGAAGTGCATCTTGCTTAGTAGTTTGAAACGTGAGGGAGTTCAATGTCATTTTATAGTAAATAATAACTGAATTGCAGTTCAGGAATGAACTGCAATTAGTTACCTGATATGTTCTGTAATTCCAAAGACATTGGCTGACTTCCACTTGGGGAAAAAATTGTCCTGAAATAATTTTCCAAGATAAAATAATTGAGTAACTGTTGGTAGATAAATAACTTTGTTACTGGAGTGTATAGTTGCGAGATCAATACTAGTAATGCAGTGTATCCATATTTTCATAATGGATTTATTGTTTTTTGACAGTTGCAGGATCCATATTATTGAACAGAATTATGTCTATGTGTTTGTGATAAGTACAAGTTAGAGTATCATACCTGTAGGTGTGTAGCAGTATTTCAGCTGTGGTTTCTGAGTATCAGTGGTAGATTTAGTTTAGTTTTGATGAGTCTTTCCAAAGCAATATCAATGCTTTTACATCAAGCAGTTGTTAAAAACCGTACTGAACTTGCATATAGAAAAGTGAACTTTTGGTGGAGCCTTAAAAACTCCCAGGATGTTTATTAGTTACTTTTCAAGTAACATCTGATTTCTGCAGTTGCTGTGAGGACTCCAGGTGCCTTTTCAGTGTTTGGCATACAGCTCAGTCCAGACAGTAATACCAGTTGTTTACTATAATTGACTAAAAATGCAAAATGTTTAAAGTATAGTCAATCAGTAACAGTGTTGATAGCTCACTCAAGTCTATTTTATTTTATTTATTTATTTGTTTGTTTTAGGCATAAGCTTTTAAAAAAACTTATTTGAATAACTGACAGGAGGAAACACTTTTCCAAGCTGCTGCCTGGGGCTCTGGTGTACTTTTTGTGCTTGCCTGTGTTATGCATGATTGTAGGATTAGGAATATGGTTGGTTATCTTCTGTGCCGTATAAAATGCCAGTGACGCTATATAGATGTATCAAGTGAGTTACTTTTTCAGCAATATTTTTCTTTTTCTTATTTTGCTCTTGTATTTGGCTAGGCATTTTTGAACTTCTCAAAATGAACAGCTATGCTTTAACGAGTCTTTAAAATTGACAGCAAGTTGTATTGTTACTGTCTTATGATGTATAGCCCTTTTAAAGAACAGCTATGGCATGCTGACAATGGCTCGTTAAAAGCACTAAACAGTTTGAAATGCCATTTCAGTTAGGTTTACTAACTTTAAGGTAAAGAATCCTTAAAACCTTCTACTGCAAATGGATTGAAGTCACATAATGGAATGTACAAAACTGTTGTATCTTCCCTAAAAAATACCTTGTTTATGTTTTGAAGGTTTTTTTTTAATAAACGTTCAAATCATATAGGCAGTGTTAAATATGTATTCATGATGCTATTTATAAAACTTTTTCCACAGATCACACCACCTCCCTCACTGTCAGACCCACTTAAGGAACTATTTAAACAACAAGAGGTTGTAAGGATGAAACTACGTTTACAGCACAGTATTGAAAGGGTAAGACTAAAGTAATTTATTTTTTTATTTCCCAACTTTAAGCTTTAGGGTTTTTTTCTTTTTCAATGGACAGACTATATTTTGCTCAATTTAACAGTGCTTTAGAAATAATGTGCCTTCTATCCAAACTTATGAATTGGAGAAACTTCTAAATAAGAAAAAAAAATTAAAAAAAGGTTTGGACAACTGTTAGCAGAATACTTATGTGAGTAAGATAGCAGCTTTTTCCTGTTAATTGCTCTAAGATGTGGCCCAAATTTTTCCCATGGGGAGTGGAAAGAAAGTTGCAGACTCTAGTTTTGAAAGCTAATGATGGTTGTAGACTTCAGAACCAAATTGTCTGAGTTAAAAGAACTGAAGCAAGATTAAATTCCATTTTCATAGAAGACACATATGGCTCTAAGACTAAAATATAATTTGCAATATTCTGCTTGCAAAACCAGCCTGAGATTGTTAGAAGTACATCTGTAGGCTTCACTGAATTTGAACACAGAAACTGAGAAAATATTCCTGGTTTAAGAGTATTCTTTATTTTTAGGTTGCCCAAACCTTTTTCCTTGGCAGGCTAGATTTAGGTGTCTTGCCAGTATTGTGAGCCAGATTCCATGTGAGAAACAGGTCCTGTCTGTGTCCTCAAGCAATGTGTCTTAAGGATTTCCACACAGTCATACAAGCAGCTGGCTCGTTAAAACGTGATGTGGTAGTTGTTTGGTTAAGTTGATTTCAGTGTGGCTTAACAAATCAGTTAGTTAAGGGAGGGGTTTTCCTTGAGTTTGATATTTCAGTGTAAAGCTAGATATAAAAATAACTAGCACAAAGACTGTAAACATAGTTTAAGTTTTGACTGAAATTTGTAGTCAAAGGAAAGATGCTGCATTTTCTGTTTTCTAAGCTTTTTATAATCTACCTTCTTTTCTTCTGGTAAAAATTAGAGCCATTATGTTGCAGAGCAGTAAACACACACATTCTTTTATCTTATTTATTAACTCTAAAATTCTGCATATGTTTAGTTATTTTGCTAAAATAGACTGTTCTTCAAATCAAATCCACTTTATACAACTATTAAGTCAAGTTTGGCCAAGTAAGCTATATTTTCTTGTCTCAGGTCAGGAAACAATCTTTGTCCAGCTATGAATTTATGGAGTTTGTGCATGTTGTTAAAAAAAAAAAAAAAAAAAAAAAGGGAACCAAACCTTAAATTACCCTGCAAATTATATTTCTGCTTCAGTTTACGTGGCCATTGTGCGTGGCATGACAAGCATGTGACAAAAAATCTTCGTACGGTTGAGACTCACAAACCTATATCCCAACCCTGTGCTCCTCATACCTTTTATCTTTCACCTTCGTTAACTAGAACTTGCCTCAATAGCACGAAGTGGAAAATCTGGGCATGACATTCAGCCAACAGTGGCGGGGGAGAAGAAGCTGTTTTCAGTTCTGATGTTCAGGGAACAGTCTTTGCATCATTAAATTGAAATTTTGGATTTGATTAGATGAACAAACCACTTTTCCCTCCACCAGCCCATTTCTCACGCTGTTTGAAAGTGTAATCCCTAAAAAGTTTAAATGAATGAACATTTTTATGAATCAAATGGAAACGCTTAATTTATCAATTGTATATTTTTATCTTGATACCTTATTCAATTAGGAAAAGCTTATTGTTTCTAATGAACAAGAAGTTCTACGTGTACATTATCGAGCAGCAAGAACGCTAGCTAATCAAACACTACCATTCAGTGCCTGCACGGTTCTGCTGGATGCCGAGGTTTATAACGTGCCTCTGGATGCTCAGGTAAAGAGATGTATTTCAGAGAAAAAGGTCTTTCTAGCATGACTCAAAAAAGGAGGGTTTAGGGAGAATTCTGTTCCCATGCTGAAATTGTCATTGATCTGTCTGGAATTAAGGTTTTGTATATTATAGATTGTTACATTGATTAGGCCTCATTTGGGTGTACAGTAACAAGAGGATATGGATGTGTATATGCTGGTTTTCTGTTTTGTGCCATGTCTGGTTTTCTTTCACCTCCAGAAGTTATGAGAAGGATAAAATGAGAACATTACTCTGATGATTTTTATGAAAATAAATTTCAGTCTTTAACAGAATATATTTTGGAAGCTTACAAATATTGCTTAAACAATAAAAAAAAAAAATATCAGAAGATCATTTTTGTCAGTCGTCCAGAGAATCGGAACGCAGTAGTGTGTGAAGTGATGAGACTGGTTTGGGAAATTTGGAAATGTTTGGTGGAGATATTTACATTATACTTTTCTCTTCTCTGTAAGGTAGTCATTGGAACTGTTCCATAAAAAACAGATGACCAACAGTGAAATGTTGGACACTACTAGATGAAATTATTTTTTTCTAAATCACCTCAAGCTCCATAATATCTACATGTGCGGTGTTACCTACATGTTCAGTGTGGGTATTTAGTCATGATTAAAACATAAAACGAGCAGTATAGTTTATAATCTGCATATCTTTTATGGGCTACCACTCGGAGCTTTGCTGCAGCTGTATCTCTCATGAGAATACAATTTCATGGTGTCAGTATTATGTGAACAGGTCTGCTAACTAACGAAAATGGAAACAGCATTCAGGACCTGCTTTAGTGACTGTGAGGACCACATAGTACAAGGAAGAAATTTGATGGTTTGGATGTAATAAAAGTGTTGATGCATTGGATGTTGGGGATTTTAAAATGAAACACCTATATTTCCAACATATGTGGAATTCTACCTTAGTCCTGGAGCCACTTACAGAATTATTACCGCTTCTAGTGTTTCCTCAATCTGTTGTTACATTTTCTCCATCTTTATAAAGAACTAGAGCTATGCACAAGGTGATTCACCAGGGGACAGCAGTTTATGGAGACTGTGTTCTCTCATTTTAAGCTTTATACTATCAAATTTTAAAATCATCATTTCCTTAGTAAATCTAACTGATAGGGCAAAAATGAGATTTTTCTCTTCTGTTAACAGTCCAAATGTCATTGTTGTTAGTTCTGAAGTTCAGAATGTTGTTTGCTTTTTTATGTGCTAATTTAGAGGTTCTGAGTTTTTTAGAAATTGGAGATACATCTGAGTTATGCATGTAGTTGCACTTTTATAGTTAACATTTTATAACTGATTTGAAATAAGCTGGGTCTATGTTTGAATTCTGTGAAACAAAAGGAATCTTTATTTCTCTATTCGGGGAGAAGTTGTTGTGGAGTTCTCCCTGTGTCCTGTCCTGTGTCCACCCCGCCGCCAAGTACTGCAGCTTGTTTGACCATCTATAAAATAACAATAGCAGTAGTAAAATGCCTGTCCTTTCCCCCTCAGTACCTCAACAGCTTTGTGTTTCAGTCTGTGGCAATTTTTCTTAGAAAATTATAATACTGCACATCATGTTCTGCAAAGTATTAAATATATTTTTTTATTATAACTGAAATCAGTGTTTTAAACTACCAACTTGATGCTTTGATTTAAATGTGCTTCATAGGAAGAATGAAGATGCATAAGAAACCATTATTTTGTAGTACATTCTGTCGCTTTTCTGTTACCCCATTAGCAACTCCTAGTTTTGTTGTACAATGAAGAAACATTTCTGAAGAAATTTTGCTCGTATTTGAGCAAATAGCTGGGTAAGATTTGTCAGCAAAGATCTGGTTTATTTTGCAGGAAAACGATCACCTCAGAACTGGTTTTATAGGGTTTCTGAGTCTTTGGAGGCTTGTCTTTATGGCTGCACATGTCGGGCAGACCTTGAGAACCGTATTTTGCAGTCATACAAGGAAGGAGAGAGGGAAAAGGTGCAAGTTTCTGGTGAACAGACAGTGAGCTGGTCACAGCTCACCTAAATGCCTACAGTTCAGGGTTACAGGATCAATGTTGTTGAAGGCTCTTTCTAGAACCAACCTGTTCGGCTGTCCTTGATATCTGAAATCTTAGCTGTTTTCTAGAGATTTCAGTCTTTGCAGGTTTTTTTCCTGTTCTTGCCCACTGCTACAGTGTACAAATTCCTGCAGTGTCCTTCCGCCCACCCCACCCCACCCCACCCCCCAAAAAAAGTAACAGCAGCTTGTTCTATTTAGTGATTATTATTTAAATGTTAAGTTGGCATAGTCTGGCTTTAGGACTATACACAGTATCTAGAGTTTCTCACGATGGGCAGATGTGACATTCTAAATTCTTATTAAATAATCTATTTTTTAAAAACTATTTTATTGAGTAGGATATAAGATATGTCTGCTCACTTTTTTAAAATCTCCTTTGGGGGATTTTGATGGTAGAAATATTTTTTTATTATTCCTTCTGAGTACTTTGTGTAGCAGTTAAGTCAGGCTGCTTAAGTTTTCCTTTATTATTGTTTTTGCTTTTCCCTGAGGGAATATCCATTTAATTTGTTACTGAATTTTAAAGAGAACAAAGGTACAGCAATTTTAAGGATCTGCCTTGTACTGACCAAGACTTTACAGAATGAATCTTTGAGCCTCCTACTCAAAACTTAAAAAATAAAGTACAGTAAAAAGCTTGAGGGAATCTGAAAATACCCATTTTTTGGTATATATACCCATTGGCTCATAGTGAAAGGGGTGGTCAGCATTTATGTTTACGTATGCCTCAATACTTTGAGCTTATTTTTCGTTCTGAAGTATTGTTTATGAAGGTCCCACAAAGCAGGTTTTATGTTTTAAAGTATGTTTAAGATTGAATCGTCAAATAACTTAGTTTGACTAAATCTTGTTTTGCAGGCTGATGAAAGCAAAACATCAGTGAGGGATCGATTTAATGCAAGACAGTTCATGTCGTGGTTACAGGATGTTGATGATAAATTTGATAAATTAAAGGTACGCTTCTTTCTTTTTCCACTTAAAAAAAAAAAAAACACAACAAAAAACCAGCAAACCAAAACTCTAATGTCACTATGAAGATGAGATGAATAAATAGATGAATAAACAGTGGATTTCTGTGCAATATCATAGGCTATTGTACAGGTTTTAAGGGCAACATAAAGGAGGGTCTAGTAGTGTAAGAAACTAACATTGGTTGCTATATAGTATAATGGAATAATCTGCAAATTTCTGAATACATAGTTGTGAAATTACTATCACCATAGAGGCTCCTAGATACTCTTTCTGTATTCAAATTCATTGTGATTTTTTTTTCAAATACTGAAATAACTTCTTTCTTAATTTTAAAACAGACGTGCCTTTTGATGAGGCAGCAGCATGAAGCAGCGGCTTTAAATGCAGTACAAAGACTGGAGTGGCAGCTTAAACTACAAGAAATTGATCCTGCTACATACAAATCTATCAGCATTTATGAAATTCAGGAGTTTTATGTTCCTCTTGTTGATGTTAATGATGACTTTGAATTGACGCCAATATGACAACTAGCATCTTCTGTCTCACCCTTTCCCTTGGACAACTAGAGACTGAGGTGCAGTGATACACAAAGGTATTTTTCTTAAGACAGAGCACTTAATTCTGTGGAATGCTACCTTTCTCAGTAATTGAGGTGTTCCTTCAGAGAAGCATGGCACGGGCTCTTGTTCAAACACAGAAGATGGATGCTAATTTTAAAGTCAGTTTCCCAGTAACTGCCATTATCTATACTTTAAAATTGCCTGTAGCTTTAGAGCTTACTGCTGAAAAAGATGACGAAACATGGTGAGTTAACAGCGCTGGAAGCTGTTAGCTAAAACAGCCACCAAAAAACAAATGACACTTAAAATCTGCTATAAAGCTTTGTATTATGAAACTTCAGTAACAGTTGAACTCCCACAGAAAAATGATGAAAAAATCCTGTGGAAGAAAATGTAAGACTTGGAGGAAAATAGTCTGTTAATCTTATTACATTTTGTAAATTACTGTACAGTTTTCTTCTTGGAAAAAGATGTAATATTGTCTTCATTTTTAAATAATTTATTTTATACATATTGTGCAAATGTAAATAGTCTTGTAATTAATGTTCAAACTTGTATAAAAATAGATATTTTAACTGTAAAACTGTTTTTGTCTAATGTTTTATTGGACCAAAGTTGTAGTTTTTATTAAGTGTAGCGTGTTCCTGGTTGGCAGTTCTTTTTTTTGTATGGCATGTGTTTGATTTAGCTGCTTGTTTCATCACCATAACTGTAAAAGAGTTGAAACCGAACTGTATTGCATGCTTCACAGAACTCTTAACTCCTTTACTTCAATAACCGATACCTAAACTGTAATATTAACAAAATCATATTTCATATTAGTCAGCTGTTGTAATGCCATACCTATGACTTACTATACTGAAAATATTTTTGTGTAAAACAAAAAAACCCCTCTTGCTCTTATATGGTGGTCTCGTAATAGAGCCTATTTTTTCCAACAAAATGCCTTTGAATTAAAATTCTTAAATTGTATATTGTCTATTTTAATATTAATCTATAGAAGGATATGTAAATAGTTGTAAATATAATGTTTAATAAATTTTATTGGTCATGTTATTAGTTGGGATTTCTTAATATTGTAACACTTGATAATATCAAATCTTGGTATTCCTGAAATATGTAAGGAGGCTCAATGAAAAACTAAAACTCCTGTGTTGTGAAATTTAACGCTTTTTTATTCTTAGTACTGTTAATGAGCAGACAGTTAATTATTGATGAGTAGGAGGTTACAGATATTAATGAAAAAGATGTTACCCTCTAGTCTGTAAATTATTCAAGAATGCTTGGGATCCAATGTCTGTGAAGTTACTTCTGAAAGAAACAGGGCTTAGGTAAGAGACCCGGTTACCCAGAAACAGGATTTAAAGTACTTGGTCCAAGCTGGTTGTTTTTTGATTATAATTACTAGGTGAACTACTACAGAGTATTTTATTCCTTATGCTTATGTGTGAATGCCCAGGGTGCCTTCCCTTGTGATGGAGAGCAAACGAGCATGGAACAAGAGACTGTATGGGCAGGAGATTCCTGCCCGTGTGCACATAGTTGCTAGTTCCAGTCAAGAATAAAGTAACAGTAACTCAAGCATAGTAAAACCAATTAACATGTAGTTCCTGCCCTGTAACTTTTTTCTCCCACTTTTGTTAGGTACCTGTGGAAGGAGAAGTTGTTCCTGCTTTTATGTAGGAATATCTTCCTGACATCACTCAGAATTGAAGATGTACCTGAGGAAAATGCAAATGTGATAGTCTTCTGAAAGTAAAATATTCTTCTGAATGTAGCTGTAGAATTTCAAAATAATGCAGAAATCTGTATTATCTGCTTAAAATCCCAAGGAAAAAAAATGGATAAAGCTGCAAGGTGTTAACAACTAGTAAGTGGGTACGACTTATCAGATATTTAGAGTAATAAAATGTAACATACATATCTGGAAGTGGGAGAACCCAAAACAGACTTTTTGAAGTACAGGATGTGGATAATTAAGGATATTGCATAACGAACAGAAAAGATAAACTGGGTCGCAGGAGTGTTGGCTGTGTTAGAAGAGAAGCAGGTGACAAAAATACTAGGGCTGGAGAAGATGGCCAAGCGGGTTTACAGCTGGAACCTGGTGTGCCTGCACGGTGGTACCTCAGCGTGTGCTCAGAGCAAGGGTGTCGGGGTGTGCCGGGCGAGGGCCCTACCGCGAGCCAGGGAGCAGGACGGCGCTGGGGGGCCATGGCGGCAGTCCTGTGCCCACCTGGCGGCCGCAGCACCCCAGGGGTCTCTCGCGGGGCTGGGAGGAGGGTAGGGGTCCGGGTGTGTTTGCTGTAAAACAAAGTTCATCTTCTGGAAGCATCAGTGAAAACATTTTTGTGATAATTTTAAAATATTTTGGCAGTATCCCATCTTCTAAGGAGATGTGGAGACGGGTGTTTCTTAGGGTTAGCCTGTGTCGTCTGCGCAAGGGGGGGACAGTTTCCTGTTACCAGTGTCTGCGAAACAGATTTTTGGGTTTTTTTTCAATTGCAACTGCTTAGTAAAAATTCAGTTGCTCAAAGAAAGGGGTCTGTCCAAATGTTCTAGTCCCTTAGACAATAATCTCCTGGCTTCTCTGATTTGAATCCCGGGTTTGTTCCAGTGTTGGGTTTTTTTGGTTTTTTTTCACGTTGACTCTGTGGGATGATGCCTGGCGCGTCGTTTAAGGGCAGCCAGCCTGCTGTGGGCTTCCCTCGGCGACGTGGTTGGGGTGGGAGGGGGGCAGGAGGGATGAGAGGAGCAGGAGCAGCCTGTGGGGGAGGTGGCCCTGTTTCCCTCGTGAGGGTCCGGCTGTCTCTTGGCGGGGCCGAGGGCTACTCTGGGTTCCCGGGAATCCTGCACTCTTCTCCTAGGGACCGCGCTTGTTCCCCTGGAGCTCGGCGGCAGGATAAACCACCGGCGCGGCAGGGTCTTGGAGATCCTGAGCGAGGCCGTCCGCAAGCCCCGGGGTCCCGGCCCCATCACAGGCCGGCGCGGCCCGGCCCCGAG
>JAVJGI010000040.1:59757829-59784183 GCA_035590275.1 Ibycter americanus
GGGTCGGGGGCGTGTGCTCGGGGCTGAGCCGGGGCGGGCGGCGGGTGCCCGCACCCTGCCTTTGGTGCGCGGCGGCTCGTTTGTCTGCCCCTGTATCTTCGGATGTTGCTCGTCGAGAGCGTTGGGTTTTTTAGCTCCTAAAGCAGAAAAACATTTCTAAACACCAGAAGAAGGAAATCCAGTGCCCCAGTAGCATTTTTTTTTTTCTCTTAGGAGAACAATACAGGCTCCCTGCAAGCTTGCCCAAACTTGGGCTGCCTTTTATTACGCGTTGGTGCGGTGCCTGGTGCGGTGGGGCCCTCTCCGGGCTGGGTGCACAGGGCTGGTGGTGCCGTGTAACGCGTCCCACCTGCCGGGGAGCTGGGCTGCACCAGGGGGAGAGCTGGAATGCTTTGAACAAACCCGGCTCTTCTTCCGTGTGAAGTAGCAGATGCTCGTCTCCCCTTGGCTTCAGTCACTTGCCTGACTCCTGAAAGTTGCATTGTTCAAAGCCTCCGGTACTTTTTTTTTTTATATATATATAAAATGTTGGTGTTTAAATTTTTTTTAAAAAGACGTTAAGAACTTTGTGATTGAATTGAAAGCCTGTATGACATCTGTCGGTATGAAAACGACTGTCTGTCTACGTTACAGATGACATGGCAACTTAACCTCACAGGCTGTAAAAGGTTGCTGTATAGCTTTGGTCCTAGACACCTGCGTGTGCCTTTAGCCTGAGGAGATGCTACACAAAATCTGTCTGCTTCATGCATTTACAGAATTGTGGCTTCATTGGTGGGTTTTGTCTAGTAAGGCGGTTTTTTATTGTCACTGCTTATAGGGCATCGTAGTTGATACTGCAAACTCAAGATTGTTCACCTCAAGTATATTGCAGCTTCAATCCAAAGGTGCAGTAGCAGAAAGCTTCAAATAAACAAGTTAGCTGGGGGAGGAGGGGTTGGGTTTGTTGTTAGGCTCCCGTTTGACTTCTCCCATCCCCCACCCCCACCCCCAAAGATATTAATCTTTATTGAAGGAGTTGCAAGGGGGAAGGGTAGTAGAATTTAACTTGTGTGCCAATAGCCTTTTCATTTGCTGATTTTTGTTTCAGTGCTGGTTGAAGTATTTGTGAAGATTGCTCACCTGCAGGAAACATGAGGTCGCAGTACTTCACGGCGCCCACGGTCACTGTCCTGCTGTTCCTGCTGTGGATCCAGTCGTCAACAGGCTGCAACAAGGCTCTCTGTGCGAGCGATGTCAGTAAATGTCTGATACAGGTATGAGTTGTGTTTCCTTTATTTGCTTTTAAGTGTTTAAGAAACAGTTCTGAAGCTGTGTCTCGATCCAGTGATACAAATAACTGGTATTTGGTGTTAAATAGTGTCTTTTTAAAGAAGTTTATTTGGTCTCCTGCACACACAAATGCAGATTAACGACCATTTTATAGATGAGATTAAGTGCATCTGTATGTGGGCATGTTTCGGTTTTTTAATGAAAACATTTTCAAGTTGAGGATTATGATTGCTGGGTTACCGTTAGAAGCCACTACCAGTCACGCTGTTAGTTTTAGTCTCTTTCTTCTTTATTAGTGGTATTATGAACAAGCAGCAATTTAAAAAAGACATTTTATTAGAAAGGTTTGTGTGGGCAACAGTTTGGTTTTTTAAGATACCTGCAATACGTGAGGTTCAGATGTGCTTACAGTGTTCCCATGTCTGTCTGAGGCGTTGCCCCTATCTGTTCCCCTTAACTTGCGATCTGTTCACTTCCTTAAGTCTCCTGGCCCAGGCAGAGGGTCAGTAGTTGATGCCTGATGCTCTCCATAATGTCAGGTTTGTACAGTCGATTAAAAGATGTCTAAAAACTCACATGAGAGAACTAACATGAGTAGGGACCTAACTTGTCTTAAGAGTCTTGAGGTGCATTTTGATCAGGAGGGACCTATGGCTGCTAATGGTAATGAGCAAGCTCTGAAAACATGTGAGTCCACCTAAAAAAAAAAAAAAAAAAAACCAAAAAAAAACCCCAGCAAAAAAAACCCACAAAGCCCAAAACAAATACTTATGAATTGAACTGTTAGGAAATGGATATTAAACTCAAATCCAGACACTGCTTTTGACTTGCTGTGTGTCTCTCTGCACTGAAAGAAACAGACTGAGACCAGGTTGCTGCTCGTATAGGAGGAGTTGAGAGGTACAGTGTGCAGCAGAACAGAAGTGCCTTTTCTAGCAAAATTGCAAGCAGTTCTGGTAACTACTAAGTATTTATTTACTAGTGGTGTATTGAGCATGCTTCTCGAGTCCATATTGAAAAAAGGAGCCTTCATGTGGTCACTTGCAGCTTCTCTAAAAGAAACCGTTTCTTACTGCCTCTTTGTAGATTGGAAATGCAATAGCAGAGAGAACAAATATCATATGCTGGTAATGTGCTAGTATGCTTACTGTAAACGTATAATCACAGCCTGAAAAGCGATGCAGAAGTAGCGTGAAGCATTTCAAGTTTACTTCATTTCATTGACTTCTGTATAAAATTTGTCTGTTTTACAAATAAAAATACTTGCCAGATTCACAAATCCAGCCTGTGGAATGAAGACTGGCTGTAGGCTGGCTGTAGGCTGAACTGGCTTCTTTCTGGCTTCTGCGCTGCCGTTGCTTTAAAAAAAATAATATTTTGCTGACAGTCCTAGCCCTAGCATCGTCTGTGGAGTTGTTAAATACGGAAACAGGGAAGAGGCTTTTGACTTTACCTTTTCAAAGGAAAAGCCAGTGTTTTTGCTGGTACATTGGGCATTGTGCACTGTGACAAACTGATGCACTTACGAGTTCCTTCTGTTGCATTTTTTCAGATTACTTCTAGGCTTGAAACCTTTAAAAAGTAAGATGCTAGCTGTGACACTGGATGTATGAGGTGCTTAAACAGCAAGTGCAGTGGTACAGATTTGTTGATTCAGGGGAAAGCTGTTGGCCCTCATGAAGGGGAAAACAGGGGGGATCTATTGTCTCCTTTTCCTGTGCCACTGGTGGAGTTCACTGTTCATGAAAGCACAGATGTCTCCTTCCCAAGTAATCACCTTTTATTGTGTCAGGCTTGAGATACCCAGCATTTAAACTTTATGAGCTAGTCTGAATCAAGTACAGCCCAGGAGAAGTGAAGCTAATGCTACTGGAGTCCTTCCTCGGCTGGGAATAAAGCGGCTGAGGTTCAGCGCTGCGTGGAGGTGGCTCACACGACTGTGCTTTTCTTGGATTATGTTGGCATCTCTGTAGCAACACAGCCCTGTGCATGCAGAGACCCCTCTACTGCTTTACTCGTTGTAGGTGTGCGCTCTCTTACTTTGTACAGGTGATGTGGAATCCCTTTTTAAAGCATTTCCCTAAAATCAAAATGGTATGCAGTTCTCTGAGACCCTAAAGTAACCAAGGCCGGGTGAATTGCGTACGATTACGGTGGAATGCTGCTGTTCATTTTCAACGTCTGGCTGCTCTCTTCCTGCAAACAGGCCTGGCGTACTAGTCAGTATTCATTCTTTATAGAAGAACAGATCAGGTCAGACTAGTCTGATTGTGGATATGAAAACTCCTAAAGCTTTGACTTCAAGCAATTGTCATCCTTCTTCTTGGCTTTTTTTTTTGTTTTAAAAAAAATAATCTTCAGCGCTGTTGTGGCAGAAGCACTGCACTGATATGTGAAGTTTGTGCTTCTTGGGCCAGTATACAGTAGTGTATATCTGTGTATTTTTTTCCCCCCCTCTAAATGCTTCTGGAGAAATCTGAACTTAAAAATATAATATTGTGTTGATTGAGTTTGCTTGACTATTGCATGACGTTTTCCCCTAACCTATTTTTATAACTGTTCTAGTTCAGCAGAATCTATGGCTTGAGACCAAGATAGTGTCACTTGGAGACAACTGGGGGAGCAAACAGAATGTGAATGTTTGTCATCTGCATCTGTGTGCAGAAAGTGAGGGTGCCTGTCTTAGAGACATAATGAGACAAAAGACCCACTCTCTCAAAAAGCGTACAGTTAACATAAATATTTTTGCCAGCATGGTCAGAAGTCAGTACAGTCATTACTGCCACTCCTTAGGAGCTGTGCTGCTTAAGGGTGGTCCCTACATAAATATTTATTTTGTTAGATCCAGAACAGAGCATGAAATGAACAACTCGCATGCATTCAGCTTTCCTTTTACATCTTGAGGCTCTAGCTTCATTGGTGCTCTTGTAGTCTACTTCTCGGTTTTCTGTAAGCAAAGACCTGTAAGAAAATAGCTTGAGGCATCTCTGCATAAGCTTAGCCTTCACAGTAAACCTTTGTGGCTTCCTGTAGTTGTTGAAGGGGTTGTGGATAAGACTTGGCAGTGCAGAGAGTGGGACCACAAAATTAGTTTCCTTGAAGGCTTTGGACGTAGCTCCTTTCCATGTCTCTGGAATTGGGGCGTTGACACCAATAACAGACTGTTACCTTGCTGTTCAGGTAGGCCACTGAGCCCTGGTTGCACACGACGTGTGTATTGCAGTATTTATTCTAGCACATCTGTTTTTGACTTGGACGCATGGGTTGTTTTTGATGTTTCCATGTGTGGAGGAGATGAGAAGGCCAGTTACGCTTACTGGGTGGAGTGGAGGCGTATATTGTGTCCTTGCAACATGGAGGAAATCCTTGAAGGCAGAAACCTCTAGGATGGGAACGTTCCCACAATTGTTTGTAGCAAACGGGTTTGAGGCGAGTCCCAGGCTGGCCCTTGTGGTGCAGAGCTACCTGCAGTAGCCAGGCTGGGGTGGGGATGGCCATGTCCTGCTGGAAGCCAAGCTTTGCTGGCTCATCTGCAACAGCTCTTTAAACTACTGCCGTACGTAGGAAACGGCGCTGTAGTTCAGGCATGGATTTCAGATCCTCCTAAGAGGGGTGGTTTTGCAGTGAATACAGAGTTTTCTCTCCTGAACTCTACATGCCTGCAGTCACCTCAGCTTGCGCAGAATAATTCCAATTAAAATCTCCCTTCATCTTTGTCTTCGCCTTCTGTTAATCTTTTGTACAAACTTCTCAGCTTGAAAGGATTTCCAAGACTTTTAGCCCTGTGGTATGAAATAAACACCACTCCTTAACTTCAGGGCTCAGGCATCTAAAAATTGCTTTTAGTGTGTATGTTGTAGCTGTAGTACGTAACGCAGTTGGGTTAACAAAACAGTTCTGGCTGGTTTGCTTCCAGGAGATTTTCTGTTGTTAAACTGTTCTAGGAAAAAAAAGCATGAGCTCTTTTTCTCACTCCCCCTTCCAGTTTGCAGAGATGTTGCCAATGCCTTCAGGTCCTGTATCTCACTGCACTGAGAAAGTAGTCTCTGTCATTTCAAGAAAGCTTTGAAAAAATGCAGATGTTAAATACCTTGTAAAAACCTTTACTTGCTGTCTGGAGCAGAAGTATCTTCATTGTATGAACATGCCTGCTTCCTATTTAATGCTGTATTTTTAGACTGAGAGGCTTATTTCTTGCCTAGCAAAATACATTCTCTGATGCACCTTCAGTAGTTCAGCTTGGGAGGTTGCCAAGTTGACTTATGAGTAATATTTTCTTCCACTGACGCCTCACCACCCCCAGCTATCAACAAGGAACGTTTCTCATTCTGCTTCGCTTCACCCACGTCTCGTGTAAGCATTCTTTTTAAAAGATGTATCCTGTACAAGTATCCAGTGTGGATGAGTCAGGCAGAAGGACTCAAGAGTGGTTAAGGAAACCATGTACGTGCAAACACATATATGGAAAAACATACGGTTACTGCCCTGAAGAGATGGTCAGGCTCTGAGAAGGGGGGAGCTGAAGAACTGTGCAGAAGACTAATTAATTAGGTTGGTCTGTCTTCCTTCCTCCCCCTCCAAGTTTTTTTTTTTTTAAAAAAAAGGTAAAAAATATAAACTTTAAAAAAACACATTGCTCGTAAGCCCTTCCTATAAAAACAAACCTGTTAAAATACTGGTGGGTATAATGAAGGTATCCCAGGATAGTGCTTACACATACAGATGCTAAGTAGAAAATTTTTTTATTACGTTGTAAGTCCAGAATTTAAGGTTACATTTAATTCTGTAAGAATACTCTTCTATAAAACTGAAACAAATTTAGTGAATTTTCTGGCTTTGATCCATGCATTACATTTAATAGTTTATGGAGAATCGCCTCCTCCTACATAGTGGCTTGTGGGTGTTGCAATGTCTTTAATAAGTATAAAGTTGTTTGCCCAGTTTTACTGTTGAAGAACAAATATATAGGATATTTTTAATGCTAATATGTATTAATATTATTCTCTGGCCAAGGTAATAGTGCTCTACTCATGGTTGTTTTTAAAGTTGTTTTATTCAGGCTTTTTATTCTTAAGGCTGACACAATCTGTTTATCAAACGATAAGATAAATATTTTAAAAATGCAGTATTCATTCACACAAGTCATCTTTCTAAGTTTGTGGTGTCTCCTTTTATGGAAAAATTTGTGTATCTTATTAATGAGCCTGGTTTTCATCTTTCACTTGAAAACAGCGTACTAATAGGTGACTTTAATAATTTTTGAGCATGAAAAAGTAAAAATCTCGGTAGTTTTCCACTCTAAAAATTCAAGAGTTACTAAGACTGCATATTGCAGAAATGCATGTGGAGCAGGAATTCACACTCGGACCGGTCAGCAGGGCAAACAGTTCACAACGGACAGCACTTCTCAGCGTTACGTAGCACACACAGTAGTTTGTGAATTTTGTTTCTTTGCTGCCTTCAAGAAGATTTGTGATCCGGGATGAAGTGAATGGAAAAATAAGGCATCAGTGCATTTATACTATGTTATTGTAGCGTGTCTGCAGCACGTTCCGGGGTTCAGTTTTAGCCCAGAACTGGGAGCCTTGCAGCTTCATTCACTGTGTCCTTCAGCCCTGTCCCCAGCCGGCCCTTGCTCTGACCTCTCCCTCCGAGATGCACTCTTTGCTCTTGTGTGTGCCTGCGTGAGTTGGTGCAGGAGAGGGGTGATCCCTGTGCAGCTCCGCAGGCTGAGGACATTGGCAGTTGCCAGTGTAGCAGGATAACAAGACAGCGGGGGTTGTACGCAGTCAGGGACATCTCTGTGCCTTGCCTTGCCTGGCAAATGCGCTCCTGATGTTTGGTATAAAAATGCCTCCTTTCTCCCCTACCTGATGCTTCTTAACAATAGGAAGCAAAGAATTATTTTTAAAGTGGAATTTTGCATCCTCGGCTTCTTCCCGAGGTGCTACAGAAAGACGTCGTGGGTGATGTTTGTGTCTGCCTGTAAGGAGTGGTGTTGCTGACCCAGCTTTGGTTACCTGAGGCGGAGCCTGGGGTGGTGACTCCAGGTTAGGAGAATTTCACACCAAACCATCTTCCTGCCCTTCCCTCCTGTCCATGTGCATCTCCCAGCCACACCGCAGCGTGTCCTCCCTTGTCTCTGGAGAACAGGATCAAAGAGCAGGGATGGGCATCATCTGCTCCCTGGCCTGGTGCGTAGCAGAGATCTGCCAGTGGCTCTTCCAGTAAAGCCAAGGGTGGGAACGATCCTGTGGTCAGTGTTTCCAGTAACGGGATTTTGTTTTCTCACCGGTTGTGCGTAATGTGACAGTTAGGCAGACGTCATCAAAACCAAATACTTCAACAGGACAACCGACTGTGACTTCTTGGCTGTCCGTGTTTTGCACCATGGTGTAATTCAAGCCCGTATATTATTGTCATGTGGCCACAGTCTTTTGGCCAAACGAATTACTCGTGCGGATTTGAGCTAGAGGGAAGGAGACTGCCTGGTTTTTAGGTTTCCTTCATCCATGTAAGCTATTTCCAGGCCTTCAGGTCCACAAGTGTGTGTCTCCTGCAGGACTGCTAAACCAGCGCCTTCAGGTTTAGGTAACATGAAGAGAAAGGTTTGTCTTCTTGCTTCCATGCCTTTTTCATCTTTTTAGCTTAATAAGAGTTAACAAAAAATGTGTGTGTATACCATTTCACTTTCTAGAGGCTCCAGAAGTCTTGGAAGTATCCCAAGGTGTCAGTTTGAGGGGAAGGGAGGAGGAGGGTTATTTTCATAACAGAAAAAGTAAATCAGCTGGAGCTGGGGGAAGAAAAAAATATCTGGTCACTAATACTGCAGATGGAGAGCAATGTGTAATGAGCATTCAGAGATGCAGAAAAATCCTGTGGTCAGATGGCTTAACTGAGTAAATTCCTTTTGGAATCCACTAATATGTGTGATGGTAGATGTTGTGTGTCTTCTTGAGTGTGCACATGCGGCTTATAGTAACTTCTTTTTTTAGCTAAATTATAACATACGTGCACTATTTATATATAAAGAAACATTTTTCTTTGAATTTCCTGTTGTGATGGGAAAAACATTCAAAGGACTTGTAGGTTCAGGCATACATAGAAGTGCACACACCTTTCCCATGAGTAGGATTTTCTTCTCTTTTAAATGCTGACTTTTAAATGCTGGCTTCTCTTTTAAAATTGTCTTTAGAATGTCACCTATTTAAAAAAAAAACAACCAATCTTGCAAAAGATCCTTTTGTAAACTAAGATTGGTTCTTTGGCTGGAACAATTTAACCATTTACTCACTGCATTAGTGTACTAAGCTTTTTTAATGCCATAATTTGAGTTGTGGCTTGAGGAAGAATCGCTCTGCTGTGTTCGCATTTTACATCTGGGATTGCTGCAGTGTAACGAGTTTCTGTTGTTTTCAGGAGCTGTGTCAGTGCCGCCCTGGGGAAGGGAACTGTTCCTGCTGTAAGGAGTGCATGCTTTGCCTGGGCACACTTTGGGATGAGTGCTGTGACTGTGTTGGTAAGCTTGCATTTCTTTGGGATTTTCTTCTTTTTTTTAAATTGCTTCCTCCTGCCACATGCTGAGCTCGTGGTCTTATAATAGAAGTAAAACATTGGGACAGAATCTGTGCTTTAAACATCTTACAGCTCATTCTGTGGGTACTAAGTAAATTACTGTGGGGAACCAAACATTTGAAGGCTGTATCTGCTCTATGGAGTGGGAGTGGTGGTAGTCCAGGTTTTGCTTGGTTCATGTCATCATAACTGACTTACTAATTTTGTCTCTAAAACATAAACTCCTTTTTGAATTGTCACCTTGAGGATACTACGCAGCACCTGCTTCAAGGGGTTGGATGCTGTATCGAGGTGTCTAACTGTAAAGTGTATTGACAGATACCACACGGACAATTTTACATTTGAATTCCCTTGCGAATCCTTGGGACTAGCAGTAAATCTGCATGGCCCGATGTTTTCATCATTCTTTCATTCGCAAAAAGAACTCTTTGTGGAGGGTAAGAAAGAGGCATACAAGTTCTTACTGTAGGATTAGGTGATAGTCCTAATAACAACAGTATTACTACTAACAGCTAATGTTCAGAGTGCCCAGATCTTTGCAAGTGAATGCTTTCCCTGCTTAAGGAGGGTGTATTCTAGTTCTGTCTCTTGTTTTACATGTATTAAAAGCTTCATCCGTCTGTGCTTGTTGGAAGTCTCCCTCTGCTGCCATTCAAAATCCTTCTGGCTTCCATGAAAGGGATGCGTCTTGAGTGTTGTACCTGCTCTCAGCTTCTCTGGCTGGCTGGGTCTTCTCTGAATTCGTGAAGATGATTAGTGTCAAAATGCTCCTTTTCAGTGCAGTCCATTGCTTCTCCTGTTCTATCATGATGAGAATATGCCTTCTGACATCCTGCTTTTTGCTTGGTTCTGGCTAGCTTACCTTTGCTTTACTGTCTTTCAGTAAGCAGTAGAGCGGCATGGTCCTGCGCATGTGTGATTCCTCCCAATGGCATAAAGTATTTTCAGTCTCTGCACCTGTGGAGGATATACATTTAAAAAGAGGCCCTACAGTTTGGGTTTTTTTTCTATTTGATACTGAGCTCCTTGAAAAGTGAAATACATATATATGTGTGTATATATATGTATCTCCTTTTTTCCCCATCCCCTTTGCCCTTCCAATGCCTTCATGTTTTTTGTAATGTAGTGCTAAAGTGCGCTGTTGTCATATTCAGTCATAGGGATCAGGAATAGGATAGTAGGTTATTTCCCTAGTCTGGAACCATCATCTGCTGTAGAAAGCAAGGCGTATTGTGCCAGTCTCCTCCAGGGAG
This sequence comes from Ibycter americanus, assembly GCA_035590275.1. Taxonomy (NCBI): domain Eukaryota; kingdom Metazoa; phylum Chordata; class Aves; order Falconiformes; family Falconidae; genus Ibycter; species Ibycter americanus. The sequence continues at coordinate 59,767,930 of JAVJGI010000040.1, forward strand.
AGGAGGAACCTACCTTTTGGGATTGTAAAGGAAAAAAGCAAAGTCTACACACGGTTTTTTTCTGAATCTGCAGATCACTTTTTATTCTGCTACTCTTTCGCATGTTGTTATCCAGGAGAGAAGTTAATGAGGTTTCAGGTTCAGTTTCCCAGTACTGAGTAAACTGAAACATCTCCTATGGTTCTGCAGGTGCCTCAGACCTTGCTTGGTTCTATGGTGTGGTCCTGTTCTTCTTTTCAGTGTAGGGTCATCCTTGCTGTAGCCTTATTCAAATGAGGAAACGGGAGCACAAGCCATGCCCAGCTGCCTGGAGATAGTTCTTTGCTGATACTTGAGCTGATATTTAAGTCTCTTTATAAGCCGATCATGTCTAATGTAAAAGCAGATAGGTTGTCATGTCTTTCAGGTCATGTCTGCTCTGAAGTCAGGAATGACCCCCTACCCTCCAGCACTAACTTCACCGATGCTCAGTTGATGCCCTGTGTTTTGTGTGGATGTTCTTTTCCTTCCCTGACAGGGGACGACAAACCCACTGGATGAGGGAGAACAGCAACAGGTTCCTCTTTCCTCTATTTTTCTAAGCTTTGTGAGTTAAGTACTTATGGTCCCTCATGTAAAAGCTTGTCTGCTTCCATCATTTCCATAGCCCATTTCTGCATCTTCTCATCCATTCCAAAGCAGTAATGTAGACACGTTTGTTCCTTACCAGTTGTTCGTAAGTTAAGCTTTTTTATTTTTGTTTTAACCAAAGCTACTAATTTATAATAATAATTATATAAAAATACAATTAATATAATTAAAATGCTTTTAAAAATCGTAAGAGGAAAGGATCTTTGTGGAATGAGCAGTTACCCCTTAAACTATGAGCAGTGGTTTCTTGGTGCTGTCTTAAGATAATATTTTCATACTGCATTGATACGCACACAAGCTTGTACACATTCTGCAATAATTTAATAAACAATCTTTGTGGTATTTTTTTTCTTGTGTCCTTCTTATCAGTGAAATTTTTCTGAATCCAGCCTGACAGGGGGCCTCTAGAAAGGCTCACGGGTTTCCATTTCACAAAATTAATACAATTATATCAACTGAAGTGTACATCTCTTAATGTATGTGTATGAAATGCTAACCTGGTTTGATATCTTCCTAATTAATTTTCAGGTGGGCATCCTTTATTACAGTTGTATGGTCAGTATTGCAAGTGCTTACTAAAAGGTGGTAATGCAGGGACGAACAGTTTTATTAAGGCACTGAGCCCAGGAACATCTGTGAAGAACAAACCTAGTGGAGAGGAGTAGGAAAATAATTGCTTGTGGTAGGAAGTTTGTGTAAGTGGAATTATTTTTCAATGTGACCTGATGTTGTTTGGAGGAGAGGCTTACTTTTTTTCCTACTCAATACTTGGCTCACCATTTTATAGGAGCAGACTATCTTGTGGTGTTCCTATTATTAAATGCTGGTAATGCTAACCACTTGCTTAAGATTTGCCAGATCTGCTAATCGTCATGGACGAACTTCACTCTGCTTTGTTCATCATGGAAATACATCTACTTAGATTGAAAAGATTGTGCTTTTGTGTAAGGTTCTAGTGAAATACGGTTTCTGAAGCTGGAGTCCTTATGTATGGGCAAGGTAGGAGATGATTCTCTGGTGGTGTGGGGCAGGTAGACTTTGAAGTTTATGTCCCATATCGCTTTGATGCTTTAGGGATTACTGTGCTTTGCAAGTGTAGCTGTCTAAAACTGTGTCTGTGAAACTACCCAAAACAGTGTGCAGATGGACATGAGGAAAATGGATTTGGCTGTCTCTTGCCAGGTGACTTCTGATACTGTTTTATAGCTTCTGAATTTAAATACCTGTGCAGATACACCTTCTCATTTTAATCTTCATCGTTTCAATGTTTGGATTAAATCAAGATACCCTTCAGTTTCATTGCTACTAATAAACGTTAGTGTTTAAAATGGTTAGTGGGGAGCTGGCACCCACACTGCATGTCACAAAAACATTTCATAGGAAATGGCAAAGAGAAAAAGATTACAAGGTTTCAAAAAGATACCACAAAATCCGTTGAAAAATAAGGAAGAGGCAACCTGGAAATAAGCATTTTGCCTGCAGTGACCCCTCCAGCTAAGCAGCAAAATGAGGTTCATCTGAGCTGTCTCTAAGCAGGTAAAGTAATTCAGACTCCTGCTCCCTCCTGGTAGTGATCTTTGCATCTCTGGCAGATGACTAAAAAGATCTAGTGCACTGCTGCAGCGGATGAGATGGAATACTTGAATTGTGATCACAAGTTTCCTGTGCCTCAGGACTTGTCAAGATACCATGTTTGTTCAGTTGCAAGCTTTCGTTCCAGATTTATGCTAGTATCCATTTTACTGTGTCTCTTTTCCCAGGGGAAACACCTTCTGTTGAACTCTTCATATTCTAAACTGTAATGCCAGCATAAAAAGAGAAGCAAAGTGCTGTTTAGATGAGGTTTTTCTTTTCACTGGGATCTTGCAAAGTCACAGGTGTGTTTTGTGTAAGTCTGCAGAGATCTGAAACCTGTCATTATGGAAAGCTCATCCTGCTGTATGTGGTGGCACTTTGGGTAGTGAGCTAAGAGTGGCATGTATATATATGAGAGATCTCCTGTTCTGCATAGCAAAAAAAAAGCAAATTTAATTTCTAAATATTCCCACGTGTTTCAAGGAGAAGAGTTTAGGGTGTTTCGTGTAACTTACTGTTTCATTTCTTTGCAGGTATGTGCAATCCTCGCAATTACAGTGACACACCTCCAACATCCAAGAGCACTGTCGAGGAGTTGCATGAACCAATTCCTTCCCTTTTCCGGGCACTGACAGAAGGGGATACTCAGCTGAACTGGAATATCGTCTCCTTCCCTGTGGCAGAAGAACTGTCGCACCACGAGAACCTTGTTTCCTTTTTAGAAACAGTGAACCAGCCACAGCATCAGAACGTCTCTGTTCCAAGCAACAATGTCCATGCACCTTACTCTAGTGACAAAGGTAATGAGTGTAGCATCTAAATTCCTTGCGTTTCCTCTCATCTCTTCCAGGAGCCTTCTTGGTGCGTATTCTGTGCTTGTCTGTGCTTGCTTCTTCTTTTCCCATAAAAAAGTGTGAGGAGTTCAGTCTAATTTTGGGCATGACATAACAAAAGGAGTGAGGCAAAAGTACTGAAGAACGTGGAAGATGGTGTTACAGTGTCTGGTGGTCTTAGGAGATGCTGAACCACATGAGTTTATCTGTAAAATTTCTCCGGTGGCATGAGGCGGTTTGTTCACGTTATTTCATGTGCGGTGGCACAGTATGTTCTTTGACTTCGAAGCAGTTACCTGTAGCTTAGGAGACAGTACAGATCAAAAACCGAATCCAAATCATCTATCAGTGCAAAGGTAGGCAACTGAAATGCATGGCTTCAGAGGTTTGAGAAAGCCACATGCTATAAACCTGTATCTGGAGTAGATGTTTATTTCTTTCGTCTGAGCTGGCATAACTTGAACTCTTTAGAAGGACCGTTTGTAGGAAATCCAGGATTTACAGTAAACTGAGTAAGATTAGCGAGATTGCTCTTTATGTTGAGGAGGCCTATGTGACAGGTAAAAATAAGAAATTTGGGGGCAGGGATTCAAGTTACGGACTCATTCCTCTTATATCAAGTTTTTGATATTCTCATCTTCACTTTAGAGGACGGGCTTCAGGGTATTGTTTGCTGGGGAGAAGATGAGCAGTTTGAGGTAGTGACAACAGTGGCATAAGAAAAATACTCTGTGCCACTTGGTTTCCATGCTAAACCTGAAATACTTTTCCCTGCAAATTATTACATCAGACTTAAAAGAATCTCATAAACAGTTCATAGTGAAATTGCTGCTTAACAGGGAAAAAAGAGCATCTGATTTGCTTTATCAGTGTAATTAATGCTTTGCTTCCTTCCCAACAGACACTTTAAATATTCTTAACCCCATATGTTGCTGTTGCGATGGCTCTTTTATCTCGTCAATGAAAGATACCCTAATTGATGGACACGCTGCTTTTCCATACCATTGTGAACCTTTGACCTAGTTATGTTTCTGAGCAGGACTGCTGTTGATTAAATGGGACTGTAATGGCAACTTTTCTAATTTCCTTTGGTTAAGGCACGTTAGAAAAATAAATTAATTCCAGATGGTTAGAAAGCATCTCATTCATATGTCTTTGACGTTATTAAAACGCTTGCTAGCCATTATAAGAATGATGCAGAAAGCCACGTTAAATGGCAAGCCACAAAAAGCCCTGTGTGCAAACACTACAGTATTTAAAGATGTAAATTATACTTGGGGGAAAAAAAATGGTGCTTAGAACAATCTTGAATATATCCCACTGTACTTAGGTCCTGCAGCCCAGATGGCTGTTCCCTGACAGTCCTTTACTACCATACCAACAGGATGGGCTAATGATAGTTTTGGATTAAACTTGGAATTTGAATTGCATCTCGAGGGTGTGGAGGAGTTTTGAGTTTAACAACACAGACAAATGCATAACACTGCAATTTCTTCTTGGTCAGAAGTCTCCATTTCATTTACTAAGAATGTATTAGAGATTAGGCTGAAAGAGCTTTCACTGAAATGATGACAGTCCAAAAGCAACAGTTGTGTTTGGAAATAGTTACCGAATGCCACTGGTTTTCAGGCTTCAGTGGACAGTTAGAAATAAATGTCAGAGCTGTTCTTGTAATCATTGACTGTGCCTCCTCCCTCTTAGTGATAGTGAAGAACTGGAAAAGGTAGAAAATGGCTTTCAACATCCTATACTTTAAGTATCTAAATACTTAAGCCTGTTGAGGAATCTCTCTTTTCTTGGTTTCAATGTAGATAACTTTGTAGTTCTCTGCTTTTTCAAAGTGACATTAAAGTTTGCTTATAAAAATGTGGATGACTCGAGCATTGGGAACGGAGAAGGTGGGAAGAAAAGTTGGCTGCTGGCCTTGGTCAGTTGATATTTATTATGGTGGAAGCAAGGACAACTGGGAAATTGTACCTCTTGTGTTGGATGTTGTGTGAGCCATGGGGTGGCATTGTTTTTAATGCTTTTTTGATTAGTTTGGTGGGGAAGCAGTAACCAAAAGGTGGAAGAGTGGTAGTTCAAGGGCTAAAGAGCCTTGTGATTATGGGCGCGGAGAGGGAGCCCAGGAAGTTGCTGGAGTCTGGTGGCTTCTGCTTATGCAAAGTTCAGTCACACAATCAAGTCCCTGTAGTTTAACAAGCTAACGTGTTAAGGAACTGCTGCAAGAGAGGGTGGGTCTGTGCGGTGTGTGTGTGCGTGCGCAGCTGCAGTACATATGTAGCAGTACAAGCATAGCCTGCAGTAGAAGAAACTGAAGACTCTCTTGGACCCTTTCCTTCTCCCCAAACATGTTGCTAGGCTTAAGGGCAGATCTTGCAAATGGAGGCATCCTTAAGGTGACTCACTAAGCAGTTGTCTTCAAGGCCATGACATTCAGGGTTTTGAAAGAATATTCCTGTGAGCAGGAACACAGATGCTTTATGTTTTCCTTACGGTGCTGTGCCTCCTCCATTTTGTAGTTCTTCTGTGGCTCCTTGCGTGCTTCACAACATGGTGTGCTGGCAGCAGCCTGTTGCGTTGCCTGTAAGCAGAGAGGGGCTAATGAGCGATAGGTTTTGGTAAGGGGACAGTAGTCTCTGTGCTATCTTCTGGAATACATACCAAAATTTGGAAAGGCTCTGCCTACAAGTACCCCTTGTTACATCGTGTAACACAGTTCTGATTTTAATTTCAACACGCATTCATGCAGGGATTGCTGTTAAGCTGGTCCAGGATGCCAGACTTGCTCAGTGCAGTTCTGGGCGAGTGCCAGGAAAAGCAGTACCAGCCACGGGAACCCATGAGCTTTGTGCCTGAGTGGCATGAAGACACCGGCCCTGGAAGGGCGGCTGTAGATCCAGGAGGAGGTGGGGTGCAGTGGGATATAAAGCATTCCTTTCTCGCCCCAGCCTACTGCAAGCCCAGCCAGCAGACCTTGAACTTCCCCGTTATTATCTTAATGAGTGTCTTCCCTTTCCTCCTGTGAATTGACTTTTAACGTTTTAGCTGCCAAAGTATGTGTGCACTGCTGGAGCTGCTGTAGTTCTTCGTATCAGTAGTTTCTGGCATTCGAGCTGCTGCTTCAGAGAGGATTGTGATAATTATTAATCTAGACCTATATTTATTCTTTTTGCTTTACTTTTAGCTGATACCCTCAGAGCTCTGAACTGTGAGTTCACATGTTTAAATAAGCTTAATTGTTTCAGATGATGACAGGATGTTGGCAAGAGACAGAGGGGAACTAGATAATCTTTTGGCAAGTGATGAAACAAAATCTGTTGTAGTTAAGGGTTTCTGACTTACACTGCTTGGTGACACAGGGGATGGTGTCCACTCTGTGTTTCTGCTGTCCTCCAGTGCCAGCCAGGTAGAGGAGAGCTAGAAATCCAGTAAAGTGGCATCTACCTCTGTAGGTACTCTAGGAAGATTTTTATTTTTTAAAAAATGTTTCTTTTTGTAAGTTCTGATTGGCATAAAATGGTATGGCTGCTGGATGCACAGCTGCCTTTTTAAAGTACTTTTAGAGCTACTGATAAGGAGACCAGCAGACAACTGAACTTGCATAGCACCTTTAACTTCAGAGGTGGCATACAGGGAATTGTCATTAACTGGGAAAGTCCTTTCATCTTGTAGATACCCATTTTTCCTTAACAAGAACTGAACTGTTCTATCTTCTCTGAGTTGCTAGATTCCTCTGTAGTGCATCAATACAGATCTCACTTGCTGCACAGATAGAATTGTAGCAAAGCCTGATAGAAATGTGAGTCCATTTCTTCTGGTTATTTTCAATTTAGACTTGATTGTTGTTTCTCCTACACAACCTCTGTTGGGTATGAATTGGGGTGGGGGGGGGAGGTGAGAAACTCACGTTCTGGAAAAAAAAGAATGCTGCTGCATCCTTCTTCCCCACACCCGTAGTCTAGTCCTTACTGTGTGAAAATTGGCAAAGTGCAAATGAAAGAGCTGTAACTGCACTAACTAATACCCTTTTTATCTACACTGAGGGAGCCAAGTGATGACTGTCTAATTAGCTTTGTGAAACAATTTAAATACTCTCCCAGATCCTATCTGAGCCTGTAGGTATGTATTTTTTTCCCCTGTGTAACTCTGTTTCTGCAGCCTATGAAGAGGGATTTAATGTGTGAGGCGAGGAACTCTCCTGCTTTCAGTAATTCGGTTTCTACCCCGGCACGCAGACACTGCTGAGGAGGGGACCAGGGGTGTCCCATGACAACAGAGTGCACCCTGGCTGATCTGACTCGTTCAGACCTGGCAAGTCTCTGAGTGAACAAGACTTCGGAAATCGTTTGGTAGCATATACATAGAGCGTGTACTCCAGCTGCTTGCAAGAGCTACTGGGAGCCAGCCAGATCTACTGCTGGCTCTAGCCTGCAGCGTACAGTTTGTTCTCTCCCATTCACGGCATTTTTGGACTGGTCCTCTAGGACCTAATCCTCTTGGCTTGTGTGCAGGTGGAAATAAACTTTCTTCTCCGCTCCAGTCAAAATTAATGTCTTTGGTTGTTGCTGCCACTTTAGTAAGGTTGAGGTTTGGCTTTGGTTCTCATTTTGGTCCTGTGAGAGTGGTTGAGGAGACCAGTCTTTCCAGTCTCGCAGGACCTCACTGCTGTCATCTGGTTCTGCCAGAGTTATGGGTCAGGTGCTGCTCATCCTCTGGGTTCCTCCCCTTCCCTCCCCCGCCGGAGATGTTTCCAGTGTCTCGGTTCAGTGTTATTGATCTTTACGTGCTAGAAATCATAGGCTCTTCTTCCACAAGAGGTTTATTTCAAGTTTCAGCAGGCATTAGCTGATGAACTGGGCTTCTCCAGGCCTTCTGAACTGGTACTAAAATAGATGAGGCTGTCACAGGTGAGGTTAACGTGAAGGTGAACACAGATATCTCCTCACACCGAGGGGACTGGTCATTCTCTGGTCTGAAGACAGCCTGCAAGTGCTGGGAGCAGCTAGTCCACCTCAGAGTATGCACAACTTTCCCAACCAGCTTTCCTGACCTACTGTAGGCTTTCCTCTGTGTGTTGCAAGTTGGGAGTGCAGGGGTCAACATGACAGCAGTGAGCACTTCTGACAGTCCTTTGGAGAGGACTCTCATTTCTGTGAAGAGTTGTTCCACTACTGTCTGGAGAGATCCATGAGTCCTTCTGCCTTCTCAAGCTGATCCAGAGACTTAGGTCAGTCAGATGGAGATGGCATCTCAGAAGCTGATTTTGCAGGAAGAAATCTTTCTGCATTAGCCAGGATCGTGTATTTCGAGGCAAAGGCTCTGTGCCTCCAGCTGACACCTTCTAAGACTGACCCGCTCAGTCTTAGACTCTACCTGTGGCACTTAAGGTCAAACTTGAGAAGAAAGCTACTGAAAGTGTATCGAAGGAGTGAATTGGGCTTAAGCCAGAGGGTACAAAGAATATGAATATGTCTTAGAGAGGCTTCTGTAAGATTCCTGTGCTTGCACGCCAGCACTGAACTGGATGACTGACAGGGCACTCACTGGTGCTTAGATTTCCTGAGGAATGCTGCCTGGAGACTTACCTCTACTTCCTCACATCCTACCCTTCCACTGAAAACCTCCTGTGAGGAGTGAGAGGGACAGATACCTGGGAGCATCTGGACCTCCTGGGAATGGACGGTGTGTGCTCCTTCTTGGGACCCGGGCAGTCTGAGCCTTTTGTTGCTGGTGATGAAATCCTTGCCAAGTTCTTGTGTGGAGCTGCTGTATGGCCTCTGGGTGGATTCTTGCCTTTGAGGCTGTGGTGGCTGCATCTCCCTACCACTTTTCAGCTTTGGCTGAGTGCTTTAGGTGTATACCTGGCTGGTCACTCTTTGCACGTGATACCATCGCATTCACTTCTGTTTTGATCTTTCCTCCTCCCCTCTGTGAGTAACATGTCCTTACTGAAGCTGTAGATACGTGGGTTGGTTTTAGGCACAGGTTTTTTTCTCTGAGAACTCTCTTCCTCTGGTTGCTGTGCCTCAGGCTTTATTATAAAGGGTCACAGAAATAGAAGTGCCAGGAATGGGACAGGACTTACACAGCTACAGGGTATTTTGTTGACATTCCCAGCAGTACTTCAGGTACTCCAAGATTTCTTGGACAACTGCAGCTTTACTTACAGCACAGCTTGTCTGGGAGCAGAAAACTGCTTTAGCTACGGGTCTGCACTTCGCCCCCAAGATCCTTACCACGTGTTGCCCTGTATATGGGGTCTGCAAGATGTGTACATCAGTGCAGAGCCTGAACAGGGCAGTGAATGCTCTGTTGCTTTCAGTGGACTGGCAGCCTGTCCTGTGACCCTCTTGCAGCTGTTTAGGTAGTAGTAGGATGGTTTGACAGTGGTCAGGGTTCCCTTATACATGTTTTAACAAATGATAATTCTCAAAAGAGTAGGCAGGGTTTCCAGATGTCAAGGAGGAGGACACATCCACAGAAAAGCTGTGGGGTACGTCATGCTCTCTTGTATGTTGTGTTGTCCCCTGTCATGTGGCCAAAAGCATGGGCACCACAGATATCATCTATTGTTGGTACTGGGGAAACTGACTGCATAGATCTGATGACTTGTAAGGTGATGGAGACCCTTGCTAGCGTCCACTCACCTTTAGACCTCACCTTAAGGCTTGCCATGAGATGTGCATAATACTGACGCTGCTAATCTATGGAGCACCAATATTTTGAAGGGGAGGTTCTGGTGCACTTCAGCCTCCCAAGACAGGCTGACAGATAAGAGATTGAGTAAATGCTATGGTTAACAACTACACTGCACTGAGAGTTACTCACCTTTCTCCATAGCTCTATAATCATTAAAAAAAAAAAAATAAAACAAACCCCACTGTCTTGCCTTACTGTTTTTGTTTGGATTAAGTTTTTCTAATCCACGTTGGAATGTAGGTCAGTATGTTTCTCCTGGATCCATGCACCTTAAGTCGTAATAGGCTAGAAAGCCCCCTGACATCTCCTGCTCACAAATCTGTCTGATGTGTGCGAGTGAGACATTCGTGTTTACAGACAGCTTTCAGTTGTGCTTTTCCCCAAACTATGCCAGGTTACGCTGAGGGTAAACGTGATGCAGCAAGGTCCTTTGGAGGATGAACTAAGTTACGGTGTAATCACCCAGTCAGCACAGAAGAAAGTTGGTAGAATCTGTCACCTTGGAGAATTGGAAGTAGTCTGGGGAGGGATGTTTTTGTTCTATAGTTGTGGTGAATGCCTCGGCTCCGGTTTGAGGTTGCAACACCAAACTTTGTATCATTTCAATTAATTGCATGGATGTTGGAAGAATAAAGTCGACACTTAGGCAGAAGAGGTTTCTTAACCTTAGTAGTAAGGCTGGTGGTGTTGCTAAAGAAAGAAGAAGAAAGTGTGCAATTTCAAGATGAGGAAAACGGGATTCTCTAGCTCTGTGATTTAATGTGGCTGAAGAATATTGTGGAGTTGTGGGCAGGGGGGGGAAACATTTACATGTAAACAAGTGGGTTTTGGTGTGTTTTTAAAAACTTCTCTAAACCTGAAGTTTTTCATGATAGCATATAGTAACTGCTGGCAACTGTGAAAGTGATACATTCGTATTACCTTCAGAGGACACGTGCCGGCTTGTGATTTTGGCATAGCCCATCCCTACACTTTAGAAGGTATCTGTCATAACTGGGGGATGAAACCCAAAAACATCCAGAGGAGAGCAGACAACCGGTTGAGTTATACACACTGCAGTCTTGACGTTGATAGATTGTACCTTGGCTCTCTGCCTCTTCTCTCTCTGCTTTTACTATCCCCTTTTTTTTTCTTTTGCCTCATAGTCATGATGATTTGCAATCCTACTTCAAAAGCTGCACATTTAATTAATTTTTAACTAACCTTTAAAAATATTCTAAGACCTTTCAAACCAAATTTTTTCCCCCCTCTTGGTTTAGAACACATGTGTACTGTGGTGTATTTTGATGACTGCATGTCAATACATCAGTGCAAGATCTCTTGCGAGTCCATGGGAGCTTCCAAATACCGATGGTTTCACAACGCCTGCTGTGAGTGTATTGGGCCAGAATGCATCGACTATGGCAGTAAAACTGTAAAATGTATGAACTGCATGTTTTGAAGCAGGAAAATTGTAATAGAGCAATACTGAGGCCAAAGTAATCTCTCTCAGTTAAAGAGATGGGGATTGCAAACACTGCCTTTAGATGGAGTGCCTACTGGTTGCAATGAAATGTACCTGGTTGAGAAAAGGATGTATAAAATCTGAAAACTTTTTTTTCTTTTTTTTTTTTTTTAAATTCGTGTAAGCAAGGCTAACTAGTAGAAGTTTCAACACTATGTTTTATGTTTATTTTTGTTTCTGCTCAAATGGTACAGTCATGCTCATCCTTGCTGTTGTGATTGTTTTCCTTTGATTTCAACGTATTGACTATACTGGTTTTCAGAACGTAGTACTATATCTCATAGTTTAGAGTAGGGAAACCTTAAGAATATGGTAGTGAGATTTCCATCATCTAAGTTCAACAAATAATTAAATGGCTGCTAGGTTGGAGGGGGGTGGTTGTTCTTTAGGGGCTGGTTTTTTTGGTTTTAGTTTCTGGCTTTGTTTTTTAACTTTATTACCTTCCAGTTTTTGAGCTTAGTCTTCTATTATGAAAGTGGTATTTGAGGAAAAATTTAAAAATTCATGCTTTCTCTTGAAGTTCAATGCATGGGCTGTTGTGGATAAAATCCTATCTTCTTAGAAGGGCTGCCCAACAAAACACTATGTATGGGATACTTTTCTTCCAAGTTTCATTTGCCCTGCTCTCATAAGTACATTGGGGCCTATGTTGCATAATTGATATATTAAAAAAATATATATCTTTTCAGTCTTCTCTGAGATACCAAAATAAAGCTGTTGAGTGCAGTTGCATCTCGCTCCTTTTGCACTGTTTTCTGGGGTTGCTTACTCCCTGAACGTTCAGTCCAGTAAAGGAAACATGAAAGATTATTATGGATTTAATGACAAAATGAATAAAGCAGAATGAAATTACATGAATTTGCAAGCGGTACAGGGCTACCAGCTGAGCAGTTGGCAGCAGGCATGTTCCCATTTAGTAGTTTGCTGTGAATATTTATTCCAAAACAATTCTTCCTGCCCCTCCATGTGATGTGTCACTGACGAAGGGAAGATGTGTCCACAAAAGCAAAATTAGGATGTTCTGAGTTTAGATTATTGTCCATTTTTCTAAGTAAGAGTTTTAGTATGTTGACAGTTACATAGCAGTTACTATGACCCAGTTAGGGCTCTATTGATAATGGTACTAAGTACAAGAATAAAGTGTATGGGTAGTTTAATGATCAGCTTTTGGTATTTATAATGATGTGGGCTTTAACTCCTTGAAATTTTTTTTTTTAATGTGTATATGCTTATACACACACAAAAAAGAATTTGACTATTCATGTTTCTCTCACTAACCTCAGTCTAGAGGGATTAAACTGTTTTCTAGTCACACCTATCTGTACCGTGTACAAATGAAAGCAGTCATTTTAAATGTATTTTGTTGAAAGTTTGCCTGAATGTTTTTTCATTTTTTTCTCACGATACAGTTCTTTCAATAAGATGAAATAATAATAAAAAAGTCTACTCTTGTGAAATAACATTACTTTCTTCAGTCTCTTTTTCAGCTATAAAGAAGTACTTGAAAGATGAATGTTTGTTGTTTTGAACTGGTGGATAATGGAATACCTTCATACTTTAAAGTTGCAATTAAGTGATACAAAATCATAGATGTGAATAGAAAAACGTAGCTTATCATGAAGTTGTTCTTCCTATATTTGACAATTCATGTTATTTTCTGCTGGAGTTTCTTAAAATGAATGGAGAGAAAGAATATGTTAGGGTAGCTGTAATGGTTTTTAGCTGAAGTGTGATGCATCATCAATTGTCTTAACTAAGATAGGAGAGACATATAGTAAGCATCGCTACAGGTCATTAGCATGCTTCAGAATCTTGCAGTGTTCAATTATTGGAAACATTATGGTAGTTCAGAATCTTCCTGGGGGCAAAACAGGGCTGATGTTCCTGGTTAGGCACCTGCTGCCCCATGGATCTGTGACACCACCTCCATTTACTTCATCACAATTTCACTGTGAGGTCAAGTCAAGGTGACAGCAAGGGAGGGGAGCAGGAGGTATGGCAGGGGCGGGAGGCTGGCCTCTATCAGGTGTCCAGGACACACTGTGGGGAATGGCCGAAAAATGGCCTGAGAGTAGGTAGTGTGGATGCACGCTTTCCAGGGCTTCCCTTACTTTTTGTAATTCCTGATGCTGTCCAGAGTTTGTTGTAAGCATTGTGTGTATGCAAATATCATACAGCAACATCCAGTGTATTTTATTATGATGAATGTTTTAAGAAGTGTTTTAATAAAAAGACATTACTGGTTCTTGTGTTTTCTTTCCAAGATTTTCCCAGGGAAATGTTACCAGGAAGCATATTATAAAAGTTACTGACCTAGATGGACAGTAATACAGAGAAATATCTCTTCAGCAATTTTCTTCCAAAACTAAAATTTTGGTTTTGAGGGTTTTTTTCTTTACATAAATGAATAGAATAGAATTTTATTAATATTCAAAGTGCTCTTTCTGACAAATCTGACCATTTTGAAAAGTTGTTTATTTAGTCTTACTAATTTTGCAAGAAAAAACGTAATTTATTTTAGGGGTTCTTATTTCACCTACGTCTGGATACCAGCAAACTATCATTCACTTAAGCACTTTACAATACTTAAGAACATGTTTTAAAAACTTTCTGGCTAGGAATCTTATACAGGTAAAGCATCACCCAGTTTTATCACTGTCCTTAGGAACAGAATTGTAAGGCACTGAATTTAAAGGAAAGCACAAAAGGGAATTTATATGGCAAGAAATGATACAAACCCCTAGTCTGTTGGGGTTCTGACTAAGAAGGAGTTAAAGGCTTTTTGTTATTCTTTCTGTAAAAGTAGAGAAAATTTTATGTGTTGCTTTGTTTTTTTGGTTTTGTTTTTTTGTTTGTTTGGTTTTCCCCACAGGCACTTGTTGCTTGTAAATTTCAGAAGCCTTGACACCTTGCAGAAAGCGTGAGTACAATGGCCACATGACATTGCTTTCCCCTCATTTCTTAGGCTTCCTGGCTTGCTTTTAGTACATGTAATGGATTTCACATCTAGTACTTAAAAAAGAAATAAAAGAACACCTGCTTGTATCTTAAATAACATATTTATGGTCTCTCCAGTATGGTTACTTTGATACCTGGCTCCCAAGCTACACATCCTGCTGGCTGGCTGGACTGGCTTGATGTTTGCTGGCGATCCCACGCTGACACAGATACCCACGCAACACATACATGCTCCACTGTCTCCAGCCACAGGCACCTGAGACACACAGGTCCCTCTGACTTGTGGTCCCCTTCCCAGTAGCTGGCACTTAAACCTCCATGCACACAGCACAGGAACCCCTTCACCCAGGAGAAGAGTTTAATGAGAAGACAGGATAGACTGTGGGTGATGAGGTTACCCGCAGGGCTTGGCCAGACAAGTGTACTGACCTGCAGCCTGTTTACAGCTGACCAGCCCCTTTTATTTTCTTATCCTCCTTTTTCTCCATCTTTGCTCCTCCCCAGAAAACTGTGATCCTTCCCTTTCCCTGCCTTTAGTCTTTCTGCGACAAATCCTGTGATGAGTACTGTACCACCCCAAAACGCTCTTCCCCTGTATCCCAGGAGTCTCATACTCCTGTAGGCAGTAACCCCCATAACTTACAGCGATGGCTGTCATGGGCCAGCCCTGGGAGGGGCTCATTTCTCTGGGTACCATATTGGGGTTCCCCCATCCACCATTGTGCCAGTTGTAATTGGCATAGTCAGCACGGCACACAATCACTTGTTTGTCTTCAAAAACTGGGAGAAGATTCATTCCGGGTTTGTTAGCTGATGGGCCCATTGTGCATGAACTTGTGTTGGCAGCATCCTCTGATAATACTTACTCTTCAGAGCTGAGAGCCTCTGGTGACTGTTGTTTGAAGTGGAGATCCTCACAGGCAATCATCTCAAATTACTACAGGATGTTACTGAAGTAACCTTTCTTCTTTTGCCAGAAGTAACACAGCCTTTGTAGAACAAAAAAAAAAAAAAAAACCCCAACCCTAACACATTAGCTGCAATGTTAAGTTAAATAAACCAGTAAGCCCTTGCTGTTAAACTGTTTTTTCTGGAGGGGAGGAGGTAAATTGGAAGTTGCATAATATGTTGTGGAGACAATACCTCTATGCTCCCAACACTAATCGGAGTGTTTACAACCCTCCCTTTTGTATTTCCTACTGAATAGCACAAATTCCTGTGGGGGACCTTTTACATTACCGCAGGAGGTTGCACAAAGAGCCCAATTGACAGAGACTAAGCAGCACTGAATCTCAAGTGAATAAATGAAGCAGGTGGCACGCTGCCACAGTATTAATGCGTCCAATAGCCCAGGGATTATGTTTGAGGCTGTGGGAATGAATCGGTCTGCTTCTTACTGAAACAAATTGCCTTGTTGACGAGGAATCCTGAAAAAGATTCAAATTATGCAGGTGCTTAACATAACAGAAATCTGCATTGTAAGAGACAAAGAATACAAAATTCCTTTTAACATCACTGTAAACAGGATGCGCGTTGAGATGGAGATGTGTTTCTTGGCATAGGTCTCCTGAAGTCGCATCCAGAGCGTTTCTCCATTTTCTTGTATTCCACAGTGGCAGAGACGGTGGGTAACGATGCAAGGTCAGGTTCGTTATGCAAGACGAAGCCGAAGTCGGTGGCTGCTCCCGTGTGAGCTGCAAAACGTCCAAGTCAGTAGCAACCTCATTCGGAAGGCAGGCCAGATGCAAACACCCATAAAGCTGGGTCAGCCCCTGGACCGGTGTTACCGGCTCCCGACGTGCTGCCGACAGCCCCCCGTTGCAAATTGTCTCTCACAAGGCGTTTGGCCATCAGCTGCTGCAACCGCCGCCAGCGCTGGCCGCTCCTGGTCCGCCCGCCCAGAGCAGCGCTCGGGCGGCTGCCCGGCAGACCCCCGCGGCCTCAGGAAGCCTCACGGTTGATTCGCCGTTTTTCCCCGCCGGGAGATGGCGGCTGAGGCCGGAGGGGCGCGGGGCGCCTGGCGCCGGAGTCCCCTCAGGCAGCCCCTGGCTG
>JAVJGI010000040.1:59785107-59802082 GCA_035590275.1 Ibycter americanus
GGCTGGGGCTGCGGGGCAGCTGCCGGCGGCGTTGGATTTGGGACCGGGAGAGGCCGGGCTCACTTCACTCATTTATCCCCGCCTAGAGGTCACATCCCAAACCCCAGACAACTCTGACTGTCGCCGTCATTTTTCTCCATCTAGTATGTTTAACAGGTTCTGAGGGTGCTGTGTTTTCTACCGAGTGATGTTTAGAAACCATACGTTACCATACGTCTTATCTCAGTGTGTGACGTATGAGTAAATAAGCAGATCTTATGTTCAAGTGCTTATGTATGTTAGAACAAATGACCAAAAAAAAAATGCAGGCAGTCCACATGGATGATTTGAAAGTATCCGCTCACGGGAATGGTGTGGTTTGGATTCCCCCCTGCCCTGGTGCCCCTGAGGTTAATGGTCATCCCTAATGAGGAATGATAATAAAAAGTAATAGGCTAAGGCCTTTTTACCAGTTGCATAAACCAGATGGATTTGTGTAAGTCTCTTGTTCCAGCACAGCAAAACAGCCATAATTGCATTTTTATCCGTATCTCTCTGGAAAGCACTTACCATGCACGTTCAGCATTGCTATCATGCACCCCTTCAAGGGTGATGTTAAGGCTCTGTTGGATATGATGCAAGACTGTAATGGGTGTAAATTTCTTAGCAAGCTTAAAGAAAAATGGCCAAGAGTTCCCTTAGATTTGGGGTTTGATGTCATTTGAGGTGTTGCGTACAGCTTCTGGTGAATGATACCTTCTGGTGGCTTATTCCGTTCCTTTTGGTACAGTCTGTCTGTAGTATAGTTACACAGTAAGTGTGACACATGCTCATCAGGGGCTTTTTTCTGCAGAGAAGTTAAGACAGAAATAAAAAAAAAGCTTCCAAACTGTTGTGGTTTTGACTGCTTACTACTTCTAAGCATTTGAAATCTTCTACCCGCACCTACTGTAAAGTTCTAGGTAGTCGGGTCAGAAATAGGGTGTTTATTATGGAGAAGCAGGGAACTTTACATTACCTGTTCTACAGATCTCATTTCCAACTTTGAGAAAATAAGTTGTCTTCTTTAGTCTTCCCATATCTGAAATAGAAAGCAGAAATAGCTGCCTCAAAATTTTAATACTCCGGGGGCAGCTTAGGCATTATTCTATCTTAGTTAAGGTGCATTCAGGGGTGGAAGGGGCATGTTTTGTAGTTTGGTTTGGGTTTTATTTTTTTCCAAAAAAAAAAGTAAGGCTTTAACAGTGAAACCCCTGGTGTGATTGTTATACAGGGAAGAAAGTTTGTTTTCTTGTTCTGTAGGGTAGCGTATTTCCATTTCTGTATGTGCATGTCTATACTGGACTGTATTGTCTTGGTATTGCAATAACAGCATTCTTGCTTCATTGCTGCACGGCTTAATACTATAGATGGACTTAAAGCAAAACTGATGTGCATAGGCACCATATATAGCACTTTGAGGTTCTGATCTCAGCTGTACCCTTCAGGCACTTCCCTAATATATTTTAGCTGTATTTTCTTACAGAAAAGATGTGAATATTTTCAGAGTAAACACTGCTGTTTCTTACAGGCTGTTTTTAGACTAATATGGAAGATGCTGCTGTTTAGCAATAAATACCAACAAATGAAAATCTGCTTTCCTTCTGTAAAGCTTGGTGTCATGTAGCTGCCCTCAAAACGCCAAAATAAAGTCTAATGTGACATTTATCTTCAGTTTATTGTATGTCTAGTATAAGCTGCTAAGCTTTTCTCTGAACTAAAGCATCTGATTATTTTGAATCGGTGAATGATTCACTACCCTTAAAACTAGTCGTGGTTTGCCATATGCCTGCTTCATATTTTCACCTAAAGCATTCATCATCTCTTTCTGCTATTCACCTGAGCCTCATGGACCATAGTTTTCAAATTGTTGCTCAAAAAAATAATAATAAAAAAAGTATCAAATGAGCCCCTAGTTGGGCTGGAAGTAGCCTGTGGGAGGCTTGCACTTCGGCTGCATCCTCAGACACGGTGGTGTCTAGAGGTGATTGCTCTCCAGATAACAGTTAGGTCTTCTGCCTGCCGTGGCTGAAACTGGAAAGTTAAGGATGCAGGTTGATTTTAGAAAAAGGAAGGGTATGACTTCTTTCCTGTCCATACTTATCCTTCCCATCCCAGCCATCCCTCACCTTTTGGGCTTGACATCAGGGTATACAAACTTGATTGAAGCTGTGGAGGTGAAGGAGAGTGAAAGAGCCTTTGATGTTAGTGGCAGCAACAGCAAGCCTTTGTCTCTGAAGCTGAATAACAGTAGGGATTTGGTGCTCCCCACTTCCAATTTTTCTTTAGGTTGCAGTAGAACGTGGGGGATGACTGCTTACTTGGGGCAGCTAGCTGCTGGGAAGAAGGGTGGGGAGGTATAAATATATAATTGCCCAAGTAATGAGTGGTGATCCAGTAAGTAGGCTCACGGAACACTTAGCTGAAATATATCCAAAGAGATTACACTTTAGGAACAAATATTTTATTTAGGTTTCGTCAGTAAATTTCTGTGACAATTTTGAACTAGTAGGGCAAAATCTGTGAAAGAGATAAACACAAAGTACAGTGGCTTCGGTGGATAAAGTAGTTTATTAGGAAGGTAAAAAAAGTTAATACCTAAACAATATATGTCTGACCAAAAATATTTGGGAAGTATAACTGGGGTACTTAGTGTTTTTTATTATTAGTTGTGTGCTGAAAAAGCAGAAGGCATCTTTTTTTCTTGTCTAATCTATGAATTCCAAGTGTGCCTGGGAGACTGAGATCTACCGAATCTAAAACATGAGATCACAATGTTTAGGAGCGATCAGTTCACTACTTACAAGTAATATTTCCTTTGGTAAGTAAGTAAGACGTATGTAAATAGAGAACACGGTTTGGTATTTTTTCCTTGTGTAGCTTCTGTAATACTATGTAAACAAAAGTACAGATAATGAACATGTCCCAGTTTCTTCTAGAAGCAGCTCAGCATAACATTCTGACTAAAATGTAGCAACTAATTATTTCATAAACACAGAATTTTACATTATTAAAGAAATAAATAAAAAGTGCTCACCAGCTGCCAAAACCATAATAGTGTAAATCTGAAAAAGTATAGTGAGCTGTTTAATAGCACAAATCAATGTGGTACGTAGCCCACTTTAAAAAAAAAGAATTAGTAGAGAAAATGTTATGTTTGGCTTTAAATATCAAATTTAGTATTGTCTTCTGTGTGCAGAATTAAATCATGAAATTGTTCTGGTATAATAATTGAAGTGTGTGATGTAAGTCACTTCATCCTCATTGGTGTGCCCTTAATTGTTAATAGTTTGTCACCTGTCCATTTGTTTTAAGTGCTGGGAAGATATGTAGAATTACAAACCTTAAGCAATCAATACAAGTATAAAATTTCTTTCAAAGAAGGTTTACGATCCTTGGTGTTACAATTTAATTTATGGTATGACCTTGTAGGCAATTTTTGGCTTGCTTCCATCTGGGTTACTATCTTCCCTGGAGGAAGCAGAGAATGGCTGAACGATTCTTGCCAGCTACAGCCCAACACAAAGCACTGTGCTGGGGAACACCTTGTGTAAGCACGCAGAGATGCGCTGTTTTGGCTTCTGGGGGTTACACTTTTTCGTAGGAGTAGACGCTGCCCTCTACTTCAGTGCAGTGGAAGGGGCAGCTTTGCAACTAGTAGGAGCAGATTTCTCATTTCCACACAGCCTCCTTTATTCTCCTTCTTGCTCACAAGGAACTGAACTTTTTTAGACTGGCTAGTTTGGTCTCTGGAGGCACACAAGGAAAGGCATGAGCGATGGCTGCTTGCGTGAGGTGGGAAGGGACCAAATGGTTGTGGTACAGGAAGAGTGAGGAGGAAGGGCTCGGTGGTAAGGTTTGACATTCCAAATCAGAGTGCAAGTTTGGAGCAAATTGAAAATTATTTTCAGGAAAATAAATTGAATTTCAGGTTGGTTGTTTTGTACGTTTGCTATCAGTGAATAACTTCACCCAAGTAATTCATATAGTTATGTATAGATAATATGTGTTTTTGTGTCATTTTTGCCCTCTATAGTATGAAAATTTCAGGTTTCTATGATCTAGCTTAAGTCAGCACATGAAGTTTACTTCCTGTTTTAAAGTTTCAGTAGGATCGTTAGGCTTTTCTGTTACGAGTAACTGAGTCTCATGCTGGAAGACAAACATCTGGCAGAAAGGAACTCTTGGGACTGAACATAGATCTCTGATGCTACCAGAGCTTGAGCTGGATACATGGTTTTTAAAAAACACAATGTATGATGATAATACTGTTAACCTGACACTTGTGGAAAAAGAGCTATCGCAGGTATAAAAATCGCAGCTTCTCTTTTTCGCAAAAAATTGAGTAAGAATTCTGCAAGGATATCACTTCTCTTTAAAACCATACCTAACGTTTTGAAATAGGAGTTATGCCTAAGACTTAGAAGCTAAATTTTAATGTGTTTTCTATAATGACTTTTGTGAAATTTAACATTTAACTTACCCTGGTAACAAGGCTTATTGATACTTCAGCATTTCTAGACTGTCCAGGTGTGTTTTTTAACTATGAGCGTCACCAGTCAAGGTACAGAATTTTTTTTGGATGTTGCAGTGAAAATAAATTTTCACTGATTTTTATGAGCATGAATTACATTGAATACTAAATGTAAATTCTAATGGTAAACATGCCAGCAATGAAACTCTCTCATTTCATGGTATTAGTAGTGTTTTTCTATCATGTTAGTATGTGAGTCCATAATTCTTGGTCATTGTTTTCCTCTGTCCAATACACTGCTTTCACATACTTAATGTTAAGTGTATTAATTTGATATTGCCTGATGTAAGATAATTAAATTGGCATATATTTTACCATATTTGTAATAATCTAGCTCCAGTAGATTTTAATATTGTGAATCAAATGCTGTATAAAAGTATAATGCTGATCTGTACAAAGCCTAAAATACTTTTCTTTTTTAAATTTGATTTGAGAAAAAGTTTCACCTGACACCCTCCTCTTTTTAATTTTTAATTGTTGTGTCTTCAAAGGAAGCTGTTCTTTTAAGGTAGCCTGAAGAAGTTTTCATATTTGATGGGATTCTTTTAATTGATTGAATGGACTAAAAATGTAAGAGCTTGGGGGGAAGAAACACCACCACCACCAAACAAAGGCCCAAATAAAGGAAAAAAAAAAAAACCACCACAAAAAAACCCTCACCTGATTGAATAGATTTACCCAGAAACTCCTTGGATTATTTTGGTCTAGTAGTTTTAGCTTTTCTTGTTTTTTAGATGTTTTAATCTTCACAAATGCTGTAAATTTTCTTTGTGCTGGCCACTGGCAAGCTAATCTTAGATGCAGAGATCTTTCACAAGTCGTGCTTCTGAAGTTTTAACCCTGAAATTTGGGGTTGCAATTCTCCAAAATTTATACAACTCGTACCACTGGTGATCAGGTGTGGTTTTATCAGTCATGTTTTGGAAAGGATTTTAAAAGTTGTTGGAGGAAATGAAATGCAACTTTCCAGCTGAAAGAGGAAGTGATGAATATGTGGAGTTCTTACTTTGTTGTCTAAATGGTTCAGTAATGTAACTGACATACAAAGATGTAGATTGAAATCCAGGTTCCTTGAAAAAGATAATTAAGAACTAATTTTCTGGCAAAGACTATCACAAACGTGTCTTGGAATATGCAGTCTGTATATTCTACCAAAAAACAATGGAGAAGTTGCATCAGCTGTTACCTGCAGTGCTTGTGTGCTACAATTTTATGATATTTCACTTATTTTATGATAAAACTGGCTTTCAGTTTTCTATTGTGTTTGGCTTCTTTTGGTTGCTAGTTCTTTATAAATCCTTTTGTAAGTTTTTAATAGGCTATTTCAGTCCGACTTTGAAGGCATCTAAAAGAATCACAAACATATGTCACAGGAGTTTGCAGTTAGTCTGTATGATTAGAATGGTTAGTTGCAGATGCATATTTTTGAAGGGTAATTACATTTGGTGTTTTTTAGTACTGAAGAGCAAGAATTTCACAACTCTGAAAAATGCCTTATATTGACGGAGGCAGTTTGGGGGTTTATTTTGGGGTGGGGGGAGGACAATGTCTTATGTCTGCTAGGGCTTCCATTAAACTATGTACATTAATTTTATTTAAAGCAGCGTGATTTTTCTTGCGTAGACTAGGCTACACAGCAGATTTGAGAATGGCAGTCAGAATTTGTTTGTTCCAGTGCTGTCAGATGCTGAGTTTTTTCGGTAACTGTGAAGCATATGTATTTTTAATGTCTATTTGTGTTATTATTGAGTTCATTTTGATTATATTTGGCAAGTAAATTGAAGACAGCAATCAGTATGTATTTCCTAAGGTGTGTTTGTTTTTATGATACTCTGAAGCCATAGGATTGACGAAAATTACTGCAATAGGTGCTGCAGACTGAGCTGAAGCTTGTTTTAGAAAATTAATGTGAATTTAATTTAAAATTCTAAGGATATTTATATTTTTTTCCAGAAAGCTGGTATTTTATGTAAGTTTTCTTGTAAGGCTGTTTGGCTATGTAAATTGGCTTAGAAGACAAATATTGTGAATTTTTGGGTCCTGCTGCTGTTTCAGTAATTGGTGATTTAACTCATCAGTTTTCCCCATAGTTGCCTCTGAAGAAGCCTTTGCTGGCTCTGGAGGCAGATTTCTGCTTCCCAGCCATTTGCTGCAGAGCCCAGCTGCTGCCCCAAGATGGGTGGTGCCACACCTTGCCTTGTATGTATTTGTGAATGTTTTCAGTGTTCACATGCATGACATTTTGCAACATCTCAGCCCTGGAGGTGGTGATGTTAATCATAATTAATAATCTACCGAGCTTATAAATATTTGAATTTACTTTCCCCTTGGGTATTGCGTGAGTGTGGGGCAGAGGTGGAAAACAGAACTTGTTAATCCCAACTTTATGCGTGGTACTGAAAAAAAAAACCCTAAAAATTTAGAAATTTACAGAAGGGCTAAGTACTTCATGCAGTCTTGATGAAGAGTTGTCATTGGCATTGATGGGAATGTGTCTGGAAGGAGAAGATGATATAGCTTGTACCATGGTAAAAAAAAATAGAAAGGAAAAGGAAAAAAAAGATAACTTTCTTCTACATAGCATGAGTTTGACAGACATACAGACATCAGCATCCATTCCAGCAGGTAGCACTGCTGTAGTTGTAACATGGATCAATAAAACCATCATCTTATTGGCATGACTCAAAACAGATCTTCAAATGAAGTAACCTACATCAGAAAAAAATCTTTTGGTAGGTAAAACTGCATCTACAATAAAGCTTTGCTAAAAGCTGCTGTGCTGGGAGCATGACAACATTATACTCCTATCCATTACAGTTAAGTTGGGAAAACATTTGCATGCAACTCAATCTCCAGTTGATTTTACTTAATATGGGCCTAATAAAACAACTGGTGAAGGCATAAGGGGAGACTTTCCTTTTACTTTGGCTGCGAGGTCAGTACTGCTACCTAATACTGCTGGTATTAGCTTGATAATATACAGGGCTCTCTTAAGCCAAAAACTAAGGTGCTGCAGATAGACGTCGTTATTAAATAATCACTAAAAATAATCGGAGAAGCTGTTACATAAACAGTTTTTCTAGATTTAAGTCTTTCTTTACTTTTCCTTTCTTCTCTTGCAGTAGAATGGGTTTTATCTCAGCCACCGTAGTTCTGTTTTAATTTAATATTCGCTAAAAGTTGGATATGATTTGCCTGTGTTACATTGGAACATGCAGGGTTTAAAATGTGAAACAAAAATCATACATGGAAACTGATCATCTGTGACATATATCACGCTATGAAAAGATCCAGGAAAAGCTGTTTTTTCTTAGTTTCTCCTTATGTTACAGAGTTGTCAGTTCAAGTGGCAGCCTGTAATTTATAGACCTCATTGTCTGTGTTCGATACATGGTGGCAAAAATTGAATGTAAAGCACAAAGGAAACTTAATTTTCACAGTGTTAACTCTTAAAAGTTTGTGTGTCAATGTATTTTCAGAAAATGCTTATTTCTGGGAATGATGAAGCCTTAGAACTGAATATTCTTTGCCTTTGGTAAGGTAAACTAGACTGTTCATACTGACCTCCCAGTTAAAGGATTATGAATTGACTTCTGTAAATGAACTTCATGCTGTTTGAAAAATCTATTAATAAAATAATGATCACAATTCAGCCAATTTAGTGAAGAAGCATGGTAGTTTAATTGATTATTCTACATCCAATCTAAAAGATAGTATCTCAGTAATGGATTAAAAAGTGACACTGTCAGGTTTCAGCATGCAGTACTTCGTGTGGCACATGCGATTTTTGTCATTTCCTCTATGTATTAAGCAAGTATATGCAGTTGACAACGTGTAGCTAGGCTTCGTCCGTACTGAACTCAGTGTGCTAATAAGTGGTTGCAAGTGGCTTTTAAAGGACAAACCAACAGACTCAAGTTAAGCCATGTTTGTAGGGGGGGCATACCCGTTCTGGTTTCATTGTGATTGGCATGGTTAAGAAAGATCCTGATAATGCAGTGGCATTGACGTCCACCTATACGTGTCAACTGGGTATGTTCCCAAGATTTCCATAGAGATTGAACTTTACCTGCTGGCTTTTGCCAGGTGATACATTGCTGTTACAGAAATGCCAGTATGTTATATTACACATTTCTGGTGTATAGACATGTCCAAAATTTGTTACCAGTGCTAAATCCAAAGCAAAGCGTCTTTAATATTTGCTGTTTACCCTGGTTGTTTCTAGTATTTTAGCATGCACTAGCTAATGCACTCTTAAAAAAATCCACAAAAAACCCACAAAAACCACAACTAGGCTATATATAGCCTTAGATTTTTTTTAATTGGGTGGTGAAACTGAGTGTGCAAAGCTCTGACCTCTCTGGAAAACTGGATTCTGTTCTCTGTTGTGCGATCTGTTGTGGTTCGTCTGTAGATGCTCTTGAAAGAATAGTAGAAATGCTTAAAACTCCAGTAAAATATTTGATGCCAAATCCATTGGCTCCTCTTCTGCTTCATTTTGCTTTTTTTCACTCTGATGATTAGCACTTGGTTTTTCAACAGCAGTTTTAGTACATTCAGCTCAACTGATCACAGGTTTTTTTGGTGTTTTAACTGACTCCACTAAATGGACAGCTGTTCTCAAGTTGGCTGAGTTCAGGTACTGGAGTGTAACTGAATGATGTCATAATTGAAATCTCTAATAAGGGTAAATCATTATTAAATAAATCCAGCCCAGGAACTGATAAAAGTATAAAAATTAGTCTTAATTCACTAGATCATCAGTTGCTGAACAACTTGCTGCAGACCTTTGCTGACTAGGGATTAGACAGCTTTTTGAAAGTGTGTAAAACATGTATATAGTCCTGAGGCAAACAAAACCAGAGGTGATACTATGTTTATAGCCGTTGTTAAAAAAGTAAACTGCACATCTTTTCTTGCCTTTTCCTCGCTTCCTCTGTTAAGTGGTAAAACTTTCTGTTCTGTTTTATAAGCATTAGTGCTGGCACAAGTGGGAATTTGGAGAGGTGGACAGGAGAAAAGGGATAGGGTTGGGAATAATTCTAAGGCCGATCTAGGCAATAGGGCATATTATATATACTGTACAATGTGGTGTTTTTCAGAAGTATTGGAGGCTTTGATACATTTGGAGGACAGTTCATGGTATTCAATTCAGCTCTCAATAGTTCAGTCCTTATCAAAAGTGACCACATTTTCGTTTGGGCTGAATATTTGGGTTTCTTAGGCTGGTATTAAAATATTTAAACAAAAAGCACTAACTAAATTGTTCAAACTGTTCCTGAGAATTGAGCTAGCAGGGAAGAATTGTCTTTTCTCTGTAATAAAAAAATATTTTGGTAATCAGGCAAGCCTTTGTAATGCTCTTCATAATTTAGAGGGAAAACCTAAATTTGGCTGGAGAAGACCTCCCAGATTTCCTTGCTTACGTGTGGACTGTAATTTTCAGAAGCCTTAATTGGAAGTGAGCATAGGAGAAATAAAGGTGGCAAGAGAAACCTGGGAAACCATGAGCAGCCAAACGGTGAGGTTAGATGAGGAACTGGGTTTGGAAAAGAGGAATGGTGAAATTGAAGTTGCACAGGTCTAAGTGCTGAACACCCGCATGGTGAGGAGGAGGTTGTGAGAGAGATGATGGTGGTGGAGGAACTGGACTGCAGGAGAGGGGAAGGAAGAAACTAATGGAGGTGGACTGAGCCTGGGAAGCAGTGGGACTAGACCACGGAATGGGAAACTAGTGTGCCAGGCTTGAGTGTGATATTGAAGGAGTTGGTGTTGGGTTACATTGTGGTCACAAGACCACAGAAACCAGGAACAGGATTCACAGGGTGTAAGACTAGAGGGCCCCAAACAGTGGACCAGCACTTTCTCAAGAAGCTTGAAGAATGAGAAATTATTCTCTGGGTGGGCAGTAATAGTTGTGATGCAGGTAGCTGATTAGTCAAGATGCTCCTGCAAAAGTCTGTCCTGGTTACAGTGTCCATCTGCTTCATGATGCAGAGTGCAGACCTTCTGCTTGTTCCTTCAGAAACATGCAATGTACAGCAATTAAACAGCAGTCTTTCTAGTTAGCTGGCCAGTTGTTTCCAAGAATGCCTCTTATATACAAGTTACTGATCATAATATAATGCACTGCTTTGAAATTGCTTCCATGGCAGTTAATTCGGCTGGGGAAAGACATGTGGCATGGTTTGTGTAACTTTGGTATGCAGCTTTCATCATTACCCTGTAACAAAGATTTGTGCCTAGGCTTTTCTCCTAGACTGCCTGCTTTAGCTTGCTCTGAAACAGACAGCGGGATGTAAACCATCCCAGCATGCCTCACCAGCGAAGCAGGGTGTTACAGCAAAACAGGCAGTGTGATAGCACAGCCAGTGTGGGAGGTAGAGTCGTGGGACCAGGGCTTTTCCTGTGTGGTTATGGTTGGTCTCTTTTCAGGTGTGTGCTCTCCCTGGAGCAAAGAACTTAACTCTCCCCAGGGGATCCAAGTTTTGTTTTCCCCAGGATGTCTGTTGGAGACAACCTGTGAATTGCATTCATCTTTTGTTTTCCCCAAGATGTCTGTTGGAAACAGCCTGTGAATTGCATACTCATAGAGCTCTGCAGAATTTGTAGACTAGAGACTGATACTGTTTTCCCTGAAGCGAACCGAACTGGAAAGCATATGCTACCACGTATCTGGAGATTCTATCTTCATGTGATTATAAGACTTGATCATAATGTGATTGGAAACCTTGTTTCTGATATTTCTAAAATGCCTAGGGTATTATTTAATTACTTACTTTAAGGTTGGCTGTCCACTGAATGGATTAATGAAGAGCAGAAATACCCTCAGTAATAGGGAATAACCTGGATACTGCTACATACTCTGAATGGAAACTGGCTCCTCCAACAGTCCACTCAAATTTGGATGTGGTCTATAGCTCTCTGACTGCTGAGAGCTAAGTAGTTTTGTGTATTTGTATAGTACTACTTCTGAACTGGTATGGACTCTCAGAGCAGAACTTGAAATACTCTGGATGGTACTGTAATTGCGGTGCAGACTTTATGCACCTACAGGTAAATGAGAGAACACACAAACCTGTTTATGTTACTTTTATAGTGCTGGCATTATTTTTGAAAAATGTGCAGCTTGCTCCTGTGTAACTTGAGTTGTGTGATTACACACTCTCCCTTAAAGTAAATTTTCTAACATTCTGATAGCATCACGTATCCTGTGAAGTAATCTTAGGTTTAGGAGCTGAATGCTGCTAAGCAATTCGTATTTTATTCTCTATCCAAAAAAATCTTGTGAAGGCCCCTCCTGAGGCTTTAGTTCTTGCCAGTATGAAGAGTGCGTAACTCACAAGGGAGTTACTTAATGCTGTGTTTATGAGATGACTTACGAAATTTTAAACTTGCTTTACCTGTCTACGTGAAGCACTTCCCTTTTCTTTCCCCTTTCGTGGCCTTGTTGCCTTATTAAAGAAAGGAAAGGGCACTGTTTATGTACCTGGGTACTGCTTGTTAAATAAAATAGGTGGCCTCTAATGTAATTTTGCTATTTGACTGCACAGCAGCATTTTAGTCTAAGAAGTGTTTGAGTAAAAGCAGTGTTCTGTATTAAGCTTTTCAGTATGTTGTAAAAAATGCAATAGTCTGAGCAAGATACAGAACTCAGACATGTCTCAGACATTGTGCAGTCTTGGTAAATAACTTGTGTCTAACTCTGTGTCCTCATTTCCAAGTCATTTTTTTCAACCATCTCAGCAGCTGTATGAGTACCACTCATAGTTTCTGAAGTGCTTTGACATGCTTAGACCATAAGTGATAGTTTTTATTCTTTCCTCTTATGGTTGATTACTTTCCAAAATGGAGCTATGCTTGTTACTAGGATAATTTTTGTCCAAAAGCGGTGTGCCTCATTTCTTCAAGTAGTATCAGTTTCTTCACATATATCCAGATCTTTAGGACTGAGGGCCTATGATGATGAGGCACCGCTGTGTTCCCGGTCTTGCTGTGTTACCGGGTAGTTAGGATAGAGCAGGTTCTGGTAGCTGAGTGAGCGGTCCCACTCTGCCTTCATCCTTTGATTACTGACTTCTTGGGACTATTTTCAATGTATTTTCATTTTTACACATTTTCAGAGTGTGTCTGTGGCAAAATGGGATAACCGGTGGACACCCACCATGCTTCAGATGTGGTCTTGCATAATGCTTTGTTGCAGAAGAATTCTCTGTGTCCTTCATTCCACCCAACAGCTTTACGAAATAACATCTGTGCATGCAATCACCTGCTATAATTTGCTTGTGCTGTTGCAGTCGGTTACAAGGCACAAAGTCACAATAGAGACTCAGTGCAAAACAGAAATAATGGAGCCTTCTGTACTGAATGAAAGAGCTGTGAGTTTGGTCTTTTAGACTGTGCCTCTCTTTTAATGTGCTCATGCCGACTTAGATGACACACTGTAATAAGTGAAATCTATTAAAGCTGGCTGCGGCGTGTCTCTGTCTTCACTTTTCTATGTTGCTTCCAAACCTCAGCTGTTTAATATTAATTTTTACTTACTAGACATGTAGCTCAGGCTGAATTTTTTAGGAAAGAGTTCAGTTATTTTCAAAAATGAGGCTAGGAAAAACACATTGTTTTGCCCATGCCGGCATCTTCCTCTCCCCAACCCACATTCCTGTGCTTGGTGTATGGTCTTGAAAGATGGTGACATGATGGCTGGGAGTTTTTATGTTAAGGGCATGTCTTCTGCTCTCCATGTTTAAAATCTCTTTTAATTTAGTCTTTCCTTGGGGGATAGAGGAAAGGTGACAATTCCACACATGTTCAGTGAAGGCTGTTTATTTCTGACACTCAGTTATTCTGAAGATTTGGCTTCACGTTGAGCGGGAAGATGGTTCAAGAAACTGCATTTTGGGAGTACTAAAGGAGCGGCTAGGTCTGAGGAGATGCTTGAACTGTGAGGAGCTCTCTGACGCTGTCACGTAACAGCGTTTGTGGCTCCTGTGAAAGAAAGATGAAGTGAAAGAGAACTGGTGGGAGTCGAGGAGCCAGCTGTCGGTAGTGAGGTAAGGAAGATGACTTCTTGTGAGAGTCTCGAGGGAGAGACTGAGAGCCGGTGGGAGAAATGGGAACAGGGTGAGAAGATGAGGTAGATAATCATGAGGAAACAAAAAACTGCAGCAGAGAAGAACATCCAGGAAGAAACAGGAATTGATAACTAATCAGGTAGAAGAAACAGGGGAAGAAGAGGGAGAACTTAATCTGCAAGGAAGCAGTGTGCAGCAGGAGACTAGGAACCAGCTGAATAAAGAACAAGGGGAGGGGAAAGTGGGAGACTGAGCTTGGGTCACAGGGACCAAAGCAGATGAACATGTTGTGTGTGGTACACCGAGGGTGAAAAAGATACATCAATCAAGACAGGAACCGTGGGAGTACTGGCACTGGGTGGTAAAGAAATCAAAGCTTGAAGTTACGGGGGAAAATACTAAGAATGAAGTGAAATCTGGGGAGATGAAGCTGTGCATACAGTATCACAAAACAGAGCTGCCCAAAGAGGGAGGCGGCACTCCTGTCATCGTGGTTCTTCCACTCCTCTGCTTTCCATCTTTAGTGCTTGTTGAGCTCTTCCATGAGCCAACTCAGCAGCAGAAGCTTGTTGGAGCAGCTAGTAAATGGAATCATCTCACAAAGGGGCCTTGGGAGAGCAAACTACTGGAAGTGGTGGGTGTGGGGGTGTTAATGGGGGGGAGTAGTATGACCTTCCCCATGTGTCAGTAGTGAGTTATTGAATCTCCTGGCAGATGAGAACCACATAGGTGAAAAGCAATTTGAAGCAAGGAGGCTGCTGCAGAGGCAGGACTGAAGCAGTAACAGATTGGGAAGAAAGGGTCAAGTCTGAGAGGGAGCGTTGGCAGACGAATCAGCTGAGAGGATCCATGGTTTTTTCAGTCTCGCCAGTTACCGTTGTCAGCAAAAAATCTGTAAGGGCCAGAGGAAAGGTGCAGATTTGTATGGCAATAGTACATTAACAACCATTAGTAAAAGTGGAAGAGGTTTTTGTGGTAGGCCTGAAGGCTCTGATTCTGCTGATAAGTCTGGATATAATTTGAGCTTTGTGGAATTTCTCCCTTACTTAAAGGCCTAGGAAATTACACATATAGAAAAGTAATGCTTTCTTAAAGCTGTAAAACAAAAAAACATGACACCTACGTACAGTCTTAATTTGTTGCATTTACAAATATGCACCAGTACCTTTATTTTTAGTCAGTGTATTTCCTTTAGCCAGAATAAAGAATGAAGAGCATTAAAAGACCTCATGAATATTTTGCTTCTCATCATAATTCTGTCTCTTACTGTGCCCTATTCAAATTCTTATCTGAGTAATTGTTAATTTCCATAAGCACTCTGTGAGTGATCTCCTGTAGTGAGGTACTTTGTTTCATACGTACATCAAATTTTTGCTGCGTTCTGCATACAGAGAACTGAAGGATGAGAGTTTTTAAAAAAACCGAACAACCACAAACAAAAGCAACCAACAACCCTCCCCAAAACCCACTTAGCTGGACACATTTATAATTATTTACGTGGCAAAACACAATTCCATATTATGTGTTTCCGTATTCTACCAATCTGTAAAGATGACCCTAGGAGCTGAGTAACACTGCTGGAGAGTGCTGTAGAATGTTTGGGCTAAGGCTGGCTTCATCCCAGGAGCTCTGCCAGGTTCCAGAGGCAAAGCATGTGTGTCCTCATTTTCCAGGGTGGCATTTCTGTGCTTTTGCAGTGACATTGCCTTTTTTCCTCTGTGCACTTGCCCATCTTGCCCACTGTAGATGTGCACTGATTTGTAGGTGTGGTCTGTCCTGTTTGCTTAAAAAAATTATATGTAACATTTCATTCCATGAATTACTGTTGAAATACTGTCTGTTGTTTAGCAGCTTTTGGTGGGGTGTTTTAGGTTCGGTTTTGGGGTGGGGGAGAGGGGTTGGTGGGTGCAATGCTGTGTAGGAATTTTATAGATCATTCTCATACTCAGATAAGATGCAATAGTATTGCCAGGCCAGTCTGTATCATTGGTAATATTGAAAATGCTTATATAGTTGATAGGTTTGACCTTTTTTGATATCTGTAAGTCAGAATCTTTAGATACCTGGACATTTCTCCTAAAATGTCTTGTTTGAGCATGCCATTTACTTGTTTAAACACAATATCAAATTAGCATAGCAGTGGAGTATTTGATATAAATTAAAATATAACAAACCCAAGAAGCATGACAAAATAAAAAAGAAAATGGCTGTGCCTCATGTTAATGCTGTTCTCTTTTAAACAGGTTTTCTGCTCTTGCATAAGAAGTTGTAGTCTGGTTTGTATGATGTGTCAGGAGTTCCTGCTTAGCCAGTATGTGGTGTTTTATTTCCCTGAATGAGATTTTATAAAATACCGGGTGTTCCTGATTGTTTGCCTAACTTAGCAAAGGGTTGATTGCTTTCTTCTTAGTTGTAATCCATACATCAGCATTAAACAGCAGGAGTGCCAGAGGTGACTGCAGAGTCCAAAGGCTAGTGTGGAAGCCACAGCTATTATACTCTTGTCATGACTAGAATACTCATGGAAGTAGGTTTAATAGGGGGGTTGTGTGTAATCTTATAACATGTTTTAATTCTGTTTTTTTGAGTCCATGGCTACACAGCCACCTTGATCACTTTAAGACTGCAGTGCAGGGTATCTTCCTCCAACTCTCAGCCTTCCTTGTGCTTGCCCTGACACTTGCACGGCTGCATAGAGAGCCAGGCTGTGGAACTGATGTGGCTTTAAAAAAAAGCTCTTCTGTTTGTCTTCCAGTAGATCAGTTTCCTTTCAGCAGCAACACAGCAGCACAGATTTCAGTTGGATTAAAGTTAGCATGTACCATGACTTGACCTGTCATCCGAGTGTACCACTGGGTGTGGGAAATAGGTTTTTCTTTTTCTAGGGTTTGCTCTATTTCTGTTTTCCTTTCATCCCTTGAAAGGAGGGCTCATATCTGAGGGGGATCATTTAGACACGAAGGGCCAAATTCAGTAAAGTGGACTCCAGCAGTGTGATGTCCCATACAGCATATCTGTCCTGTGGAATTTCTGAAATATGTATGTGCTAGGAAGAGCGGTTTTGCTTACAAGTTCCATCACTGAGAATTTATGTATTGGCTTCCTTCAGCAATTTTCATATAAGCTTTTATTTGGCCGTAACTCTCAAGCAAACAATGTACTAGCATCTGGGTGTGGATGACCTGATAAAGCCTCTTCAAATACAAAGGTGTTGTTGTATACCAGAAAAACTTAATCATTCTTTTTCTACCTTCTTCAATTTGCATTAGCATAATTAGAAGACAGATTTGCTTAAACACTTCCTTTTCCTTCCCACCCCACCCCCCCACCCCCCACCCCCATTGCAACA
>JAVJGI010000040.1:59802182-59838785 GCA_035590275.1 Ibycter americanus
CCCCCCACCCCCCACCCCCATTGAAACAGGCTGGGCAATTTATTATTTGCATCTATCAAATATGGTTGGGAAAGATGATAAGGATCTTTGCTTTAAGCGCAGTGTTCACAAACACTCAGAGCCTCCAGACAAGTTTATTTTTATGTCAAAAATATGAAGTTAGCTAACTATTTTATAGTAAATATTACCAATCAGTGTGCAAACTGCCTATGAATTTTGTAAGAATTATTTCAAATGTTTAAATATTCTTATATTCAATATGTAACATTTTATGTATTTTGAAGTACAAATGGCTAAAATAGCAGCTCCCTTATTATGTTAATACGGCTTAGGAGTTAATGGACAGATTCTGTGAACGCTGAGCCTGATATTACTGTGTCTTGACATAAGTTGGAACATTCATTGTAGAAGGTATTGCAGTTTGTGTTGTTTGGACAGGGCTCTAAACAAGGTGTTCTGAAACCCATTGTTTAAAATTGTGTGGGGTTTCTTTTTGTTTTCCCTGCTGCAGGTGTGATGGACAGGTAGCAGAAGATTTCACTTTGATATCAGGGAATCAGAATGACTGAGTGCTTCCTGCCTCCCACTAGCAGCCCCAGTGAACACCGTCGGGTAGAACACAGTGGAGGTCTTGCTCGTACTCCCAGCTCTGAAGAAATAAGTCCTACAAAATTCCCTGGATTGTACCGCACCGGTGAGCCTTCACCACCTCATGACAGCTTGCATGAGCCTCCAGATATAGTATCTGATGATGAAAAGGAGCATGGGAAGAAGAAAGGAAAATTTAAGAAGAAAGAAAAAAGAAGTGAGTAGGCAACTTCTCTGATTTCATGCTTATAATTTCTCTTTCTCTCTTGCTTTCTCTCTCAGAATTGCTTAGTATTCCCAATGGTTTTTTTAAGCTTGTTTGTGTGTGAAGGAAGTTAACTTGTACAAACAGGTTTTGTGCCATACCTGTGTCTCTTCCAGAAACCCCACACCTTAACCAAAAAATTGACTTGTTTTTCGTTGCAAGAATACAGTTGCCAAGCAGGTGCCCAGAATTACTAATAAAGATGTTTATCTAAAACCTTTAAGGATGCATTGCTAACTGACTGGCATGGTGTTCTTCTAATCTCATTATCTGATCACATTCTAAGTGAAGGTTTCCAAGTGTATTTCCAAATAGATGCTTTTTGAAATTGTAGCTGAGGTGCTACATAAAATAAAACTCTTAAGTTTGACCTGAATTTTGTACTTTTAAATTTGAAAGAGTCAGTTTCAACAGCTTTAACCTTTTTCCCTTATGTCTTCAGTGTTCAGAGTTTGCAGTTGTGTACCATCTCAAGTTTTCATGTGCACACTGCACCATTATTTGCAGAGTAATAAAATCTGCATCCTTTTTTTGGTCTAGCTTCTCAGTCTACTCTGATCATGCAGTTTCCTCTAGCAGTGCCAAAGTATTATTGCAGAGTTCAAAAACGTGCAAGCCAGAATTGAGATCTGAATTTATTAGAACCAACAGAGTAAAGGTTAGAGAGTAAAGCTTTGGCTATAGAATCCATCCTTTGTCAGTGTATCAGTGTCCAGAATAGAAGTTTTCATTTAAAAAGTGTGCTGTTCCTCCGGAACAACAGAAGATGAATCTTACTTCCTGTCGTTAGATTTGTGCAGAAGATTTTAGAAACATGAAATAGCTTTTATTCAATAGAATTTTTCTACATATTCTGAAAGAAAAAATCACTTGAAAACACTAAGCTGATACTGAGCACTCTCAGTACCAGAAAGATCCTTACTGTGCAAGTCTCTGAAACCTAAATATCACAGCCCAGATGCTAGTACTTTTTAAACTGACATTATTTTAGCAAAATGTTGAAATAATGTTCCTCTTCTGCAATGATTCTGTCTCTGTTGCCTGGAAGCTCTGGGTGCCAGTGTACCCTTGCTTCTTCTTACATGTGAAATTTGGAAGATCAGAAAGAAGGAGACAGCACACAGTATTCTGTTAGAATGAATATGGCAACTATTTGTAATGTGCATGCACATATTTAAATAATTACTTTTTAAGGATTTACTGCCACTGCACTGCTTTTAATCAAACCAGTTTCCTGGAATGCAGGCATTGTTTCTACCACAGTTTAGAAGGGCTATTGTTATTTTAACTAAAGGCTTTGTGCCTAAAGAATACTGTAACTCAAAAATATATTATCCTCAAGTTAAAACCAGCAGTTTAAATTCCTACAGGTTTTAAGAAAAGTGATTCCTTAGGATTTTTCTATAATGTAAACAAGATTAACCTAATACAGATTATTGGATTGGTGGTGAAAATTTGGTATTGATTGGATAGGTCTAAATTCAGGCTATTAGTAGTTGATTTTTTTACTCTTTGCAAATCAGCTTTCTGTTATAACTCTGCATTAGACACCTCTAAATTTGGAATTGCTAGAGGACAGCATTATATGTAGTGGGGGTTTCTTTATGGTGTAATTCAGCATGTCTCATGGTGATAGTCTAACTGAAGGCTGAAGAGGAAAAATGCTTCTTCAGCAAATACATGCAGGTCTGTGCACACTAGCACTGTAACTGCTTTCTTCTGCAAGAGATTACAACACGTTTTATAGCTGATGTAAAGCAATTTTTGGTACTTAGAAGAAGCTTTAAATGTATGAAAAATCCTCAAAAATGCAAAAATTAGGAGAAATCAAATTCTCTTGCAGCTGTAATGTAAAAAGCATTCATCATTTCTTAGCCCTAATATAAGTATGTCATGTAATTGCCAGTCAGATGTAAGTTACATACAAAGCTTTCAGTACATCTCATACAGTCCAAAAATGGTTGTTATAAATATGCCCTGAGCAGACATTTTACATATGTAAATGACAAGGGTTCTTTACACTTTCCTAACACAGTTGATTTTAAGAGTTCCCCTTCCAGCTTTGCTTTTCATTCTTTTGATTCTTCAGTTTCTTCCACCTTTTAAATTCTGTTGCATGTGTTCAGATTGTTTCTTTTCACCTTTCTGGCTCCCTGCTTTGATTTTGAACAATGGACAACCTTGCTATGGTCGTGTAATTTGAGGTTTCAACAAATACAATTGAACATTTCAATGAGAGAAAGACAAGTGCTGACATTAAATTATGACAGAGTGAATGTTTGTTGAACTTAAAATATTAGTGAATTAATGATAAGATCATCCAAACTACTGAAACTGTGTGTAACTTTAATCCTACAATGATTTTGGGGTATTTTGATAATACTTTAAATGTAAACTTCAGAAATGCTTGAAGAGCAGGAGGGTATGTGGAGACAGGAAGGATAAATATCCCAAGATTACTCATTTCAGCTTTTTTCAGGTAAATCTTGTTTGTGAGAGAAATGCACTCTTAGCTTCAGTATTACTACCTATATCAAAAAAAGCATCTTTGTGTGCTAGCAAGGGACCTTTTTTCCTGTGTGGTTAATATGATGATTCAATATTTTTCATGTTAATAGCAATAACCTAATAATACACAACAATCATTATGGGGACAAGTCCTAAAAATGTTTTGGAGATGATAGAAAATTAAATGGAATGTTGTTTTTTTTATGTGGCCTGTCAGCTGCTGACAGTGGCTTTTCAGCCACTGATTTCTGCTCTCCACTCCTCTGTGATAGACTGAGTGTTGGTTAACTGCAGAGTGAGTTAGATCAGGGGACTTAGCAGGGATTAAAATTTTCTTTTTACTTTGATAATTTTAACTTGGATCTGTTCCCTGACTCAAAATATCCCTTGTCCATGGAAGAACTTGTACTGTGGCAGCAGGAGAGCAAAAATAGATCTTTTTTAAACAGTAATGGTTTATATGAGACAGTGGCCAGTATAACTGATTTTTAAAAATGAATGTTTAACCATCTGTCAGTAATCATGTTGATAAAGTCACAAAATATGCAGTTTCTTGAAAAAGAAAAAGGTTACAAGAAATACTTAAGAAGAAAAATCTATTCTACCAATTAGAATCTCTGTAGATAGAGAGTCTGTATGTGGTAGATCTTACTCTGCTGATTCATTTTACTTGCAAGATTGATACCGTTGGGCAGGATGGGTTCAGTGTGCAGCTAGGATTTTTTTGTTTAGAATAATTTTCATTTTCTTTTTATAATTCTTAGGAAAATGGAGAAGCGGTTGAATTGTAAACTAAGCTATCTTGTGAAAGGACAATAATATCATGGGTATGAATTCTTCTGAAATTTTTAGGAAATATTTTTGAAGATCACATTCTTAATGTACTGGGCAGGGAGTCCTGTTGGTGTAGATGAGGGCTGAAGTATTCCAGCTGTTAACTTGGCGACCTGCTCTGAACAATCTTTGGTCCAAATCGAGTGTTAACCTTTATCTTCTTCCTCTGAGTTGCTGAGTTGAGGTCCTAGGGATCTGCAGCTCTCTGCCAGGTTCCACCAGGTGGAAGAGCCAGCCTATTCTCTCCTGTCATCTTAAGAGATTTTTCTCCAGAATAATTTCTGCTTAGGAATGTGGACATCCAGCAACGCTACAAAAGCTCTAACGATATTCCCAGCTGTTCCAGGTAGAGCAATGACATTGTAAGTTGTCTCTGTGCTTATGATCCTTCAGTTCTGTGCAGAGTGCTAATGGAGATGGATTCTACAGTAGCAGTGGATACTACACATCTATAGGAGTCTGTCAGAAATTGTAAGGAGGCCATTGTCATCCTACAGGATAATCAAGTAGCTGTTGTTGCAGCCAAAACATTATTTTTACTGCTCTGGTGTGTAGGGGAGCTCTGAATACAGTTTCCAGATTTACAGAATAAGAAGTTACTAGAGTTTTCTACCCGTGATAAACATTAAAGGCTCTTCTTATCAAGGTTTATCTTTCTGTGTTGCTACATCCTATTCTGCTGACAAATTACTACGTATATCTATATACCACTGCGTATTTATGTAGCAAAGTACCATTTGCAAACAGTTTAAAAGTCTACCTTTCAATGCCAGTAATTGTCTTAAATCAAAATAAAGCAAGGCAAATTTCATATTTTGACTTAATTTGCTCTCCTTGCATAGCACTGTGCACTAATCTGAATGCAGAATTTGTTTTGGAGTGCTGTGCTGACATCAGTGAGTTGAATGTATATTAAAAGGAAAGTGGTCTAAATGAAAGTTGGATAGTAAGTGTTGGTAGTGCCTGTAAGTTTGAAGTTTCTGTTAATAATAACAATACATCTTGTGGGTGAGGAGAGGAAATCGAAGCCATCTACCCAAGCTTATTCTGCATCCGTGTGTGTCTTACCGTTTTATTTAGAAATGGTATACAAGTTGATGGCAATCCCTTTGACAAACTGAAGTTAGACAACTAATGCTAGCATTGCACATCGGTCCGTGTAGTCATATTTGATCTACTAATTCTTCCATATGTTAAAGCAATCCATGTTTTCTTTCAGTGAATTAGTTACAGATGCATGCGAATTTCCCCAGTGAGCCAAAATTAGGTATAGAGGTATAAATTACTTAAAAACTCATTAGAGACTTGATGTACAAAATCTATCTTTTAGGTTTGATAAGTGGCAACTCTACATAATACAACACTTCGTGTTAACACTAAATACTATATATGCAGTTACAGCTTCATTGTAGGAGTGCAGGAGAAGTGTTCCCAAGTATGCAGACGGATAGAAACAGTGGCCTTGCTGCACAACAAAGCTTTTAAGCCTGTAAGTTAGATTTTTCCAGAGTAAAGCTGGAATTTTTAAAAAATTATTTTTGAAAGAGGTTTTTGTAATTTTCAGTAAGTTAAGGGCTACACTTGCAGCATCACATCTAAAATAACTGCAGTGAAGGCATACTTGTGGAAGGTCTAACAAAGTCTGAGCAAGGAACTGGCAGATAGTTCAGTTGTTATGCTGGTGGAACTGGAGTATTTATTAAATTAGTACCAGTCTCATATAGTGCAGGGAAATGTCACTGACATACATTAGTGATGGGGAAAACGCAGACTATTAGTACTAGAAGTCTTGAGGAAACAGTGAATAGAAATACCAGTTTACTAACTGTAGGTAATACTTCTTTCCACATTAAAATTACCTGATCTGTCAAGTGCTTTTGATAATTTGCGTTCTGTATGAATTTAGGTTGTATATATTTCAATATATTGTATCACTGGTGAAAGGGATACAGCAATTTTATTACTAGAAGTATGGTAAAGAAAATGGGGCTACTGTGAGAGAGATGCAAATCCCATCTTGTTATGGGTGGGAGATTCTCAGTGAATCTGTAATTAGTACATATTTCTAAACTTTGTTGACTTAACGTCACTGAGACAAATTAACGTAGGCTGGTTTTGTATTTAACTTGCTCTTTCATGTCTTCTCATGAAGTCAAGAAATACCAGTTTCAGTAATGTTGCTGGTGTTACGTTACCACAGATGCAGAAAAGCACCAAGGTTTGTGTTGCAACATGGAGTATTGAGACATGCAAGGCAGGTGCTTTGCTGGTGGCGCTGACCTCCAAGCTTGGGTCCCCTGTGCTGACCCAGGGGACGTGCTAATGCTTTTCCTAGCGTGTGTGGGCGAACCCTGCGCTGTTCGGCTGGAGCTGTTACAGATTGAGGGCAGGCTGGCCTGGGCTCTGGCTGGTGAAGGTCTGGCTTTCTGTTCGGAAGTTACATCTGTGAAGCCCAACCTGAAACTCGGTGCCAGCCCCACCTCATTCTCACAGAACACCGTGGTGGTGTGTGCTCCTCCTTCGTCCCGTGGCTGGTGCACCAGCAGGTCTTCCTGTATCAGGGAGATCTGAATCCTTGGTTTATGTGCTGCAGGTTTCCTTACCCATTTCTGAGTTTAGTTGATAAACAGAGTGAATGATGGTGAGGCCAGCAAGCTGGGAGGATGAGACCTGGTTGCTGGTTGTCCTCCAGTTAACATTTGCATTTTTATGTTAAAATTCACTTGGACAGGAACAGTGCTGTGGTCTTTCTCTGTCTTCTATGAACATGCATGTTTGGTAGTCCTAGGGAAGAGTCCATGATAGGAAGGGTGAGCTGGTCAAACAATTGTAATTATTTTATGCCAGTTCCATGCTTTAATACATTTCTTGTATTTATTTGACTATTAAAAGCAACCTTCTACAGAGCAGCCACGGAGGCTTCAAAATACAGGCAGCTCCTTGGATGTGCTGAAATAATGCTGAGAAACTCTGCAGCTTAGTATAGTTTAGAATTGGAAGAACAAAAGACTGAATGTCCCCGTGTTCTTTTGCATAAGATCTTTCACCTGTAAAAATCACAGCCTATAATCTCATCTGCGATGCTCTCCCTTATAATCTAAGGGGGTAATTTTCCACCACCCAAAACTATTCACACCAGAAGACCGCTTGGCTGTCGGTATGCTTTCTCACTCGGGCAGAGGCACTGCCTGTAGGTAGTAGAAGAGCCTCGAAGGATCAGGAGCTTGTTGCCCACTGCCTTGGGGGACCTGACTGGTGCAAATGGCATGTAAAATGTCATCTTTGTTGACCAGGTTTCAGGTAAAATCACAATGAATTGACTTGGAAGTTGTGTTAGTTTGTATGTTGTTGGGTTTGGATGTGGGTTGTTTTTTTGTTGGTGTGGGTTTTTTTGTAATCCACCTTTAAAGATGTTCTTATTCTTGCCTGAAGGATAGGCAGGGCTAGCTGCAGAGGCATAGTAATAAAAGCACTGGTGCACGTTTTAGTCAGCACTTGGTGTTTTGCTGCTGAAACGGTGTACTCTGTCCATGGACTTGTTTGAAGCTTTCACGTAAGTTTTTTAAGGCAAATACACGCCTTCACTGACAGGTATTGTGCTAGTGGTACTGGAATTGTTTTATGCATCTAGTGGAAAAGTAAGTGTGCTTGGCCT
Source organism: Ibycter americanus (assembly GCA_035590275.1). Lineage (NCBI taxonomy): Eukaryota > Metazoa > Chordata > Aves > Falconiformes > Falconidae > Ibycter > Ibycter americanus. The sequence continues at coordinate 59,810,033 of JAVJGI010000040.1, forward strand.
TTTTTCCCTGTATTTTATTTGAGGCTGAAACTTTATTAACTTCATACTTACCTTAAAATTTGTAATATTCTGGAAAGGGATTGGGGAGTTAAGTGGCTGAAGTTTAGTTTGTTCTTAATAGAAGTTTGTTAGACTTATGTGTGTGCAGTAGATAATCCTTAACAGCGACTCTTATACTGTTGATTACAGGAACGTAGAGAAGTTGCCAGACAGTTGTTTTTATTTTGCATTTCCTTGACTATTAGATGGGAAACTAGCCCATAAGATGGACATTGCCATTATGAGTAAGTATATAAAGAATTAATTGTTTAGATCATTCAGGAGCTGTGTGGCTTATCTTTGGTGTGGTTATGCAACGTTCATTTAATCCTTGTGTCCACTTAATTGTGTAACTAAAGAAAATCTTCTGAAGAGTCAGGCAGGCACTATTTTTTCCATTTGTGTTGCTTCTTCTCTCTGCTCCTTACATATTACTTCTTGTTCTCTCCTTGTTATAATATGCTGTCTAGAAACTAAACAGGCTTACAGCTGTCCTCTTGCCTTCTCCTCCTTTGCCTAATAGCGGAAGGTTATGCTGCATTTCAAGAGGACAGTTCTGGTGACGAAGCTGAAAGTCCTTCAAAGTTAAAGCGGTCCAAGGGAATACATGTCTTCAAGAAACCCAGCTTTTCCAAAAAAAAGGAAAAGGATTTTAAAATAAAAGAGAAACCCAAAGATGAAAAACACAAGGAAGACAAACACAAGGAAGACAAACATAAAGAGAAGAAGTCAAAAGACTTAACTGCAGCAGATGTTGTAAAACAGTGGAAAGAGAAGAAGAAAAAGAAAAAGCCAATTCAGGAGACAGAGATACCTCAAGTGGATGTTCCAAGTCATAGACCCGTGTTTGGCATTCCTTTGTCTGATGCAGTAGACAGGACCATGATGTATGATGGCATCCGCCTGCCAGCAGTTTTCCGTGAATGTATAGATTACGTAGAGAAGTATGGCATGAAATGTGAAGGCATCTACAGAGTTTCAGGTACTCTGGGCACACTGACATGCAGGTTCCTAAGGTCTTTACTTGCAATTTTTGTATTATTTTACCATTTTCAACAGCTAGAGACTCTGTTTATAGCTGCATTAATTTTAATTATCCAAAAGATAATCTGGTAGCTAAAGCTAAACCTGTAAGTCTGAAGTACCAGAAAAGTTGCTAATATGGTAGTACTGCTTAATGGCAGTAAAAATAGACTTGTTTCGGCCATTTGTGATAGGATGGCAAGGATGAATAAAATGTGTTAGTATGTCCAGCTTGTATTTGTTTACTTCTGCATTAGAAATACAATGCTAGTTGATTGCAAAAGCAGAGATGAGATATAATGATTTTATTACTTAAGCTTCCCCCTAAGTTGCTTATTCCAGTTAATTCCATTATGTGATTTTTTTCTTAAAAACTTACTTTCTTTGAGCTAATACACTAATAAGCAGAAAATACAAGTTTCACTGTTTAAGATTAGCAACAGCAGGCTAATTAACCATGGTAGTTGCATAACACCAGCTAACATAAATGAAACATCAGCTTTAGTCACATTAAACAAAACAGTCCCTTTATTTGTGAACTGCACCTGCAATATAACTTGTGTAAGTACTTCTGTGGGTATGTTTAAGGGAGCAAGAACAAGTGAGAAAAGGGATTTGAGGGAAAGCATTTGAAACAAGTTGCCTAGCACTGTAAAACAGTAATCAAACAATTTTAAAAGCATCATGAAGCTGCCTCCATGCTGTTGATCTGCATGGTATTTGGTAGGCATGCATAAATACTGCAGCAGCTGAAGCAGCTTCTTCATCTTGCCTATTGGAACATTCTGGTTGTGTCTTTTTTCAAGATACAGTGTGTTGGGAATTTTCACAGAAGGTGGTGTGTTTTCCCTACATCACTTTTATGTTTGTACTTTCTAGGTGTTCTCCAGTGCAATAGCACCCTCTTGTGTGTGTGACATTGTTTAAATTGAGAGCTCAGAGAGAGAATTGCAGTGGCTTAACAACCTACCAGCTGTTGTGGTGACCAACTAACTTATTTGGATGTGACACTGAGCATATTTTACCCAGCATTTACCATGGGCTGAGTGCATGTTTATTGTGTATGCACCAAGCCATGGCGGTGCATTAAGATGGTGTAACTCATGTGGGTATTTGAGCTTAAAGAATGAAATTTCCCCGAGTTTGGGAAGATTGGAATGTCACTGAGTTTATAAAGCCATCTTACAGAAAATCTTGGCTGGGTTGAGTAATTATGTGAACACACTTTTATTCATGCAGTGCCTCAAATCAGGAATCCTGTGTGAGATTCCTCCACTGAGAAGGGCCAGCTGGAAATCCGGAAACTTAGAAGTGTGGGTTTTGTTTTGACAGAGGAAAGCTGTTATAGGTAGAACTTGTTGCACAACATTTGAGTTGATAACATATTTGCTACTTGGTGTAGGGCTGTATAATTGAACAGCCAGAAAGAAGCTGAATGCCAATATACAGTTGATCTTACATTCCCCTACCCTTCCTCACCCTAGTTTCTGTTCCTTGAATAGGAAGGGGAATGCTGCCACCAGTTCGGACTCAGAGCTTCAGCAGTGCTGGTTTTGCTTCACAGTAGTAGTCAGTGATTTTAAAAGCGGTGATCACGTAACTTTGAGTCATGATTTTAACTTTGTTATGTGTGGATAACTTTTAAAAGGTATTCTTCAATTAGCTTAAATTGTGAGAGGTGAAGTAAATGCATCTCAAAAAGAAAAGTTTAACTATTACACATTTACAATTGAAGATTTCTGTTAATTCTTGATCTAAATATTTTAAGGAATAAAATCAAAAGTTGATGAGCTAAAAGCAGCCTATGATCGAGAAGAATCTCCCAACCTGGAAGAATATGAGCCCAATACAGTAGCCAGCTTGCTGAAACAGTACCTACGAGAACTGCCTGAAAATTTGCTTACCAAAGAGCTAATGCCCCGCTTTGAAGATGCTTGTGGGAAGAGCACAGAAGCTGAGAAAGTTCAGGAGTGCCAGAGGTTGTTGAAAGAGTTGCCAGAGTGTAACCACCTCCTAATTTCTTGGCTGATTGTGCATATGGACCATGTTATTGCAAAGGAACTGGAAACAAAAATGAACATCCAGAATATTTCTATAGTGCTCAGCCCTACTGTCCAGGTACGTGCACCACAGTGCAAGTGTTAGAGCAGAACTTCAGCCCAAGAAAGACTTCTTTGTAGGAATTCCCTTGCAGATGGGAATTGGGTATTGTCTGATACAATTAAGCTAAATTACAGCTTCTCTTTATATGTCAGGAACCTAAATTGCTGGGAAGCGGGAAAGAAAAGACTTTCTGAATGTGAGCTTACATACTATGGGTCTGAAATTTGGGTTATGATGGGAGTATTACGAAGACGGCTCTCAGGGTTTTAATTCTGTTGTGAACAGAAGTATTCATCCAGTAATTCGTGCAGATACACAGTTTCTGTGGGCTTTTGATTCAGTGACAATTTAGTGAAGACTATATTTATGTTGTTGCTTAATTTTAATACCAAGCCAATGAACCCTGTCCTACAAATAGATCTTCCTGGTGCAGTAAGGACTTCAGTATAATGGCTATGGTGTCTGCAGTCAAATGGCTGGGGAAAAACAACTGACTTGTTTTCCAGTAAGATTTTGTGGTTTCTGGATTGATTAATCCCTTAATAAACATCTTAGAAATACTTAATTTAAATACAGCTCAGAATTAGTCCTATGCGTAATGGAAACATGGCATTATTTGGGTGTAGGTCTTCTAGAAGAAAACCCACACTTTAGAAAAGCTAGGCTTTATAATTAAGTCTAGATGGAGGCCCAGTAGCAAAAGGGCTGGGTATTATTCTTGGCTATTACGCTGTGTCAGACACTTTCTAGCTATCAAAAAAAGTAACAATTAATGTAAAACAATGCAAGCCCAATCACGTCTTGTTGTTAAGTAGATTTTTAGCAATTAAAATGTAGGTAGTGACAGAACTCTAATCTTTCTTTCAGGACAAATTTTTGAAATTTAATGGAAGAGATAGTATCAAAATAAATACTTGCTTCTGTCTCATGTTAAAACAAGGAATACAGTAGCGGGTCCTTTCAAACTACTTTTTTCAACTATATTAAATCCTTTGAGAGAAAAGTTGTAGAAAATACTTTCAGGTAGGGGGAAGAGAGAGAAGGTAGCCAGCAACCAGCCATAGCACAGTGTGGTTGATGGTCCATCTTATCTGTTGCTGTCACTACCTTTACATGAGTAAAAAGAAAGATTTAATACATTTCTGTATCTACCAGTGATGGAAATAATTGTGCTATGTTAAGACATGTGAAAATGCCTTAGATACACAGGTGAGAGAAACTGAAGGGATTCCTGGAGCCCAGCACTGGGGCACTGAAAGTATCATTTTTAAACAGCTTTTAACCTCTTAGGACAAACTTAACATGTCTGACTCTCAGAAAGGCATAGTAAAGGCCACTCTGTTTGTGAAGAAAGATACTATGCTTCACAGATACAGGTGATGTGAATAAATCATCTTAACCAATATTTTGTCTGTCCTTTCTTTGCAGATCAGCAACCGTGTCCTGTATGTGTTTTTTACACATGTTCAAGAGTTCTTTGGGAATGTGACCCTAAAGCAGGTGACAAAACCTCTTCGCTGGTCAAATATGGCAACAATGCCAGCACTTCCAGAAACACAAGAAAGCATCAAAGAAGAAATCAGGCGACAGGTTGGCAGTTACTTTAGTGTTTTTCTGTTTATCTTTGCGCTGGCTTTTATACATTTGGTAGTGAATTCTCATAAACTTGTAACGTATTCTCTAATTCTATCACGATTGTCCTGTCAGCAGAGACCCCTTGAAAGAGGTGATATTCTTGCCTGTTTCATGGGTGGAAAGTTGCTACAGTCTTACGATGATTATGGCCGCGTCTTTCGTGCATTGCGTTGCTCTGTACTTCAAGACTTTTATTGTGGGAGGAAGGTTAGGAGAACATGTTAAAGAGTGCGGTTTCTTTAATACTGCTTTTCAGCTAGTTCTAGATCATGCGATGAATGTATGTCAACGCTTGTTGTTGGACATGTCAAGCTTTGAAAACCAGGACTCTTAAGCCTGTTGCCACAAAGCCAAAAAGATATTTTTTTTCAATCTGCCCTGCTATGATATGTTAAAGACACTAATGACTTTGGCAATATTTCTAGGAGTTCCTACTGAACTGTTTACACAGAGACTTGCAGGCAGGGATAAAAGACTTATCCAAAGAAGAGAGACTCTGGGAGGTGCAAAGAATTTTAACAGCTCTTAAGAGGAAACTAAGAGAAGCTAAGAGACAGGTGGGTAACTTTTCTATTTATTGGCCAAACATCCAAATCACAGATCCCTAATTTGCAGTGATGCAAAGGCACCCAGTTAGATTAAACCACATTTCAATCTTTGTACTGCAGATTTTTTCATCTTAACTTGACATGGCTGACGAGCAATTGTGTGTTCTGGTCAGCTGGCTCTCCCTAGGGACAGCAAGATCTTCAGTGCTTCCCAGCTGTTTACAAAAAAAAAGAAAAGCGTATCATTAAAAAAATAGTGTTTGACAGAGCACATATTCATTATATGCTTAAAACAATGTGTCCTGGAGTACCAAGAGGAATTACTGGAAGACTCAAGGTTAACAAACTTCAGAAGCGTTCTTTTTTCCAGAATGTCTCATGTCCCAGGGAAGGGACAGACCTTGCTGAAACCTTTCAAGACAACTGAGATGGTGATTCTAAATTTAGAAAATAATACATTTGTAAAAAAATCTTTTCTGCAGTAAATAGTGACTGGGGAAGCTGTCCTTTTGAAAGTTGTTCTCTTTCTCTGGCAGGAGTGTGAAACAAAGATTGCACAAGAAATTGCTAGCCTTTCAAAGGAGGATGTCTCCAAAGAAGAAATGAATGAGAATGAAGAAGTTATAAATATTCTGCTTGCACAGGTAGATGGCAGGCACTTACCTGTTTGTCTGCTGCTATTTCTTGTTCTGTATCTTCCGGAAATATCAAACACTTCTCTGTTCCTTCTAATGCAATGGGAGATGGAAGGCTTAAAGGGGTCTCTCTGTCCATTAAAATACAAGATTTTGTTTTAATGGTAAATAAAGCAGGGAAGGAGTGCTGCCTGCAGGAGTGAACCCCAAGCTGAGTAGACTTGTTGACAGCAGAAAGGAGACACTCTGCAAAAAAAGAAAAAGTAACCTCTGTGGTGTTAATGTACTTAGAAAGCACTTCCAGCTCTAACCAGTTCTAATACTGTTAACTACTTACTACTTTCCTGCTGATCAAAGGAAGTAAGGCACTGTTCTGGCTTTTTTACCTTCCTTTGCTTCCCTCAGTAGCTTTGATCTTCTCTCCAGTATACTTTCCTCCTTATATTCATCTTCAAAGAAGTATTTTATAATTCAGTTTTTCTAGTTATTTTACTGGTTAGCCAGAGCTTTCCCCTTCTGTGATTTAAGGAAAAATAGGCAGCCAGGCATGCTAGAATTTCATGTGTCATCTCCACAACTATTCAGTAGAGCAATAGTCATGAGGATTCAGAAGAGACATTGTTGGTTTTGAACATGTATTTGCTCTGAGGTCTCGATGAATTGGATTTCAAGGCAGGCACGCTAACCACTTCTACTGAAAGTATGTCAGAGAAGAGCGTCGTCTCATACTTACCTTATGTTCACGTAGAAAATAAAGTCTGGGCTTTAAATGAACTAATTGATCATTGCAGGAGAATGAGATTTTAACAGAACAAGAAGAACTGCTGGCCATGGAGCAGTTCCTGCGGAGACAGATTGCCTCAGAGAAGGAAGAAATAGATCGCCTTCGAGCAGAAATAGCTGAAATACAAAGGTAAAAGGGAGACTACTTGCATCAGAGCCCCCACCAGGAGACCGTTCTGATTAAAAATATAGAGGTTTTTTGAAATCATACTCTAAACTACACTTGAAATCATACTCTAAACTACACTTAAACGCTCACCCTATGAACACCACATTTGAAAGCCGCCTCTTCTTATGGAAATCTCAGCAACTATAACCTTTCAGGATATTTTGTTAGTATAACAACAGAATTACTATCTAGGAAACTAGACCCTCTGCACTAAAAAAAAAAATCCCCCTAGGAAATAACTGGTTTATTTAATTAAGCTTTGAAAGGAAATTCTGATATTGTTTTTACAACCATTGCAGATTATTCAGTGAATGTAAGTTCACTCTTTTATGCTGCTACAGTTCTGGCAGACTTGAGGAAGTGTTTAAATTGGGACTTTGTCATTGGTCTTTCAGTCGCCAGCAGCATGGCCGAAGTGAAACTGAGGAATATTCTTCTGAGAGTGAAAGTGAGAGTGAAGATGAGGAGGAACTGCAGGTCATCCTGGAAGATTTGCAGAGACAGAATGAGGAACTGGAGGTAAGATTTGAATCTTGGTATTAGCTGCTGTTGTTCTCCCTGATGGTTACTCCATTTAGCCTGCGCAGACGTGTTTGCACACGTGCAGACGGGTAGTTTTGCATCAGTTTTGCCTAGGCGTACAGCCCATATGCTCCGTTTTTAAACCGCCGTTGTGTGCAAGTCCATGTTGCTGTCAGGGTTAACAGCAAAGCTTCACTGTCCAATGCTAAACGCCCCCGCCAGCTACAAGCAGCTCTTGGTCAGAAGGAGCCCTGACATTTGTTTTCCTTACTTAAAAGATAAAGAACAATCACCTGAACCAGGCAATTCATGAGGAGCGAGAGGCCATCATAGAACTGCGAGTACAGCTTCGACTACTGCAGCGAGCTAAATCAGAGCAGCAGGTGCAGGAAGAAGAGGAGCCAGAAAAACGCGGGGGTGTTTCTCAGCAGCAAAGAGACAGTGTCCTGGAGACAAAAGCAGCCAAAGAGCAGCCAAAAGCAAGCAAGGAGCAGCAAGTCAAGCCATCGCCAAGTAAAGAGAGGAAAGAAACTCCAATTTGATCAGGCTGCTTGGGTATGCATAAAATCAACTGAACCGTGCAAATTACTGTAATTTGAGTCAAACTGCACAAATTATTGCTGGCTGTGTACATTCTGTAAAGAAACTTTTCTTTAAGCCCTGGAGACTTTTGTCTCCAATACTTGTGGCTTCTACTCATCAGACTCAGGTGAGTTCAGAGAGGCCAGAAAAGTTTTCCAGTTAGTATCAGATTATTTCAAGACTGGTTTCCTTCAGGTGATTTAAAGTAATTCAGTAACAGTTTTATTTTAAACCAAAATCATTATTTACATTCATTTGGAGCAGAATTGGAAGATCTCATTTTCAGTAAATAAACAAAACCCCACCCGCACTTACTAATTATTTGCCTTGTGAATCTATTCATCCTCATTCACCATTATTTCTGCTTATTAACCTAGTCACTTCTTGCTTGTGCCTTTGATACCTTTCTGATGCAGATTATATACAAGGGAGCTTTAAATTTATTCTGGGTTGGCTGAAAAGTTGGGAGACTGCGGGGTATAGTGTTTACCTAACATGCCCTTAAGCTACATTTTTGTTCTGAGATGTGCTGAATAAATGTAAAAACTCGAGAGATGTTATTTATGTCCCTATATGATGGAAATGTTCATCAAGAGCCGTTCATGTCTTCTAGCGATGTAGGTAACCCATTTACTCATAAACCACCGTCATCATACCTGTGTTTAAGACAGGCTGTGTTCACACTGTTGCCATATTGCCAAGAGCTTTTTTTTCATCCATTTAAAATGTTTCAGTCCCTTGGAGAAAGCCACTGATGGATGCTTTAGGCAGTGACAGGGGTAGGTTATGTCACTTAAGAGACATCTGCCTGACCAAGCAATATAGCATTTCTCTCTGCAGAAACACCAATCACTTGTACTTTGCAAAATAAGCCTGAAGAAGGATGCCGATGAGAGGCACTGTGGGTTCAGCAATAGCCTCTCTTTTTTTGCTGTTTAAAAAGCCAACAACCACCACCTGGGACTTGCTTTTTTTTAATCTGGTTTACTGTTTGTACCCTTCAAAAGCCTCCAGCCATGTTGGCATTTAAGGGCCATTTAATGTTTCAGATACATTCACAAGACTCATCCATCAATCCATATATAGACAGCAAACTCCACAGAGTGCATATAGGCTATCTTATTTTTTAATCTGGATATTTATTTTCAGCACCTGTTGGATGTGGTTGTATTCTTTATCTATTGCACTGTTGTGAATCATTGGCCATGATTTGATTTTGTACAAATAATGCTTTGATATGTTATAGAAAACAGCATAGTATTTTTTTAAAATTTGGAAAAAAAAGTTTATAAACACAGAAAATGGGGTCAGATGACAAATGTAAACTAAAGCATTCTCCCTTGCCTTCGTTACAAACATTTTATATTTGCTGGCAATATTTAAACTTTTTTTTGTTTAATTCACACTAATTCCTATTGAATTGTCATGGATTTTTCTAATGTTCTTCAAATCTCTTAATATTGGTTAACTTTTATTTTGTTAGGATTGTATTTATCAAACAAATAAATTCAACAGCCATTTGAAAGTAGTTTCTAATTTATCTGCTCCATAATGCAAATGATAGTTATTCTTGGGTAGCTGCCTGCAGTTAAGTTCATATGAAAAATGAATTCAGACTTCCTTAATAGCTTTCCTCTGACAGAATATTGTCTGCAACTGAATGTCACAGAAAGCATCTGTAACTCAGCTAAAGCTCAAGTTTAATTGGATCAAATTAAAGATTTTAAGACTGGTTCTCTATTACTACTAGAGATTTCAGTTGCAAAGGTAAAAACCATCCTCTTTGTTCACATCATTACTTCCAACACATGAACGCTGTTCCTTATCCTGCAACCTTACAAGGCACTTGACCCGTGTTGCCACTGAAGTCGTAAATGGAGGTGGAATTGCTGCTCCTGCAGTAATACAGCAACTGTAACCACAACCAGAACTTTAGTTTCAAAACATCAGAAAGATGTTTCTTTGAAACTTTCTTTCATGTTCTTTCAAATGCTACGTCCAATGATAAAACTGCTGTCAAGCCTGTAGTTAAAATCTTATGTGTGAGTCAGTGCTGGCCAAATCAAACACACACTGATAATGCTGAAGCCTGAGAGCCCTGGGGCAGTCCCGGGCAGGTGGCCACAGCCTCCCAGCCCTGTATAACACACCACCCCCTTGCAGAAGCGCTGTGGGCAAGGTGCTCACCCCGGGGTAGGTAGGGCCGGGGCAAGGTGGCTGCTCTTCCTGTCCCAATAACCTCCACGAAGCGGCTTTCGAAGACTGCATGCAGCAGTTGCAAATACTTAGCCAAAAAACCCAACACTCATTTCAAATAAAGTGGAAAGTAATTACAATACAATAATCTTGAGCATGTTGTTCAGATCGCTTTATGATCTGCCTTACCAGCCCCAAGTGCCTTACCGTGAAATCTGCGGCTGCAGTGTTCAGGCGATCACCTCCCGTGGCGCAGGCACAGCAGGCCACCTTTGTGAGGTCCCTACATGTCTTGAATAACCAATTTCTCTAAATCAAAGCATCACTGAAATTGACTTAAAATCAACATGCACCTTGTATGTGCTGAGTGCAGAAACACAACCTCTGTCAGACCTGTGGACAAAACGCCGGACTGACTTACCTTTACCAAAATGAAGAAACAACAGGCCTGCAACGTTCATTCTGGTGTTCTTGACTTAACAAAACTTTTATGACAGTTTGATGTGGCCTATCCACTTTCCTCTTGAAAATCTTAGGTGTTTCCACCACAGAGCATTACTTCAGAGAAGGCGAGGGATGACAGGACAGGGGACAACTACATACATACCTTGTTCTTATAGCCCTTGTCAACACAAGCCTGGAACAGATGTCAGACCAGTCAGAAACCCAAAGGAGCAAGAAGCACCGTATAAACAAGTCACCGGGACAACAATGCCAGCGTGAATCAGGACACAAACCTGGTTTTTGCCAGCAGCAGGTTACTTCCATCTAACTGGAAACATGACAGCTTTTAGACTCATAACTTACTGAAATACCGCAACTAATATGTACAGCAAACCAACTTCAGGCATCTTGCATACAAAGCAGGGTTTTTTTCCTCCCAATAAAGTCCTTTTATTCTGAAAAATAGCAGCCTAAAGTGAACTGTTATTGCCTGAGTGGTCAAAAGGGGAGTGGTGGTGGTGTTTTATTTATTGGTAAGAAAAAAAAGAGGAAAAAAATTAAAACAGTGGGCAGTATCCCTCTCAGATTGCACCCCTACCACAAGTCTAAAACCATCAGCTTGTGTCCCAACACCTTGCTGCATTCCAGCGGCCTTCCAGGTTTCCTGGGCTCTGCGTTGTCCACACCAGGTTTCCAACACCAGCTCAGCTTCATTCTCACGGAGGCAGAAGCCACCTTCTGAAAGGTTTCCTCTCCCGCGCAGTGAGTACTCCGAAAGCACTGCTGCGTAGCACAGTCCTACAGGGAGCCATAAGACATTCCAGAAATTCATTGTCTATGATGAAGATAAAGAACCGCTGTACAGGAAGCTTCCACCTCCAGTCACTGATTCAAATACTAGCACTGGGGGATTCATTTTTACCTTTCTGTCCTATCAGATTGAGCTAAATGTAATTTTTAAAGTCTATGTACTAAGCCAAAAATTTTACACCTGATCATGTAAGACTATTCTGTTTCAATTAAAGAAAAAAAAAAAAAATAATTAAAGCATCAACCTAAACCTCTGCCAAAAAGAGGTTTCACCAAGCTTAAACTGCCAAGGTTTTCATTTTTCAGCATGCACCTCTGACACACAATGTTTCATCTGCAGAGGGAAAAATGCTTTGTCCAGACCAAACGCGGCTTATATCCATCAGCACAAGTTCTCTGCAGGGTTCTTTACAACAGACTCCGACAGCAGAAGCCGGCAGCACTGCGCTCCGTACCACAGAACGGCTGTCAGCCTTTCCTGGTGCAGGGAGACCCCGCGCAGCCTTGCGAGCATAGCCTTGGGCCAAGCCCCCTGCTGCTCCTCCATCCCGTCACAGACATGGGTACCCAAAGCAACGCCTGTCACAACCGACCCCTGGGATACTCAGCGCCCCCGACTCAGCCCTGGCACTTTCACTGCTGACCCTCTTCAATGCAACGGACTGCTACCACATTTTGTCTGGAGTTTCTTGTGTTGCTATCTTGAAGATGTGAGCAAGAAGGCTTGCCGAAGGATTATGTTGCAAAGCATATGATTTTAACCAGACAACCCTGCTCCCACGCACTTGAAAAATTCCCCGTCTGAACAGCAAAACACAAGAGTTCTCAATACAGTGAAGTTACTGTTCAAGGCAGTGAGAGCAGCCCGCGCTGCCTGCTGGCATGGCCCATGCCCTGCCTGTACCCTCTGACTATATGAGAGTCGTAAAAGTGGCTGACAGCCCTTCCACAACTTCTACTGCAAGACTAAAGGTCGCTGCACCCTAAAACCTCTAATGCTGCTCCTCAAGTCGTTTTGACTTATCACCTGACTCCTCCCTATATGCTCCTCCACAACCTGCCCCATCCTCTGAAACAGGAATGCACCAAGACCACTGGAGAGAGACCAGCTCACTGCAAACTGGAGCTCATCAGTGTGGGCCTTCCCTTTCCCGAATCCCTCTTCTCTGCTGCACTCCCCAGTCTGGGAGAGGAAGCACAGTGCTGCCCGCCTCGCCCACAACCTAAAGCTCCCCTTCGGAGGGGGAAGGGAGCCAGCAGGACAGCCTTGCTTAGCTCCAGCTCAGAAGACAACTGGGAAAGTCAGCAGCCCTAAGCATTTTGATTTGACAGATGGGAACACTGCATCCAAGATTTCTGCACCAAGGAACGCCATTTGCCAACAAGCAACAGGTCTGCCTGGGAGTCCCGAGTTGCTGTTGCCGCACCCTCCCTTACACAGACCCTCACCCCGGTACTGCGAGCCACTGCCTGTTCTGTTGCAGTGTGGGGCCTGGAGGTAGGTAGGGGTAGGACACTTCTGCTGATGGTACTGCTCGTAGGACAAAATGCTGTCAGGCACAAAAATCCAGAAGGTGAATAAAAAGCAAAACAAAACACAAAAGCCCTCAGTCAAGAAACCAGAAGAAACAACTGTGAAATAAATGACCAATACAATGGCCCTGCCCCCATCTCAGCCTTGTTGTCACCTTACTCAAACCAATTTATCTGGATTCTTACTTACCCAGGAAACCTGGACTGACTAAAAAAAACCAACTGAAATTTCTTTTGATGTTCAAACAGTGCACCTCTTCTCCTCTCAGCAGCCTTGTTAAAACACATGCAAAGAGACAAGTGTGCTCAGTACCTTCACTTCCCACAGCCACAATTCAAAACTTGCAGTTAATGCTTTTAAAACATTTCCCATACAACTTTACTAGACCTCTGCAGAAATGGGTGACAGTATTTCAAGCAGACCATGATTAGAGGGCTTTAAGATGTTTAAACATCTCTTTACTTGTCTCTGCTAAATCACGGTGTATTTTAATTGACTAGATGCAGTACAACCTCAACAGCAATTGAACCCCAAAAGAATCCCATTACCTTGGGCTCATTACTTATTTTTCTGATCTAAGTAAAAAATAAAGTAAAAGTTAAGTAAAACTAAAAGGCAGTCTGAAAGCACTTAGGGGTTGGGGGGAGAAGATGATCATGCACATTTTAAATGACCTTTCCTGTCATAGTGTTATATTTTGAAGGCAGTCTATCAGTATGTCCTAACTCTGCATACAAAGAAAAGATTAATCACTTTAAATGTACTTTCCACGCTGTCTGAATGCCAGCACAGCTAGGAAGACGAGCCTTTCCCATCATTATCAGATGAGGGAGAACTGACATGACAGAACAAATGAAATACAGAACCAGCTTTCGCCCATCTGCCTGTCTCAGCCTCCTCTTCCCGTCCTACCAAGACAGAGAGGTCCCCAGACTGAAATGAGGACACAAAACACGAGCACTGCACACAAGCTTCCACACAAAGGACAAGGGAACAAAAGGAGACCCTGCCAATGGGAAGGAACCCAATCAAAGCGTAAGTGTGCCTGAGCCACAGGGCAGGCTTTGCGAGCCACAGGGCAGGCTTTGCCATTGTCCCCTCTCTGCCCATCCACCACCAATTCAAATCAGCCATCTCTGAACCCTCACATCTGACAGTGCAGAGAAAAGGGGGCAAGCACTAAAAAGTGCGTAACAAGCAACTGAGGGGGTATGATCCACTGGCTGAACATGAAAACAATCACGGCCAGACCTCCACCTGCAGAAGAGAGCTGCCAGCCCATGCAAACATTTATTTCAGCTCGTCTGAAATTAACCTGCTGTTCTGTAGTCCTAATGAACCTAGGATCTTGTCCACAGGGCCAGGAATTTGTGCAACAGCTATTTCCGAGCATCAGTCATGTCTCGTTTAAAAACAAACTGCCCTCTAGGGGGCGTCAGACATTTGCCAGTTTTATTGGCATGAAATCCGCATGAAAGTGTGAGGAAACGGCCCTGCAAAATCCTGACCCGAAGACAGAAAACCTGCTGTGAAAAACAGCAAGAGGGAGAAAGCCAGACAGTGCTGTAACCAGGACATGGGAGAAAAGGGATTTCCCATGAAAAGCTCCAAGATGAGTGAGCGAAGAGATTAAATGGAAAGCAATGACAATTGCCTGTGAAGGACTGATCTGGTGTTCTCCCAAGAAGGTTGTGGGTAAAGCTGTGATACTGCTTTTAGGAAACCATGGACCAACAGATGACAATTTGGTAGCCACCGCACTTTCTGCTCAAGAAATCCTGACCAAAACAGACATTAATTGAGATATAAAGCTTGAATCTTTCTTCAGGGAAGACACACACGAGAGTGTTCACCAGGATCTTTGGCAGCGTTCCCAGGCACTGCCCCACAGAAAAAACAGCTCCTTTCTTCACTGCTGACAACTGAGATACACATTTTGCCAAACCCCATATCCTTAGGGACAAGTTGAAGCTTGAATTACCAACATCAGTAACACTGCTGGCATGAGAAAATTCCCTATCAAAGTTAAGCAATAGAGACCACATCCTTCAGATCAAGTGCTCCTGGGCAATGGTGAGAATAAAGCAAGCCTTTCCTTACCTTTCACTTCTTGGGAATCACCAAATGAAACAGAAAAGAGGCAGACAGGTCCATGACATGCTGGGTGAAGGAAAAAGGAGAAAGATGGCTATTTCTCCTCTTCCCTCAAGATGATCATTATTTGTTACATCAGGGGAAATCAAGCATTCTGCAACTGAAAATATTCAGTCTTCCTTACGAAAAGCCTCAAACTTTACCTCAAGTTCACAAGTCCACACCAGTATTGAAGAAATACAGAACAGAGACATAAAGCATCCGGAAGATCTGTCTCATTTTTCAACTTAAAGGTGTCTTACCCTTAAATAACTAGAAAATACCTAAAGGGATCAGATATAATGCCTCATTTTACTGGGCTAGTGGAACAATACATGGTACAGTGACAGAATTAGGCTGGACACGTTCATTCTGGACTTCAAACACTAGAACTTTTTTTTTTTTTAAGTCCTGCTACTCCTCCAGTGAGTACTGCATTCCATTCACAGTTAGAAGATGACCTGAAGCATGCTCTGGTCTCAACAAAGAGCTGATCCCATTCACCTCAGAAATCACCCACATGACCCAACTACAATTCAACTGTCATTACACTGAGGCAGAAAATAAAGAGATTTACGTACCCCAAACAAAATGCAGAAATTGACTGGACTTCAATGCATATTTCTAAAATGGAATCATCTGGCCTGGAAAAGGACTATTTACTTTTAGTTGTTCTCCGTATGACAGCAGGGAGAGCTCAGATATCCTCATGCCTGAAGAGCTAACTGCTTTCTGACAATCTGCTGTCACCTTACCTAGTTCTCTAGGGATTTGCACATAATTTCTGAACAATTATTAGAGAACATGAGGAGGAAAACACCTGATGAGAATATTACCTATACTACAGCAACTTCTGCCCCAGGCATATAGTTGCCTTTTCAAATTTTAAGCCTATTTTGAAAAGAAAAAGGGACAAGCAAAGGAAAAATCTAAAAGGAAAGAAAAAAAGAAAAAAAACCCTCTACACCAGAACAAAAAAAAACCCAAACCCAATACAAAACCAACCCCAACCGTAAAATAAAATTAAAAAAAAAATTAAAAAAATCAAACAAATAAACAAAAAAACCCCAAACCCACCAAGCTTCAAGGCAGACAGAGATGGTTCTGTATCTTAACTGCCTCCATGGCCATGCTCAGGAATCAAGAAGTAAGCCTTTGGGGAGTAAAGAGCAGCTTTCTGTTTACCAGAGAAGAAACTGCAGAAGAATCTGTTTTCCCAAGAAGAGAGGGACACACAAAAAAAGACATGCCTGCCTGAGGCTGAACTGCCAGAGTATCGGGCACCTGACTGATAAATGAAAAAGTTCTGCTAAAATACATCAAAGATAAGCTGACATAAGCCATTTCTACTTCCTCAAGAAAATAAGCTTCATACAGTTCAGGTTTGCCAGGCTGGAGGAAAGCCGATTTAAGCAAGTTGCCGCTGGACGACACAGAATATATTGTTATCAGGCTTTTTAAATGAGAGGAAACAAAGCAGTCAATGGACTAAAGGTAGATTAAGGGCAGGTCACAGTTTCCTGTAAATCTGGACTGAGGTGGATATTCAGACTCACTTTAGCAAAGATGCCGTTTCACACTGGAGCGACAGGTTCCCAAGCACAACAGGGATGCTTGAAAGACAATCTAGCAAAACTTCAATTACACGGCCAAGGCATACCTGTGCTGTAGTACACTCCATCTCAAAATGGAAAATTCTTCACAATCATTAAGCAAACCACTTCCCCCTGCAACCGCCATCAGAGTGTAAAGAACTAGAAAAAAAGAAGACCACTTAAATTTCAAACTTTTTCTTTTAATGTCTTAAAAAGGTCACAAGATTTCTTTGAATCTTATTAATAAATTTTATTTGGACAAGTAGAGAACAACTTGTATCACAACAGCTTTAAACAACATGATTAAGGACTGCAGCTCTCCAAGGAGGCTCACAGATATGTACAGTATATGAAGAAAAAAGTTGCACCTCAGAGCCGATCATGATCAAGTTAAAAATACCTGACTTAAAAGCACATGTGCTAATAAATTTTCTTTAGGTCATGACCAGCATGAAAATAATTAGGACACAGGTACTCAGCAAAGTTGTCTGCTAATGGGTACAGCAATATGCTGCATTTAAGGATTAAAATCAAATTCTAGTTTAGTGTTAGCACTGAGCCCTTAAGAGAAATCCAAATTTCTACTTTTCCCCATTTACAAACATCAAAGCTATTCCCACTTAAGGGTGTGCCCAGCTGCACACAAATCAAGTCCGTGAATGATAAAAACTTTTAGCGCTAATACTGGAGGTCTTACATCCTGGTATAAATTTGCCTTTCTGGCCATTTCATCTATCAGTTGCTACAGAAAATACTTGCTAAGTTAACTCCTCAGGAGAAACAATGCAGGTCTCTGGAAATCACATCCTTTCTACAATGAAAATGATCTGCCAATTCAAGTTTCATTTGTTCAGGAAGACAGAAGATTTAAGGCTTCGGTGGCAAAAATAATCCTCTGAGCAGTGTTTTTCTAAAGTCAAGCTGACACAGGTATGTTTAGTTTCTCTTGACTTAAAATCCCCTGTTATCAGGTTTAGATAACGTCTACCTGTTAAGTCTGGCAAGAAATCTCTCCTTCCAAAGAGGTTGTCCTAGATCAACCATTTTAGAAGCATTTGAGGACAGTGTGTTTAATTTTATTTTTTTTTTTTTTTTAATTATAGCAACATTCAGAACTTTTTAATAAGTTGATGAAGCAGTGCTCATAGCATCATCTGCAATTTTGGTACTGGCAGGGTGTATGCTTGCAAAATATTTGACATCACTGTCATCATCCATTTGGAGCGCCATAATTGTTTGTTCCACAGCTTCTTGATGAGAGTTGGCAGAATTTAGAAAATATTCTGTAAGAGAAAATGCACATGACTTACATGAAGAAAAGACATCAGATACTTCAACACAAACCTCAGCATACTATCATGAGGTTCAAAACCTCAGGAGACAGTGTACACGTATAGTCGAACTGGAATATCTGAGCAGGCACACACTATGCTTCTGAATATACCTATATATTCACCTTAAAAATAATCATTCCATGTCAGAATAAATGAAAATCATTCAAAGCACAGTTGCTCTAACAGTGCTGTGTTAGAGTACAGGATTTCTATGGTCCTTCAGTATAAAAGTAAACATGACAGACTCCATAAGCAGAGGAAGAAAAACAACCTGCAAGAGACTCAGAAGGAGTGTGCTTCTATTTGTGACGGAAGGAAGGTATCACAAACCCATGGCCACGCCACTCCATTTCACTTCCAATTCCATTGCCAAATAATTATCAAACAATAAAACTAAGATAACATGAAATAGGAGTGGAAGAAGTTACAACATCTGACAGTTTTCATGAAGTAGGCAAGCTGCATAAAAGCACCATAACTACAAAAAGCTCATAGAAAGGGCAGTTCAGATCTGAGGTTTAAAAACTTCTGAACTTGTTTTTCAAATCTGCCTTTCATAATCTATCCACCATCCCTAATCATATATGCAACATCTTTGAGGCAGGGACTATCTGTATTATAAGCTGACATAGTGGCAATGTGCAATGGTGGTGTACCATCCAGGTAGGGGAACACAAAAATAATGAGGACAAATACAAAAATACCAATACTACATAGTAACGGTGACAGCCTTGGCACAGTTTACAAGAGGATACGTTACTGCACATCAGCTGATCCATCTTAACTGCCTACATACGCTTACTCAGTCTCCAGCATTCACAAGACAGCTAGCAATAGCCTAGCTCTCACTGTGCTGGCATTCTTTGTGTTGTCCAGTGTTCTGAACATTTTGCATTTATCTTCACACTTTCTATACTACAAACAACAGTCCTCAAGCCAGTCTATGGTTCTGAGAAAGAAAGTGACCAGAACTGGATGAAGTATTCCAAGTGTGGACACTGCTGGTTTACAAAATAGCATAGTATTTCTGGTGCTGTTTTCCTTTGCAGTACTTTGGACACTGAGTACCACTGACTCTTCTGGCATCTGCTATGCATTGGGGGTGCCTTCCCAAGCAAAGTCTGCAGTTTGAAAGTTGGACGTCTAATTTCACTGAAGATACTCCAGAGAAACTTTTTTCCCACTGCTATCATAAAATATAAAAAACAAACAGCTGACATCTCCCCCAGTAATAAGACAGATGGTGGATTTGTATGTAAGGATTTCTCTTTCTTTTATTACAAAGCACGTTAACAGAATTTTTTTTTAACTAAAGAAGGCACTGCTTAACAACTTCACAGTTGCTAGTTGTTCATGTGTGCTTTCTGTGCCCTGATGACAACTCCACAAACTAGTTTGTTCAGGGAAAATAGTACCAAAAGAGCAGGCTGGTATATGAGCAAGAACTCTTATTTCCTCAGCATTACACAACAGTGGCTCTGATGCCACAACAAGGTTTGTGGTTTTATGTCAGTCAAGGTAACATCCCACACCAAGGAAACTGTAAAAGCAAGAGTAACCCACTTCTGATGTTTCTTCTTTCCCAGCTGACTACAGGAAAGCGGAGGGACAAAAAGATACGCAGTGAGCTCACTGCAACTCATTCTGTGACTAACCTTTCTCTAAAAGGGTTTGCTTTAACGTTTTTGCAAGCAAGACTCGAACATTTGGAACCCTGTCAGATGCCAAGTGTAGTAAGTGTGGCAACAGATGCACAGCAAACTGGTCCATGGGCAGGCAGTCATCCTCGCTGATAGTCTGGCAAGAAGACAGAAACAATTTCATTAGATTTCAGCACAGTGAGGATAAAATCCCAACACATAATCAGAGCTAAAGATCTTATTCCCTTCATAGCACAAATACAGTACGTGTATCCACAAAGTTATAAAATACAGTACAATACTTCCTAGCACAAAGTCATACACAATGCAGCAAGTTAGGGTTGAGGAAATTCAGGCTCAGTTAGAAGCCCACTTTATTTTGCATGAAGGCTGGCAACTTACTTATTTTTATTGTTTGGGGGTTTTTTAATCACTGTATCATTTGAAAACAGGGAAGAAAAGTAAAAGACTTTCCTAATCCTTCTCAAGACTGATTTACTCTTTCTTCTAACTAGGTACTGTATTAAGACAAGAATGATCCATCTCAATAAGCATCTGTTGTACCCAAACATGTTTCTCTAAATACGCTCAAAGCTCGCATTTCTCCAAATACTTCAAAGAACTGTCCCACTTGAGCAGCAGTCATGCTGGCTCCCAGACTGTACCTCTGCTACTGCCTCCAAATTTGACCATTTCTTTAGGACCCCAGCTAGTTTCAACTCTTCTGCTTATTTTGCTGAGAATACGTTGGTTTTGACCAAGCTGCACTAGTTGGCTACGGAGTTATAGGCAATTCCTAGTGCTTGATTTCTAAAGGGTAACCCAAAAAAGTGGTAGGCTGCTGCAGCATATAATAAAAATCTCATTTCATGCTGAGTAAACAAAGCAGCTTCCCAATTTAGAGATTATTTTGCTATGCTTTTGTTTTATATTCGACATCAAATTTAACAAGCTGATGTTAATATGCTAAGCTAAAGATGCACTCAAGCTCACCTATGGAGCAACACTGAAGAAAGCAGCCATGAAACCTATTGGAAACAAAGTTCTTGCACATTCGTTAAAATAGTGTCAATAGACAGCTGAAGAGTTCCAGCTGCTATCTCCCCTTAATTCTTACCACCACCACCTCCCAAAACCAAAAAAAGATGAACAAAAAGACATTTCACCTGGCAAATAAAGACAAAAGTTTGCCGACCAGACCATTTGCGGCATCTACAGAACTTTTCAACAAGTTCATTCATGAGATCTACCACGAAGGTTGATGTTGAAGCCAGGTACAGCTTTTTTACCATTTCACTAACCTTGAAGAAATGAGAAGAAAAGAAAAAAAAAATACAAAAATTACTTCTGACCACCAACCCTCAGAAGTTTGAAATCCTGAATTTACTTAGATTGCTTTACCAGCTTGTAAGAAATCCAGCGGACAGAAGACACTTTGTCTGCACAGAGGCTGAAAGCAATAGGTCGCAAGTAGTCATAAATGTCTCTGGCACTGTACAGATCTAGAAGCAAGATCAGTTGCCTACAAGATGGAAAAAGAAACAAACAGAGTATGTTATAATAAGAAGAAAGGTAGCTTTAACTGTGAATATGTTCATTTGTAAGACAACACTTGCCAAATATGCAATGTGGCCATAATAAAGTTACTGAAAAGTAAAATCTATTTTTCAATGCCATCAGTCTGACTATGGGTCACTTACAAATTTTAAATTGCCACTTATTCACAATAATGGCAAACTGCTGCATGAGCTCAAAGAATGAAGAACTAGGGGAAAAGGCAAGGAAACCAAGGTTGCATTTACAAGGCAGGGATCCTGATAACAGCTACAATGTACATACAGCACAGTGATCCAGCTGTCAATGACGCCACACTGTGCACATACGTTTGAATACCTAGTAAAGACGTCTGACACATAACACATGTACAGCTACAAAGCAACTACTCTTAAGTTTGGTAAGTAACCTCAGTCCACTGATTTATCAATAAACTTTCTCTATTTCACAGTATACTGGACAATTAGACAAATTATCAGTCTTCTTCAATTTGTAATGAGTTGATTAAGATTTCAGCAAGTTCCAGACACTAGTATGTGTCATGAATGGTAGAAAGTATGTCAACAGAAGTGGCATGACATGTTACAAGCAGCTGATTGAACGCCTCCATACCACACTAACAGGTAAGTGATTTGTAGTTATTAAATCAAAGCAACACTTAAATGTAGCAAAAACATCATGGCATCATGACCAGTTGTTAAACTAGGTCTCTCAAAATTTAATTCAAAAGATACACTGTCATAGTCATTACTATATGCTCATTTCATCACCCCTGCTAGAAAAGCCCTGGTCACAAAGTGTGTCCTCACAGGATTAGTGTTGCAACGCTAATCAGCTTGGCGGCCCTCTACTGAACTTGTTCCAGTCGATCAGCATCTTTCTTGTATTGGTACAGATGTATGACTCTAGATGAGATCTAATGAGTGCTGACTAGAGGGGGCTAATCTGTTCCCTTGATATATAATGACTGTGCTCATGTTGATACAGCCCAGGATTGTGCTGCCAGGACACACTGCTCTCTCACGTGCAGCTCACCATCCTCTCACAATACTCTGGGCCTTTCCAGCAGAGCTGCTCCCAGGGCAGCCAGTCCTCAGCCTATCTCACTGTCAGAGGCTCTTACTTCACACGCACAGGATTTGGCATCTGTCCCTCATTGAATTTCAGAAGCCCCTTCCTCTGCCAGCTTTCCTGAGCAATATGACCCCTTCAGAGCTGCCTTCCATAGGAGCCCACCTATCGGTTCCATGAAAAAGCCAGTCTGCTCAGATGAAGTCCAAGGTCACTACTCTGCTACTCACTTTCTTTACTCCCCTCAAGATCTTGATCTCCTCCATTTCACTGTCACAAATTCAGCCTACTCATCAAATACAGCAACTTGAAATCAAATAGCTAAAACACTTCTATTTGACCTCCAAGAGCAACCAGATGTGGTCTTCTCTTTCGGCAGCTTCTTTTCTGTGGAAGGGTAATGCTTTCAGCATATGGTGATGGAAAAAGACATTCACGTTCCAACTATTCTAAGTGATATACAGCTACTGGGAATTTTTAAGCAACAGGGACAAGTGGAGAATAAGGACTATCCACTAATTAAAAATTAATTTAATAATGTCACTGTAAAATACCTATTCTATGATTTTAACATTTGTAAATATCCGTAACAACAAAAACAAGCATTCAGAAAACTGCATACTCAGCCAGCTCTGCACGGAAACGCCAGTTCCTGCTGTTATCAGTCACTAGGAATTCCTGAAGCTGATAAAGATACTCTCGTCTTTTGTCAAGATGTAGAAGCTGTAACAATAAATATAAACTTATATAAAGTGTAGGCTACAATAAGCACATAGAAGAAGAGCTTTAAAGTACAGCTAATGAAAAACTTGCTTCAATTTTAAAAAAAATCTTCAGCAATAGCATTGCTTTCCTAGGCTAAACCCTATCATGCTTAAGTCTGTAAAATCACATGGGGCACTACTGAAAGCAAAATCTAGTCTCCACTTTTACTCTAGGAAACTAGAGGGGTAAGCAGTAAAGATAGTATTGATTTTAGAAGATTTTATGATTTGTGTCTTTCAGCTCCAAAAATGAGGCAGTTACAGAAAAACTCCTAAAGAAATTTGAGAAGTAAGCTGTGTAGAGAGGTTAGAGCCATCAAAAAAACTTAATACCATCCACTTGCATCTATATATTGAATAAACACGCATGAACCAGGCTCTTCAGAGAAAAGAAAGTATCAGCAACACATTCTAGTATTTAACTGACATCTGTATAGATTCCCACAAAGAGTTATACCATGCTATTTTAAAAAGCAAGTCCATACAATGAAATGAAGCAAAATACATAACTGCACTTGACCAGAGTTGAACACAGACATACCTTCAGAAAGTCATGCAAGTGTTTAAGCACACCTATCCTGACTTCATCTAAATCTTTTAAAAAGCCATTGAAGACAGGAACTAAATCTCCAGCTGTAAGCTGGTCTCCAAGGATGACAGCAAGTTCATGTATAGAAAATGCTAGTGTCCGCCGAACCTTCCACTGTAAAATAAATAAATTATTTTTATTGATGTATCATCTGAAGTGCTCTATTTTAACTTGAGGGTCAGTATCCAAGTGGCACTCCTAGTGAGCTACAGTACTTACAAATATATTCCACAGTGTCTCAATTAACAACTGAAAATTAAATGGCAAATTTTTTTTTAAAAAAAGGGGGGTGGGGGGGTGTAGACAAATGACAAGGTATCATTTCTTCCACCTGAGTATCAAGGAACTAGGCAAACAGAAGTAATGAAAATATTTCAATCTTCCAGGTGTCGGGAAGGAAAATAGTATTCCTGACATCGGTACTCTTCCACACGTTACTCTCTGCTATAAATTTTTTTGGATAAATTAGTTCCATACTACTACTCCCTCAGTCATTTAATTTATAAAATAGCGTAAGATATATCCAACAGTATTTCAGCTGGCATATTTTAGTTTCCATAATAGGTAAAGTTTCACCCACACTGAGTGCTCACCAGTCCAAGGACCAACAGAGCTTTTACTCGCCCTAAACTGAGGGGGCACTGTTTTAATACAGTAACTATTTCAAGTAAGTCTTTTCAAAAAGAAAAAAGCATCCATTCTTTAGCCAGCACTTTCCAATTAGCATGTGTATTGTTCTTTTGCCCTGGTTTAGTGATTCAACCTTAGTTTAGGTTAGACTGGTGATAAACTCTGGACAGTTTTGAACACAGAGTAATTTGTTTATATTTAATTTTTAAATTTATTAGCTAGTTGTTTTTAATGGCTTCAAAAGAGTTTGGAAAATGTGAGCAATAGCCATATATAAAATTACTCACTACACATCACTGAGAACTGCTGCTCTGACATAGCAAGCAGCAAGTTCAAGAGAGGTGAAGTAGTCTGGGAATGTTAAAAAAAACAAAACACAAAAACCAAAACATAAAAAAAGCATCTCCAAAAAAGGAAACAAAGGAGGAACGGGAAACAACTGTAAACCAACAGTAAAATGCACAAAGCCACCTCCATACCACCTGACAACAAGGAAAATGCTGTTATTTCCAGTATTTGTTTTTAAAACAGCAACGCTGCATGGTGGTGGTGATGTTATTCCCTTATGACTAACTGGACACAGCACCAAAAGGCCACCGAAAAAGGCCTGGTGTGAGGCTGACTCACTGAGCTCCAGACATGCCTGCAGGGGCACATGTCTGCTCATGCACAGCACCACAGCCCAAACTCTCATACCTATGAGAATCCCAAGCACTGCCACAAGATCTCAAGTGAGCAGAGGAAATTGGAGACCTCCCTTCACATTGCCACTGGACATCCACCTCCCAAACTGACCCATTTCCTTACTACCTGAGCATGACACTCACCCAGCTTCCTCAGAGACAACTGTTACGCCTTCATTCATTATATGAATAACTTGTATCAGCAATGGAAAGCTCCACATAGCAACCCAACACCCACTAAACAAGAGAAATCATCATAAAAGTTCAGAGCATTCACTGTCAGAGCTTCTTGAGCTTACCTGCATGTCAGATGCCAGCGTCTCATAGGTATCTTTCAGACAGTGCCAGTTCTGTCTGCCTAACGTAAGTGCCACACCTGGCAGGCTGTAGGCACAGTGTTTGGCAATCTCTGTATCAACTGTTTGTGCACGAGATGGATCAGTCATTGATAAATACTGATCCAGCAAGGCCTGAGGTACAACATCCTACAGCAAGAAAAGGGTAGAGTGTTTACACCATTTTCAGTAAATTTTCATAAGGCTTACTAAAATTCCAGGGCACGCTGTCAGAAGAACATTTTTTCTCCCCCACAACTACAGAGTATTATTTAATTACAATCTCTTAAGAATGAGGATTTATATTTCATAAGTTCCACCAAAAAGTTCCAAAGAAATGATGACATGACTGAGGGCTATTTGAAAATATACAGACTAACTTAATAACAGTTGAATGGGCAGATCACTGTCTACTTCGGCAGACCAGGAAATTAAGACACTACATTCTACCTCTCTACAAACATTCAGGCTCACAGGCTGTGCAAATTGGTCATTTTAACTCATCCATACAAATAGCAGAACAGCACATGAGACTTGCTCAAAAATAATTTTCCTATTCCTCTCAAAATCTTGGGGAGGTAGGGAGAAGAAAACTAAATTACAATGCCTTGGGGAGGGAGGGAAGGGGAGGGGGCAGAGAATACATGTTCAGTATTGCTTCCGGACTCCCTAAACAGCAGGAAGGAAAATGCTTCTCCAGAGATAGAGATCTCCAGTGAAGACCAATACTTCTCCCCACTGACAAATTAAAGCATCTGAACTAAAGTTTTGTGAAAATCTCTTTGCGTTGACTTCAACACAGTCTTTGTTTCAGCTGTTGTCAGTTTATTTCAGGCACTGACTCTACCCAAGGGGGTGCACAATAGCATTTCCTTAACACAGCTGCCAAATAGCTCAGCTTACATAAGCAACAAGAGGGACTGAGGTTCTCACTCAAGGAATCACACTGGTGTGCAGGGTGGCATGCTTAATATTGAACTATGTAACAACAAACAGTCGATTCCTTTTGGGAAAAAAATAAGAGAGACAGTTCAAGCTTAATGAAACACTCTTGCAACTTTTCTGCAAAAAGCTGTCACGGGGTGGGGGCAGTTCCACTCAAAACCCTTAACAAAAGATCCTGTTTTCTCAATAACCTAATTTCCACTACAGGATAGGTTCCATAGAAAATGAAACTAAACAAAACCAGGGGCTGGAAGTCTACAACAACCATTACCTCATGCCAAAAAATACTGTCATCTCTTATACATAATTAAAACGGAAGCAACTGCTGAAATCAGCCATTATCTCTCGAGACACAAAATATTTTAAAACTACTTATTTGAGAGGTTTGCCATATTTAATAGAAGCTATACCAGAAACAACTGAACAACACACATAAAAGCAATCCCCACATATATAAAAAAAATCCACTTATCTAATACACGTAGGAAACCCAGAAGTCACTGTCATTTACCTGCACTTTGGATTTTCTTTCTTCATCAGGGCTGAAACTACTGTTGGTGCTCAAATCTGAATCATTGTGAATATAGTGAAGTGTAGAGTCAATATTCTATGAAAAAGAAGGAAGAAAAAAAGGGTCACACAAAATACACTCAAGGATAAAACACAAAACAAGTGTCAACGTCAAGCAGTACTCCTCACCTCAGGGATTTTTCTTAGGTTGAAGGAATACATGTTTTAATATCAAGTACAATTTTGCTACAGACCAAAATCAACAGGTCTGTAAGATAAATCTTTCTTCCTTCAATTTCACACACAGACTCCTCTTATTCTGCTCTATTTTGGTTCTTATGAAATGAAAATCACAGAAGAGGAGTACCTTTAAGACTGCATTAAGGAAAATCTAACACATTGCTTCTCTCCTGAAGGGAAAATGAGAAAACATCTGTAGTTGATTTTGTTGGATTTCTGCTACGAAAAGGTCAAAACAAAGCCACCTTCACACTTAAGAGTAGAAACTGATGAGACTTACATTGTTGCTCCTTTCCTAGAGGTGATTATTCTATAATCTTCTCTACAGATGAGCTGTACCTTATAATACAGAATCCTAGGGGACCATTGCTGCTGACACTAGTCATCACCCCTCTCAGCAGTTCTATTAAAATAAGTTTTAGCAACCATTCAAGCATCCTGGCTACATATCTGGGCCATGAAGATAAGGACTGAGACGCTGTTTCAGAACTCCATTGAGCAGTGAAGGTTTGATACTCTATCATAAACTGTGCCGCTAAGGGGATGCACTATCTCTTTCTATACTGGTGGAGTTCCCGAAATACAATCGACTTTGCACAATCAGTTGTGAATTTCAAGAAGTACGTGATGAGTATTTGAAAAGTAGATCAGGCTCCTGTGTGGCAGAACAGGACAGGCGTTTTTACTAGATATGAGCCAAGGGATCTATTCAAAGATGCTGCAGGGTGAGCTCTCAGGGTCAACACAAGCACTAAGAACATGCCTACTCTACCAGCTGTTCAGATCAGTTTGACAACGAGAATTTTCCAGCAAACTATAAAACTTCTTCAAAAAAGCCTCCAGGATACCATCTGCCTTCCTTGGTTTGACTTCAGACAGTAGCTTTTTCCTCTTCCGTGAGCTGCTTTCATCTAAGCACTGGGTTGTAATTTTAGTTGCTGAGGTATAATTACAGGTGATAAAGAACAGGTAGAGCTGTGAGGCAATTACATATCGCTGGCACAGCAGCCCAAGTCACCTGTCAGGCTTATCAAGCAGCAGCAAGAAGGTGTCAAAGAGCCAAGGGAAAAAAGAGATATGTAAGTGACTCCATAACTAAACGTGTCAAGCATCAAATTCCAACTATAAAACCTCCAGAAGCTCTGAAAACCATCTCTGTAAGATTTTAGTTTGCCAGCCAATTCTTCACTCTTTTTTAGCCTTTTTTTTTTCCCCCAGAAAAAAGAGATAATTCTCAGCATTGCCAGAAAGTCACCAGCCTTGACCCCTTTCAAATCAAGAAATTATTAAGGCAGCCACAGTGCTTTCCATGAGTTGCCCAGGTACATGGGCATCCATTCTATTATTATTTCACCTGTCTCAAAAGGAGCAAAGGACTCTAGGTCAGGAGTTAGCTAGGTCAGGGGTTAGCAGGGGGCATCTAAAGAGCTTTAAACTAGATTCAAAGGGGGAAGGGAATAAAACCAAGCTCATTAGAGATGAGCCTGGGGCAGCATGCCAGGGTTGGAGGTGAGATCAACAGCACAGCTGAAGTGCATCTATGCCAATGTCCAAAGCATGGGCAACAAGCAGGAAGAGCTGGAAGCCATCATGCAGCAGGAATTCTACGACATAATTGCCATCACAGAAACATGGTGGAATAACTCACAAGACTGGAGAGCTGCAATCAATGGATGGCTACAAACTCTTCCAGAGTGATAGAGTAGG
>JAVJGI010000040.1:59838885-59853960 GCA_035590275.1 Ibycter americanus
CAAACCCCGGCCCCCCCCCCCCCCCCCGCCTTTTTTTTATTAAATCTTATGATAATATGATCAAATGAAAGGGAAGACTGGGAATAAAACCATTTTAATACCTGAATTCTAAAGATCCAGATTATTTCTCTAGTAAAAGAGAAGATTAAAAAACTTTGAAAGCTCATGCTTTTAATGAATGTAAAATGTCAATCGTCAAATTGTGTCCTTAACTAAATCGGGACAGCTTTATTCATTTGGCTGGGGCTCCAGCAAAGGCAAGACTTCTCATATTCTGATTTCTGACTGAAAGTGATTCATTAGACAGTTCTCATTATCTGATACTGAAAATGAGCCCAGTATTTACTGGCACAATGTACACAGGAATTTCCAATGGGAAGAGAAAACCAGAAGAGCAAGGAAAATGTGGAGATGAGGTAGATAGATGGTTCTTTAGTAGTTACCATCATTGTAGATGATGTAAAAACAAATCATTGGAGCATCAAAGCGACTAAATTCTATTGTCAACCCTGCAGGTAAGGGAAATCAAGGGAAAGGAGGATAGCCTTGTAGTTCTAGTCAGGACACAAGTTGCCCATGCTTTAGATACATTAATATTTCCAAGCACTGTCATCACAAATCCCTTTTCATGCACATAGCTCTGGGTTAGTTAGTGATTCTTCTTTAATTAGGACATGATTTTCTCATGCATTTCCCAAGTAAAATGTTTGTAAAACTCTTGAGGAGTTGTAGCTGATCGCAATGTACAGGATTGGGCTGTTAATGAGCATGATGCTTCATTTCCTCCCTCCAACAACTAAATCAACATTTTCCCCCATTTGTATTCTGCTCTTGATTTTTCTGGGCTTCGAGCACTAGCAGAGCCGATAGCTTCTGATGGAAGCAGCGGGGTACCAGCTGTAAGGAAAACCAGGCCACTGTGGTTAATAAACCATCCAATTTAAATCTCGGTAGTGTGACTCTCAGTCGAGCCTGCTGTGTGTAGGTCTGTCAGAAGCAGAGCAGAAGCACCTCAGCTGCAGCATGCTGTTCTGCCAAGGCATCGCTCT
Source organism: Ibycter americanus (assembly GCA_035590275.1). NCBI lineage: Eukaryota > Metazoa > Chordata > Aves > Falconiformes > Falconidae > Ibycter > Ibycter americanus. Next base: position 59,839,935 of record JAVJGI010000040.1, read on the forward strand.
CGGGTGGATGAGGTAGCACCGGTGCTGCCTTTTGCCTGCAGGTATCATGGCACCTTTCCAGAGTGGGCAACAGAAAAAAACCCCAAACAAAGCCAAACAAAAAAGGAAATTGCAGCAGGAAAACTATGACATAATCGCTATCACAGAAACATGGTGGATAACTCATAAGACTGGAGAGCTGCGATGGATGGTTACAAACTCTTCAGGAGGGATAGACAAGGAAGGAGAGGTGGGGGGGTAAGTCTGTATGTCGGAGCGTTGACTGCCTAGAGGTGAATAATGGTGACAATAGGGTTGAGTGTTTATGGGTAAGAATCAGAGTCAGGGCTAGCAAGGCGGGCATCCTGGTGGGAGTCTGCTATAGACCACCCAGCCAGGATGGAGAGACAGATGAAACATTCTACAAGCAACTGCGAGAACTCTCAAGATCACTAGCCCTTGTCCTCATGGGGAACTTCAACCTACCAGATGTCTGCTGGAAATACACATGGTGGACAAGAAACAGTCTAGAAGGTTCCTGAAGTGTGTGGACGATCACTTCCTGACACAGCTGGTCAGTGAACCCACCAGGGGAGATGCCCCGCTGGACCTGCTGTTTACAAACAGGACTGGAGGGTGATGTGGTGGTCAGAGGACATCTTGGGCACAGTGATCATAAGATGATAGAGTTTTCGATTCTCAGAGAAGGAAGGAGGGGGGACAGCAGAATTGCTACCTTGGACTTGGACAAAGCTACAGAGGGCCAGCTTTGCCCTGTTTAAGAGCCTGACTGACAGAGACCCTTGGGAGATAGTTCTGAAGGGCCAAGGGCTGGACATTATTCAAGAAGGTAGTCCTAAAGGCGCAGGAGCATGCCATCCCCATGTGCCAAAAGACAAGCCGGTGGGGGAGGAGAATGGCCTGGCTGAACAGAGCTTTGGCTGGAACTCAGGGGGAAAAAAAGGAGAGTTTACCACCTTTGGAAGAAGGTGTAGGCAACTCTGGAGGACTGTAAGGATGTCACAAGGTTATGCAGGGCAAAGATTAGAGATGACAGCCCAGCTGGAACTCAGGCTGGCCACTGCCATAAAAGATAACAAAAAATGTTTTTACAAATCCATAAAAAACAAAAGGAGGGCCAAGGATAATCTTCATCCTTTACTAGATGCAGTGGGGAACACTGCCACAAAGGATGAGGAAAAGGCTGAGGTACTTAATGCCTTCTCTGCTTCAGTCTTTAACAGTAAGACCAGCTTCCCTCTGGGTACTCAGCCCCCTGAGCTGGAAGATGGGGATGAGGAGCAGCAGAATGCAGGCCCCACAGTCCAGGAGGAAACGGTTACTGACCTGCTGCTCCACCTAGACACACACAAGTCTATGGGGCCAGATGGGATCCACCCCAGGGTACTGAGGGAGCTGGCAGAGGAGCTCACCAAGCCACTCTCCATCATTTATCAACAGTCCTGGCTAACCGGGGAGGTCCCAGAAGACTGGAGGTTAGCCAATAGTGACGCCCATCTACAAGAAGAGCAGGACAGAGGATCTGGGGAACTACAGGCCTGTCAGCCTGACCTCGGTGTCAGGGAAGGTTATGGAACAGGTCATCCTGACTGCCATCACATAGCGTGTACAGAACAACCAGGGGATCAGGCCCAGCCAGCATGGGGTTATGAGAGGCAGGTCCTACTTAACTAACCTCATCTCCTTCTGTGACAAGACGACCTGCCTAGTGGATGAGGGAAAGGCTGTGGATGTTGTCTACCTGGACCTTAGTAAAGCCTTTGACACCACCTCCCACAGCATTCTCCTGGAGAAGCTGGCTGCTCATGGCCTGGATGGGTGTACTGTTTACTGGGTTAAAAGCTGGCTGGCTGGCCGAGCCCAACGAGTGGTGGTAAATGGAGTCACATCCAGCTGGTGACTGGTCACAAGTGGTGTTCCCCAGGGCTCGGTGCTGGGGACAGTTCTGTTTAGAATCTTTATCAATGATCTAGACAAGGGGATTGAGTGCCCCCTCAGTAAGTCTGCAGATGAAACCAAGCTGGGGGGGAGTGTTGATCTGCTGGAGGGCAGGAAGGCTCTGCAGCGGGATCTGGACAGGCTGGACTGATGGGCTGAGGCCAATTGCATGAGGTGCAACAGGGAGAAGTGCCAGGTCCTGCACTTTGGTCACAACAACCCCACGCAATGCTACAAGCTTGGGGAAGAGTGGCTGGAAAGCTGCCTGGTGGAAAAGGACCTGGGAGTGCTGGCTCACAGCCAGCTGAACATGAGCCAGCAGTGTGCCCAGGTGGCCAAGAAGGCCAACAGCATCCTGGCTTGTATCAGAAACAATTTGGCCAGCAGGACTAGGGAAGGGATCGTCCCCCTGTACTCGGCACTGGTGAGGCCACACCTCGAATACTGTGTTCAGTTTAGGGCCCCTCACTTCAGGAGGGATGTAGAGGTGCTGGAGCGTGTCCAGAGAAGGGCAACAACGAAGGTGGTGAAGGGTCTGGAGCACAAGTCTTACAGGGAGCAGCTGAGGGAACTGGGGTGGTTTAGTCTGGAGAAGAGGAGACTCAAGGGGGACCTTATTGCTCTGTACAACTACCTGAAAGGAGGGTGTAGGCAGGTGGGTGGTAGGTCCTGTCTCCCAGATAACAAGTGACAGGACAAGAGGAAATGGCCTCAAGTTATGTCAGGGGAGGTTTAGATTAGATATTGGGGAAAATTTCTTCACTGAAAGGGTGGTCAAGCATTGGAACAGGCTGCCCAGGGAAGTGGTGGAATCGCTATCCCTGGAGGTATTTAAAAGACGTGTAGATGTGGTGCTTAGGGACATGGTTTGGTGATGGACTTGGCAGTCCTGGGTTAACAGTTGGACTTGATGATCTCAAAGGTCTTTTCCAACCTAAACGATTCTATGATTCTGCTACAATCAAAATGAAAAGACTCCATCTCGCAATCTCTGCTATCCCAGCTCTAAAAGGCTAAGTTAAAATATACTGAAGGGTGTCACAGATGGGAGCATTTTTACTGTGCCACTTCTAAAGTCAAATATACATTCCAGAAAGGAAGAGCTTCAGTACAGAAGAACCACAGCATCAGTTGGTATTTAAGTCAATGCAGTATCTCTATTCTTGCAGATGAAGTTCCATCTGTATTCTTTCCATGTAACATGCACACACTGAACTAACTGAGCGTTGCAGAGAGCCAGGACATCAAAATTTAGCAGGGTTTAGCCTGAAAGCTTCTTGCATACCAAACTGGTGAACCACCAGCTTCGAGATGCAAAACCTTTGTCACGGCCTTACAAATCTCTTACATGAGGTTTCCTTTAGCTGCAGTGTAACAAGAGATCTGTGGTTGTGCTCCATAGACCCCTGCTCTGCACCATGGTTGCACACAAAGCCCACAGCACCAGGACAAGTGGTGCTGGCATCTCCTGACAGGGCAGCTGGCCCAAACAAAGAGAGAAGATGCCAGTCTCAGGGGTGCAGTCTCCTCCTGGCATCCATCCTCCTCTTACAGAGAGGTACTTGTGCCAGACAGGAGTGGGCTGATATTAATCCAGTTTCTTTTCTCTTTCTTTTCCTTCCCTTCTCCCTCTACCTCCAACCAAAAAAAAAAGCGGACTCCCACACCCATCCACCGGGAATATGATTTGGGGGATTTCTTCAGGCTTACATTCATTTGTCAAACGTTATAGAGAGCATACAACCTAAAGAAAATTAAAATGGTGGCTCAAGGAAAAATAAAACTGCTACCCTCATCCTCAACAAATAAGTTTCATCTATGTCCCAAAATCTTATCTGTTCACTCTGTTACAATATTTATTTTCATTTGAATACAGAATCTCTCTTTTAACATGTAGCATTAACTCCTTCGGGAGCCAATACAGCTGCAGAAGGACAAACAAAGTGTTATTGTGCTTCTTGTATGTGTGCAGAACTGTGAAGGCTGCTTTCAAATACAAAACGCTGTAGCTTGGTTTTTCTAAAATGTCCAGTACCCTACTGACACGTAGCTGTGCTGAGACTTCAGACAAAATAAACCCCAAAACAAACAAAAACTCAGAAACAAATCAACCCCAAAACCCCACAAAAAATAACACCTGTGAAAATCAGAGCTCTCTTCACTGCAGCAACAGTCTACTTGCTCAACAGATCACAGCTTGATTCCCAAATTCTAGGTCACCTCTGTAATATCCTTTCACTTGTAAAATGAGGACTTGATTCAGTGCCAATAAAGAAGGAACTGGCAGATTATAAGCATCCTTTTAAAGAGTAGAACTGAAACATGCAAAACCAACATATACTAGCAATGTGACAGGTTCTTAAGCTCTGTCAGCATCATACTCTGTAAAGAAATAAAATGCAGGACAGGTCCCTCTAAACAAACACCACCCCAACCACCCCCAAAAATCAGAAGGACAAAAGGTGCATTTACACTGTCGTTTTACAGGTTAGCATTAGAAACTGACTACAACAACATATCAAGCCTGACATCAGGAACTTGACATAGCAGTCCAACAGCTTAGGTGAAAAGTTAATTAAATGTCAGCTAGAAACACTGCTCCAGTTAAAGAAGGTTGAAAATGTTTGCACTGGACTGTCAACTCCTAGACTTTTCAAAGACATTTATTAAAATTTCAACTGAAAATATCATTTAGGCAATATGATTCAACAAATCATTTGCTCTGGTTTTATGGAGCATATTTGCAACCATTGCTTCCTACACAGCTACAGCTTGTGGCACAATATGCAGTGAAAACAGCAGGTTTGGCCTAATACACAGTATAGAACAGAAAATAGTATCAAATGCCACAGACTTCAGTCAGGGTGCTGAAAAATTCAGTGCAAAAAACTTCAAACCGTTACTGATTGTTTGAATCCACTTTCTCTTTCAGCAGTCCACACAACAGCCTAGACTGCAGGTCAGTAAACTACTATAAAACATTTTGACAGGGAGCACAGGGAACAAAGTACCTCTTCCTCTCCAGATTGCAGGGGGGCAGGGCAGTGAGGGCACTGGAGAAGGGGATCACTTATTACCAGTAGGGCTCTATTTTAAGGAAGGCAATTTCACAGGAATAAACTGCAGTAGCATTAAAACATCTTAAAATGCCATAGTCACAACAGAGATTAGTGGAAACAAATTCAAGTGTTTACATGGATGAGCACAGAAGAACTGGCAAAAACAAAGCCACCCAATACAACTAATTTCATTTTAGTAGCTAGTGCTTCAATACCAGCCAACAAAACCAAACACCACACTGTCCAAAAGTAGGAAGCATTTGGTTGCAATTACCACATGAACACAAAATACAGCTCTGCTACTGCAGCCCTGGAAATCCCAGGGCAGGGGAGGGAGAAAAAGTGTACAAAACTCACTCACCTCAACAGTGTCACCAATTAAAGGCACAATATCACCCAGTATAGGTTTAAAATTTTGTTGGTCATTGATGTTTAGTTCAGTCTGTGAGTCTGTTCCCGTGCCCATGCTGGCCATTGTCTCTTCTTGAGGATCCAAACTGGATGCTCTGAGTGCAGCCGACAACACCTCCACTTGTGCTGCAGCACATGAGAGAGAAATACATGAGAGACCAAACTGCAATAAACTTTTAGCAAGTCCACAGATCAACTTTTAGACAGTGACTAATTAACTGAAAGATGGTGGAAGAACTATGGGAGAGGTACAAATTTAAGATTAACGACTGTTAGTAAATCCCAAACTGGGGACAATTAGTATAAAATCTAAGGCAGATTAACACTCCACTATTTTCCTAGGCTGCTCAACCACGCTACAGGTCAGTGAAATTTGTCTTTAAAGAAAAAAAACCAAACCCAAAAACAGGAGTAAGAGACTGCTGTTATGGCAGGATCAGTTCTTTAAGAATCTTGGTACATATTAACAGTGCAAATAGAATTCGGGATGGAGCAGCACATGAATAACAACTTACTGACTGGGTCTTTTGTGGGAGGTGGGAATAAGAGAGAGAAGGGAAAGGTAACTCAAAGGTTGAGAACAGATTTACTCATACAGTAAGGATTTTGGTTCTGAAAGGCTGTCTTTCTCTCTGGTCATTAAATTCTTACATTTTTATAGCAAGTCTAAAGCAAGATCTATATAGGAAGATGCTAGACCCCAGTAACTCTTTCCTGGACAGGACACTTTAGCCTCCTTCCATTCTTTAAACAAATAATGAAGGTTGTACTGTTTGATGTCCTCTTATTCATCAAAAGAAAGCATTAGCACTTCACACCCTGCCATCCACTCTTTTGAAAAAGATCCAGCAGTTCTGGAACTGCTTCGCTTTTCATCCCTCTGCTTAGTGCTAATTAAAAAAAGCTTTGCTGAGCAATGTTCCTTGGATATAGCCTGACCTAAGTGGATCTGGTATCAGAGGCAATCTTAGCTGCAAGTGACACAGAATTCAGTGCAGACAGATCTACCTGGCCTCTCTCCTTCTCCACTTTTTTCCAAGAAGGTAAGGAGGAATAATCTCCTGACCCACTAAATTTACCCAGCCATCCAGAAGCTCTGTTCATCTTAGACTTTGGCTTTTCCAACATTTCTTAAATGCTCACTATAAAATTAATCAACTATATGCTTGTTTTTAATCCCATGTTGCCATACTAAGTTACGGAATCTAAATTTCTCCCTCTAGCTTTTTTAATAGGGTTATTAACAACAATTAAACAAAGGAAGCTGGACTCGTTTGTAGACAGAAGACACAGATATGCAATACATCTGCTACAAGAAGCACAATCTTAGCTAGCAGAAATTGGGAAACACACTACAGGTTCACTGGTTTCTAGGTGGAATCTGATGAGAAGGAGTAAGGATAATTCTTTACAATATGCAATGCTAGCTGTGTAACTTCATCAGATTTCTGATACAATAACTGAAAGATATTCTTGCTGTTATTACTGCAATTCACCTCAACAGGAAAAAGCACAGCAAGTTAGAAACTTAAAACCAACATCATACTAATACTTCCACTATCAAAAACATTATGTTAGAAAACAGTATCAATGCGCATCTTTAATATAATATATAATTTAGACATATAAATAGGAAGGTTTTGTTAATCTTAGCAAATTGTAAAATTCTTATGACTTTATTCTTAAAGTGTTACTTCACTGACAAACCTCTGTACTTTTAAGGCCCGTGCAAAATAGGTGGTCATTTCAGAGCACCTAAGGCAAAAAATGCCTGTGATTTCCAGTTTATTCTCATTTAGAGAAATCAAACAAGAAAATTAAGAAGAATTGTACTCTGCTGCACATCAAGGAGACATTTTTCATGGAGACTCCTTTCATCAACTTCATGGGGAAAAAAACGTACATTCCTCTCATTTTCACTTAAAAGTCAAGAAAGCTTACCCTAACTAGGTAACACACATTGCTTCAACACTGAATATGTGTTCACTGAAAAATCCACACCAAGCTCCAAAGATTAGTTCCAGTAACAAAAGCGATGGTATCTGTCCTGGGTTTGGCTGGGATAGAGTTAATTTTCTTGCTAGTAGCTGGACCAGTGCTGTATTTTGGATTTAGGATGAGAATAATGTTGGTAACACATTGATGGTTTAGTTGTTTCTAAGCAGTCAAGGACTCTTCATCACACAAGCCTGCATCTCCTCAGCTTCCTGTCAATGCTACAATCCCAAGATGTGGGGATGAAGAACAGGAGAGGCCAAACTGCCAAGGATTTCATTGACTGGCAAGTGCCTGCCTTCTTCTTTGAGTGCTTCTCCATAGGTCCTGTCACCAACTGCGACTCCAGTACTGTCATTCACCAAAAGGTAAATGACCTGAAGTCCATAAACATCTTAAGGTTCTAGCCAAAAAAAGAGCCAAGCACAGTCACTACGAAAGGCTCCAGAATGGCGGAGGGCTTAGTAAAGGAGGAAGAGAAAGAGAGTGCATGTGTGAGTATGTGCATATGTGTGCACAGCTCTAGGTGGCTGCCCTGAAGATAGTAAACTTGAAACAGCATCTAATGAGCCGTCTTTCACCACCCTGGGCTGCCTGTGACAGGGCACATTCCCTCATAATCCCATCACACACCACAGATCTTGCTTGGACTGTCTCTATGACACCCTCCTGACAGAGGTGGCTGCTGCTCCTCCCCATCTCCCAGAAAGATCTTTCCTACAGCCCTAAGACAGGCAATGTTTTCCAGAAAACCATGAAAAGCACAAGCCAAGGATAAGGCTCCCCTCTCACGCATGACACAGAGAAATGCTTCCAGAGCTCTTGGGAAGCAAGGTTTTGGGAGGAAGACTGGAAGGGAATCTGCTAGCTGACTAGCTTTCACAACTACCTTCAGGAAAAATTGGAGAGAAAGGTCAGTTTTGTGCATATTGCACTGGTAAGATAAAGTCAATGCTCACTAGATCTTAAACCATCTGCTAATTAACTCTCTTTCTTTGACTTTTGCTTCAGGTGAGAAGTATTTTTCAGCAAGGAAATATTTACTCTTGGCTACTGTAACTGCATCCTAAAATAACTGGCACAACCTTTAAATTCAAAACCATGTTTCACCTGGCCTTGTTAAATTTCCTGGTCCTCAGGAGTTTCAACATGCTTTATTGTTGTTTTCCATTTCTCCTGATGTTTCACCGTAAGACACTGGTATTAGTGGCACACTCCTTTCTTCTGTCTGAAGGATCTGCCTTCCTTACCCTCCCCTCACTTCTTACTCAAGAGGCAAAAGCTATGGCTGCTTTAATGGGTACAGAGATGCAAGTAATTAAAACATAAAAATAAGAGTTTCTTCTCCACTTCCTCCTCACATACTGTTCTGTTAATAATACCATTTTAGACTTTTACTGCAGGCAGCACTAGTAGCCTAACTTATAAAAACTATGTTAAGGAACTATGTTATAAGGAATGGGATCAACTGACACCACATTTGGGCTGGTTTATCCCTATTAGGTCTCCATTTGGCAAAGCAGCCTGTAACTGACATAAACCACAGCTAGCCCCACTAACCTGCAAGTTAGGCTTTCTCTCTTCCCCCAGATAACATTAAGAAAAGCTGACATTACATGATTCAGCACTTTCTATGCAGAACATAAGGAGACAAATAAAGCTGAAGAAAGTGCCCCTGGAAAGAAAAATAAAGAAATAAAAACATCTGGGGAAAGACAAGCAACCACTGGAGTAAGTAAAGACAGCAGCAGTCTCAGGGAGCTGGAAAAAGGTGACCTGAAAAAAGACTCTGTGATAATCTTAAAAGAGCTGGCACACTTCAGAGGAATGTGCAGGTTTCCATCTCCCAGTCTGTGATCCTCAGGATGCCTGGCCAGTGAATTTGAAAGGTCCTATTAACAGGGATTAAATGCCACTGCTTAACTTTGCATAGCTTGTGTAGCCCTGCTAGCCAGCAGAGTTTGTCTGTGAGAAGACAGGCTGTCCTTACCTTTGTTGCTGACTGCTCTACTACCTATTACTCAGATTTATCACTTTGGCAACATGCTAGCTCTGGAAAGAAAGCCTCAAGGTAAAGATTTTTGGGAGTGAGATTCAGTTAAAGCAGTTCACCCCTTTCTGAGAATGACATTATGAAAAAAAAAAAAATAATGTTCTACAGCAGTTGCTGGTCACTATTTAAAATTTGTATTTGCTAGAGACATCATCAGTCTCCATGCCTTGGAGCAAGGATTTAAAGTTTGAAATGAAAACTGCTCTGATGATAGAGAGGTACACTACAGAAACACAGAAAACACAGTCAAGTTACAAACCTAAAAACCCCCAAAACACACACACACACAAAAAAACCAAAACCACCACACAACCACAAACAGTTCATTCTGTGTAAGTAAACAGTAACCTGTTAATGCTTGGCAGCCCAGACACCTGGAAGATTGGGGTCTGCACTGAACAAACTGTACTCTGGGGCACGAGCTGGCAATGCCTTTCCTTTCAACTGACCCTTCCCCTTGGTAGGGTATGCTGAGGCACCCCTTAGATAAAAACTCAGTTTTTCTGTTCTCAACACTTTCACTATAGTGATGCAAGCAGGTGAGCGAAGAAGCACCCTGTACAACATGGAAGGGTGAGGTGAGACATGTGAATTAGAGGAATGCAGAATCCAGAAAGGAAAAGAAATGAAAACAAAAAAGGAAAGGAGAGAGGAAATACATATGGAGAGAGGGGATAGGGGTACAAAGGTATAGTAGTTGCTATGGATGCATATGCCGCGCAAAGCACTGGGAGGGGCAGATTTTTTTTTAAAAAACACAAAACCAACAAAACAAACACCTGTACTCCTCTGACTCAGAAAGAATCATTGCCACTTAAACTCCAGTACCAAATCTCCACACCTGCCTCAGCTGTCAGGGACTGCCTCTGAAACCAACTAGAAAAATGGACATCAACCTCCACTGATGGTACCATGCAGGATATCACCTGACTACCATCACCAGTTATTCTGCAGAGTCAAATAATAAAAATTCAGTGTGATCTTAAGAACCTTCAAAAACTCTATGACAATGACCCTGGCCAATATGGTTCCACATAACAGGTATTAATTTTCTTAAGTTCAGAAAATATTCTCCAAAACAAAACATGTTAAGAGAAGGATGCTGAAGTTGCACAGTCAAGCACTGAGAGGCTAGGTACAGCCACAGGTTAAGGTCGCCTGAACAACTTAACCTTACTGACACAGGCATAACATCATACACTACAGTCTCACTCCCAAACTACACTTTTGCTAACTCATCCCCACTTCACCTTGTGATGTCTCTAGGATGCTTGCCCCATTTGCTTTAGAAACCAGAAGAAGTGTACCTATGGGAGCTCTCCAGTATGGCAGGCCTCCGCTTACCCACCACAGAGAACACAGCATCTTCCACTCCCATCCCTTGGCTGGGAATGCAGCAATAAAGACAGGAGCACAGCATGGAAGCAGGAATCCAGGACTTGCGTGACAGCAAACCAATGAAGAAAATAAGTGCAAGAAAAAGGTCACAGGGATTTTAAAAGTAAGAAAGAGAGGGAAAAAAAGTAATAATTCCTAGCTTGCTAAAGTCTTTGCTATTAAGAACCACCCCACTCAGTACAATGCTCTTAAAAATGTAATGGCTAGTCTTGCAAGGGGCAGAGGGGGAGGGTGGCAGGGAAAGACCACAAGCACCAATTGGAATCCGGGCTATTTGCCAAACATCTGTAAGCCACATATACTGGAAACAAAATTACCTGTGAAATTAAGAAGTTTCAGAAAATTTCTATGAAAATAAAAAAGTAGGACTGAATACTTACACCATTAGTTTGCAACAACAGCTTTAGATGGTAAAGATGGAAGCATTATTCCTGATATTGCCATGAGCAAAGAGCGAGTCAGGGCTCTGATCTTCTGGATCACCCAAAGGGAGTCTACCTCCCTCATGTCACAATTTACTGAGCATAAGGTCCAAAACACAGGCATTAAGTCAGCTACTCAGAGACTAAAGTCTCGATACCAACCACTTCTATGCACACTTTAGTGTTCCAGACAAGCATGCAAAATCAATACAATTCTATTGGTTTAGGTCTCAATTTCCTTATGCCTCAAAGCACTTTGCGCAAAATTAAAATAGCAACATCACCAAATCAAAACCGGCATGTTGTTAAATTCCAGCTTCTGAAGTATTTAGACTGAATAATGAGAGTACAGGCAAGAGGGAGGGGGAAGAAGAGTACAAGGTTTAGTTGTGTTCCATAGGACTTTGCTACACAGCCTTGACCAAGTCAGACATCCTGAACAGCATAGGAAGGTGACTGAGTAATTAAGAATACCTACCCCCACCCCACTCCAAATTAGAATAAATGGTGCTGGTAACCCTAATTCAAACCTCTCCTAACTTGTGAGCACTGGGAACCCATGGTGTTGACAACCTAGTAATAGTTTTCTTCTACTGAAATGCGCAAGCGCTAGTGAACAACTGCATAGAACACCTCTTGACACCTTGCTACAAAAAAGCCAACCTGCTCTGAAACAAGACATGAACACACACACAACAGAAATGACTCTGTAACATGGGACAATTCTAGATGTACGAATACATGCCTATATAAATCTTCATTAAAAGTGTTTAAGATATGTTCTGTAGCTGGACAGAACAAGGTTTTATAAAAACAAACCTGAACAGCAGTGCAAGTTTTAATAGTGGGCTTCAGAGATGGGTTCTGCAAAGACTGAGATCATTAGCAAGGCTGAAACATTTGCTTCTCTTTCCTTAGAGAGACAGTGCCCAAAGCACTCTTAAAGCAACAAAGTTTCATCTGCTGACTTCAAAACAGATTAAATAGAAAGAGCCCAAAATGGATTTAGGAAAAGTTATCAGCGTATCAACCTACTAACAAACAAAAAGAAGCTGAAAGCAGTATCAGTTTATTCTAAAACGTTTTTCCCACTCCCAGATTGCCCCTCCTTTTTCTTCCTACTTTTTCTGGTACAGAGGCAGGCTTTCCCCTAGGGATTCTTCAGCTCCAGAATAACATGGCTTGTTCCTTAGTGGTACCCCTGGACTTTGACTGCAATGCTCAAGCTTGCTGTGCCTTAGAATTTATTCAGCTTATGAATACCAAGAGAAAGATATCTCCCATAGGTACATGTGAAATAGTCAAGTCATTTTAGCCCAGGAGGTGTCTCTGAGGTACAGCTCCACCAGCTGGTCCATACTTATGAAACCCTTCCACAGCCTTCAAGAGCTTTTAAAATGGTGGATGTGCACTCACTTCAAGAATTCAGTTTGGATCAATTCTCAGTTTGACACAACAAACTTGGCACACTTAAGACAACAACATCTGACTGCAGTAATAAAGCCTTTGCAGAAAAACGGAGATCAATTCATTAAGAATAAAATCGATAATGCATAAAACTAAAATAATTCATGACACTTCAATGTTAAAAAAAAATAAAATCTTAATCTGCCTTCTTATTCTGCATGTATGCTAACTATAATTAATTTCCTGCTCAACAGTTTATGCCATTGAACCATTTGTTTGATTACACTGTCAAAACAGGCAGTCAGAAGTTCATACTGCTAACTGTACGTGTATTCAGTTTACGGAAGGAATCATGTTACCTTCAAACATCTTTACACAAACGCAAGTTCTCTTTTCGTTCATCGATTATCACAAATCAAAACAGAGACAATCTCTTTGAGGACTGGAAGAAAGCAGTACTTCTCACTTTTAAAACAATGGAAAGGTTAAAGCCCAAACTGCTAAAGCAACATATGTTTACCTCCAAACAGTAAAAATGTTTTGGTATCTTTACTATACCTTTAACATCTGGATCATCTATATGGGGTTCCAAATTTTCTATCATTTCTTCCAATTCTTTCCTTGTTGCCATAGGAATGTTTGGAGACACCGGCATAGTGAGTTCCTGAATTTCTCTATCAAGTATTATCTCAGAATTCTGCTGAAGCTCGAAGTCAATATCTATTTCAGGAAGTGGAGTCCTCCAGAAATGGAAAGAGTTGTACAATTCCTGCTCTGAAAGAGAGGTTTCCTGTGAATTCAGCCCAGCCTCCCGCAGACCTGCTGTACAGCAATAAGAACTTCGCTCATTCTCGTCAGCCATTTCCCCACAAGATTCTGAAGACAAAGTGCAATGGAAGGATGACTCAGTCTGGAAATCACTTTCCCTCTGGGAGTTATTTGACACCGTATTTTGATCTTCCACGGCATTTTCAAGTTTTGTTGCAAAATCATCATTATCAACATGTGAAGACAGATCCTCTGTCCTGTTGTGCTTATCCTCTGTTGTGACATCTTCTGTAGTCCTGACTTGTCCACTGTTGAGTGCCAAAGTGAATGAACATTTAAAAACCAAAATACACTTGTTGCAAACACGCTCTTGAAAATTCACACACATGCTATCAGCTTGCTATTTATTGAACTAGATTTACTTATAGCATAGCAAAATAGATCACAGAATCACAGAATGGTCGAGGTTGGAAGGGACCTCTGGAGGTCATCTGGGCTAACCCCCCTGCTCCAGCAGGATCACCCAGAATCAGTTGCCCAGACAGCTTTTGAGTATCTCCAAGGTCAGAGACTCC
>JAVJGI010000040.1:59854216-59898011 GCA_035590275.1 Ibycter americanus
CAGCCTGTCCTCACAGGAGAGATGCTCCAGTCCCTTCAGCAGCTTTGTGGCCCTTCACTGGACTCTCTCCAGTATGTCCATGTCTCTCTTGCAGTGGTGAGACCAGAACTGGACCCAGCACTCCAGCTGTGACCTCACCCCACTGCTGAGCAGAGGGTAAGGTTCACCTCCCTCAACCTGCTGGCAACACTCCTACTAATGCTGGCCAGGATACCACTGGCCACCCTGGCTGCATGGGCACATTGCTGGTTCACGGTCAACTTGGTATCCACCATGACCCCTAGAGCCTTTTCTGCAAAGCTGCTCTCCAGCTGGTCAGACCCCAGCATGTACAGGTGCATCGGGTTTGTTCCTCCCCAGCTGCAGGACTTTGCACTTCTCCCTGCTGAACTTCCAAGAGGTTCCTGTCAGTCCATTTTTCCAGCCTACTGAGGTCCCTCTGGAGGGCAGCATGAGCCTCTGGCACACCAGCCACTCCTCCCAGTTTTGTGCCATCAGCAAACTTGCTGAGGGTACACTCTGTTCCACCTCTGAAGAGTTAATGATGATGTTAAACAGGGCTGGACCTTATGTTGACCCCTGAGGTGCATGACCAGTTACTGGCCTCCAACTATGTGTCAGTCACTGATCAGTGCCCTCTGGGCCCAGCCATTCAGCCAGCTGTCAATCTACCTCACTGCTAGTTCGGCCCATGCTTCATCAGCTTCTCTTTAAGGATCTTATGGGAGACCACGTCAAAAGCCTTACTGAAATCTAGGTAGACTATATCCACTGCTCTCCCTTGTCTATCAAGTCAGTCATTTCATCACAGAAGGTATACCCTAAGGTATCCTAAGTTAATGAATAGTCATGTATTTTTAGTAAATTACTGAAAGTTCTAGTAGTCTACAAGTAAGATTAGAAGTTCCAGATCTTCCCGTTTACCAAGATAAATACTCAATTTATACAGGAAAGTTAATTTTCTTAACTTGAAGTTCACGCAGAAGAAAAAACAAGGAGGAAAAAATAATTTGTAGATTTAGCAAGTTTTTTACCCGCTTTCCTGTGCAGAACTACAATCTTCTGGGTTTTTACCATCTTCTTCTTTAAAGTACTGGCCACTGCTGGATGGATTAGCAAAAGTTGATATGAAAGGCCCCAGAGACTGAAAAGCAGCTTGACGGACCTAGTGGACAGGGTCCAAGGTGAAAAAAAATTATTTATATATATATAAAAATCTTGCTGTGCTATAAAACATAAACATCTGCTACTAGGAATTGGAAGGGTCACAAGCCTACTGAGGAAAGCAACGGCAGAGGCTCTTGTCTAGACAGTCAGCCAGCTGTATACATAAAGTGCTAAGTGGAAAAAAGAAGTTAAAAAAAAGCAGGGCAAAACCAGTTAAATCATGGGTAACTAAGTTGACAGTCCTATTCCCCACAACCAAAGAAATCGTAATTACTTAGACAGTAGAAGCAGGTAAATTTGAAAGCTCAAGTTGAGAATTTTAACAACTTAAAGGAAAAAATTACATGCAGTGAACAGACATTTCACTACCATAAGTCTGACTCACAAAAAGCTCTGCATTTTTTCCCTTTCCTATTTGGCTACGTTGTTCATTTGCTCCATCTTTCTCCTACTATTTCTTCTCTCCTTCTCAAAAATTATCTTATCTACCTCAATTTTCATTATTTGATTAATTCTGCTGGACTACAACTTGCACAACTTTCCAGGATCCAAGATCTCATGCTCCTGTGCAAAAGATCTGCTTTTGGCTCTTAGAAGTAATCTGCTCAATAACAAACATAACAAGGTTTGAGAGTAGATCTTCAAGACAAAAGAAACAAAAAAACCAAACCAAACCAAACCACCACCACCACCACAAACAAAAACCCAGCAACAACAACAACAAAAAAAAACCACCCAGAAAAACCCACCCAAACCAAACACGAAAACTACAAACACCACCACCCCACTCACCCCCAAAAAGGGAGGTGATGGTAGGGAACCTGAAGAAATACAAAGAAGTCACATCTAACTTTCCAGTTTTGTTAATGATTTTCAGCAATGTTAAGTCACAGACAGTTCTGTAGCTAAGAAAAGTTATCCCACTGATGGTTTTTCTCACATACTGCATTGAAAACGTGAGGGACTCTCTACACGCATTGACAAACTATGCAGTCTAAGAAGAATTTAGCTTAAGTTGCATGAAACAAGTTATGTTATCCACACCTATGGGGAGAAATTCTATATGGAGTATCACAGTAAAACCCTTTAAATATAACAGCTCCTCAAGAAATAAAAAACAATTCTTACCCATCGTGAAGGATCACTAATCAAATTTATAAAAAGGGTTGACAATTTTGTCCTCCGGACTTCCTGTGATGTTGCACAAGAAACTGCCATGAAGCATTCAGCGCAGGCTTTTCTAACTCCCCACACATTATCAGAGCAGAGCTGGAAAAACCTCGGCAGCTGTTAGGAACATAATGAGTAAGTTTGCAAGTCTTAACAGGCAGCACTTGTTGCAACGCAAGTTCTTTTCTCACATTTATTTCCTTCATCTGCTTCTCTGCCCTCATACTCAGATGCATTAGTTTAACATTTGCAAGACAAAGAACACACATTCAGGAGCACCACCCTTCTAATCAGTTGCTCTCATGTTACTGACGGATTCAGATAAGGAAAATTCATCTGTCTGAAGAACAGCAAGGAAGTCCTAAGTTTCTAACCTGATTTATATCCAAAAAAACCCAACCCCAAAAACATCCCCAAGCCCAGAAAACGTATCATAAGACAAACCCTCATCTCTACACCATTCTTTTGAAGCAGACAACACTGATCGGAACAAAAACCATAAAGAATACTGTTGCATTAACGTTTTGCCTATCAGAGACCACTCAGATTTTTTGTAAGAGTCTCACTAAAATGTAAATGAAGAGCATCTTCAGAAAGAAAGCAAGCCTTTCTTTTCCACCTAAACTTCTCATCGTTAGATTTACCAATTTCTGTTGTTACCCTAAATCTGGGTTCTTCACCCTGTGTGCAAGAGCCAATCCACAAGAGTCGAGATACTTGTGTATTGCCTGTCTGCGCAGAGATGGGTGCTAGGTGGTAATCCACAAAGCCAGCACACCTCAACACATAGCAGAACTTTATATACACTTTGAACAATTGTTTACAGTTATGTTTAGTCATACTTAATTCTCATTGGTTCTTACAAGCCTCATCTCCACTTAAAAGTACAGTGGTTTCTTTCACCGTGCACGTTCTGTGGGGAGGGGGCTTTGTTAGCAAGGGGCTCTCTTTGCTCCAGTGTGGACTTCTAGTATGCTAATTTGGATAATTCACACACAGTTCCAGTAAATTTCTGTTTAGTTTCATCAACCATTTGGTTATCCCTGAGCTTATCTTGTGCTCCAGCTTGAGGCATTTATGGTATCTGTTCCTTCTTCCAAGGCCATGTTTTTTGTTATCTGTTTGTAAGAATTTAACTAACATCCTCTTTTTTTCAAATTCTTTCTTGTTTTTCACTATAGATGAAACTATAAAACTTTCTGGTTTCCCTCTCTTTTTCTTTTTTAAAGTAAGTAATTCTTATATCACTGTCACCATCTACCCTATGAACTGCATACAGGAATAGGGGAATGAGAGAAACACTGCATTTGGTGCAAGAAAAAACATGTTTGAACAGAGCAGTGGTTTTATTAATAAAACTGAAGCATTTTGAAGTTGCTCAGGTGCTCAGATTTTTTGGAAACAGTAATAGTAAGGATGAAACGATGGACCAAGTGCTGGTAAGGCAGTCAAAGACGTGTACAGATTTTGCTTGTCTTTGCTTGCCACAGGTAGAGTGGTAAGATGCAAGTAATACAATGACTGTTGCTACTCTCAATTATCGATGTTCATCTGTTCCTACTTTCCACAGCAAAGCTTTCTGGGCTTTGCTTCTGATTAAAAAAAGCATTTATGTTACAAAACCAAGTTTTATCTAAAACCATTCAGCTTCCCCCACACCTTTTTTCTTATTTTTTTAATAATCCAAAAAGACCAGAAAATGCCATTTTCTGTGTTGGAATGAGACCCCTAACTGTCCAGCCACAGTTACTGCTTTCACATAAAATAACCACCACTTTTTTATTTCATTGTGTAATTGCAACCTCTACAAAGTCTTAATCCAAATTCATAACATGTATCACTTTGTGCGTGAGAAATCAATTTACATCCCAAAGCAAGAAACATATGGGATGTAAATCTGCAAACAATACTTCATTATCAAATGGCTTGAATCACACAGGACAGGACCTAGGGAAAAATGTAGCGAATGCTGGAAGAACGTAAAAATGTCCTGAGGGTCACACTAGGCCTACCTGTCTCAGTACCACATCTGCAAAAAGCTGCAGAGCCTCTTGTTGAAGTCACGCCTGCATTTACCCTCTCTCCATGTACGTTCCTCACTAATTCATGGCACTGACTCATCAACCCACTGTCCACATCCCCAAGAGGAGAAAACTTGAAGAAGGATCCCTGCAACGGTCGGGTTGATTTCTGCTCCCTAGCCCCGTCATGTCTCCAAGCCTAGAAAAATCCACCAGCTCCTTGGACCTCCCAGGGGAATGGGAGCACTGCTAAGGATCCTCTGCTCACTGCTCCATCCAGTTCCCTGCTTTTCCATTTTGAATTTACATCTCTTCCCTTTACTTCACGTTATTGCCCAGATTCATTTATTTTCTCTGCCTTTCCTTCTCCTTCCCTCCTTCCCAGGAAGGCTGTGAGGCTTTGTTAGAGCCACGAAAACTGATTAAATCAATGAACCGCAGCATTAAGTGATGTTTAAAGAGAACACTTAAGCCACTTCTAGTGGCCTGTACCCTCCATGCTCCTCACTGTATCTGCCATCTCTCATTGCATTTATGGACATTAGAAAACACACTCCTGCCTACTTATTGCTTAATGTATTTTTGAACTTGCAAATATTCTGCCTCCACAGCCCGAGGTATTTTTTTCAGTCTGGTTTAAACCCTTCTCCCAGCTCTGGAATAGCGTGGGCCTTAGCTCTAGATTGTGTGACTTGGCAGATAAAAGCTCTGTATTCATAACTGTCTTCAAGCTTTTGTAAATATCAATTATAACCTCATGTCAGCAAAACTGATGAGTCACAGCTTCTTTTAGTCTCTCCTAAGGGAATGTAGTAGTTGTCTGATCATTTCAGCTGCCCTTCTGCTGTACCTTGTCCAGCTGCACTACTGACTTGTATTAAAAAGAAACATCCTTTAAGAAATGGCTTACCAGCATTTCTTCAGTAGCTTGCTGCCCAACAACACTGCAGATATCTCCGAAATTGGCTGCACATACCTTGCAGACAAAACGCAAAAGATAATCACTATAGTTTTCATACAGCACACAAAAATCAAAGGAAAAAATAAACAGCTTTGAAAACCATAAAAATAGGTTTTGGTGCAAACTCAGTATCAGTTACTTCCCCATTCCATCAGATCCCACGGTTTAAAAAACAAAAAATTTAAACTGGTTTTCTTCATTTCAAGCTTAATCAGTCTTTTTTAATCACAAAATAACCACCCCAGAAATTAAATGAAAGGGAAGGAGGATAAAACGTGTTCAAAGTGCTGTCAAATTAAAGAATACAAGCAGTTATCAAGGAAAATAAGCTATGCAATGGCAGGGTGAAACCAAAACACTGCCTCAGCACCTAAATACCGTGCTGGAGTATTGGTTTATTTCATCTTAATGAGCATCTTTAATTCCATCTATGCACAGAGATATAAGCTCAGGTGGCTGATACGCTGTATCAGTTACAGTTGGTTCACATTTTTGTGGCTACCTACACAATCATACGGACAAGCAGAATATTTCTTTGTTTCAGATAATAAAGGTAGGGACTCTGGAAAAAAATTCAGTGTCAAATATAAAATCTGTGGAAACAAAAGCTACAAAGAAACCCCATAGCTTTCACTTATACATGTAACAAATAAGATTTAGCAGGAAAATGTAATTTAGTCAAATGAAAGTCCCAAGTTCATGACACTCACAGATAATCCAGACCAGATGCTGATAATTCATACCTTACGAACATGAAACATTCTGCAGTCACAGCACATCTCGCAAAACCTAGGAAGAACAAGTCTTTCCGTGATGTCCTTTCCCACCATGGAGGCCATTTTGCACATTATCTGATGGACACACAGACACTAATCAGGGATGCTTGCACAACACACAACTTCATGCCAGTTAAGCAGAGGCTTTTTACATTTGTTCTTCATTCTGATGCACATAATTTCATTGAAAATTGTGAAAAATATTGGGAAAAAAAAATCCATATTTTGAATTGAAATGGTTTGGTCACTTCTACAAAAATCGTATATTTTTTTTTTCTTTTTACCCTCACCCTGTCATGATATAACATAGCTGCAGAAGACATTGCTTTTTCACCAAACTAAATAAAATTCCTAATGGAGACAAATGAACTCTCAGAAATTACTCTCATATCTTACCAGACTTACAAAAAAAAAAAAAATACCCAAGAACAAGATTCTTTCATTGTTCGAATACTTAATGAATATATATTTACAATTAACAGAAAATTATTGACAATTAATATGCTTAAGTAACTTCTACAGCTTCTGTACGATTTAAAAATTACAACATTCCATATTGAGCATGAGACCCCTAACAAAATTACTGAAAAAGCATATCCTACTAAAGAAAGTGAAAGCTCTTCCCTGTAACTGCTCTTTCATTCTGATTTTTATTAAAACTTTCCAAAAAAGAAGGTAAACTAAAAGAATTTTAACTTCATTAGTCACATCAGTAGAACTATTTAAATTCATTTAATTCATAACAAATTATTATTTTTCTAACCTCTAGGGGGTTGGTGAGCTACAAAAACCTTTGTCAAGTTTCAATATCTTCAAAACAATGAAGCTGTGTAAAAAAAATTATTCTTTAAATTTTATTTCTTTATGTATCTGTAAGCTTCTTCAAGCAAGTACTAGAAATTTAGAGCCAAATGCAATAATGCCCAGCTTGCTTATTGCTTACAAGTTCACCCACATTATGGAAGTAAAATATTAAATGAGGTCTCTCTCAAGCAAAACGAAAAGAATAAAAATAATCGCCCAGCAAAAAGCATCAATATAAATTGCAAAAATTCAAGGGAAACATCAGGGAACACATCTTTTGCCATTTCTCCTTTATAAATTAACTCATTAATTTGCCTACTATTTTAATTTGACACATAATAATTTTTAATTATTACAGCGTATCTAATGCAAAAAATAAAACCACGAACCAACCATGAATTACTCAACTCAGATGCTTATTATTTTTTCCAATAAAACAAACCAAAATCAATAAAGAGAACAGACATACAGCGAAGTCCAACAGAACTCAAGCATTAGATTTCCCACTGATGGAAATTTTCCACAAATGCAATTTAAACTTCCATAAAACAAACCAACCTGAAAAAAACTAAAAAGCGAACAATAGCAGATGCTTTGAATTAATCATTTAATTATTAAATATTAATTAAATAATTAATTTAAAATTAATCCCATGCACTCCCTTGTGCAGCTGGGGTTTTCTTTACAGCATATATGAGCTACTGAATCTAAATATAACCTTGACTTGAGTGTAACACAGCATGGAAAAAGTTACAGATTAGTTATGGATATTAGTGTAATTTTTTTGCTTTAATACCACATGGATGTGCAACTTGGAAACACTCTACCATCACTGCAGTATCAAGCATTCAAGCAAACACTACACTGTGTGATTTTGTATTGTTGTTACTTACAGCCACCGCTTCCGTCTTCACATCATCATTGCTGTCTGGAGCTGTCAAATCTATCAGAACAGGGCATACTTTCGTCTCCACATCATATCTCTCTATGAGTTCTTGCTCCAACAGAACTAATAACGCTGCCTGACTTGTTTTTCTTACCTATCATAAAAAGACAAAAAACGAACCAAGGAATTCGAAGAGGGTTTTTGTTTAAATATGTGTCCTGTATTCTGGAAGCTGTACCTATACACTGCCACACACCTATACTAATTGCACTTGTAGAGAGGAGGAGTGCTCCAAAAGCACTTTTGCAGACACTTCATGTTTGAAACAAACTATGGTTGAACCCAAGAACACCTGCATATTGTAAACTAAGGCAATGCTATTATAGAAGTGTCCACCTACACACTTCCCAAAACACAGGACAGCAATGTCAAAAAAAGTAGTCATGGCAAAGCTCATGCAATAAAGAAAAGCAGCACAACTAATTGGGAGTAATAAAGTGCTGAGGAATGTGAATTTTATTAAACAAATCCTCTTTTTCTGAGATTAACAAGTTTGGCTGCCAATGAATAACCGTGTTTATTTTGAATGTATTTTAAATTCTCAGACACAATTTTGCTTAGTCCCATCTAAAAAAAAGTCTGTACAACAATAAGATAAACATTAATAATGGACTTCATACATGGCTAACCCCTGCCTCTCCAAAAAAAAAAAAATTCATTAGAAAAGAAAACATTACATACAGCAAGGGACTCTATACTGCAATGTAACAATTTTGAAAACACCTTTGAGATCTTTGTTTCAGAGCAACCCAGCCAAATGAACTACAGAGTATCAACAGAGGTTAAGACAACAAAAAGAATCACTGAATCTGCAAGCAAGACAATATCAAGCAGACGGTTGTTGTATCGTACACGAATCAGCAAAACAACTACTTAGAAAAATATTTTTAATTATGGAAAATTTGGAAAGAGCAAGGCTGGGGGGGGTGGGGTGGAAAGAGAGACAGAGACCTAAAATTCTTAACATAACGTTATCAACTAGCATTAGTCTAGTCTGAAATGATGTGGAGAAGCCTAGAGAAAGCTTTAGGCAAGCTAACTCATATCTGCAGAGAAAAAAACCACACAAGTTCAATCTGAAAGCTTTACTGAATCAATATACAAATAACTGGTCACGAAGGCACATAAAGGAGATTAAAAAATTGAATTATACCAAGGAGTCAGTTTTTCATGACTACTGTTCTTTTTTGCAAGAATTTAAATTATGCAAGCTTCTCCAAATGACTGTTTGATTTTGTCCATAAGAATACAATACCAGATAAAAGGCCCTAAATCAGAACAGATCACGTTAGATGAAAAGATGAAAGGATTATGAAAATAAAAAATTTTCTTTAATTCAAAAGTTCAGAGTGCCATGTACTTCATGTTAATTCAAAGTCTTTTTACCCCAAAATATTACACACTTCTATGATTTAATATAACACTCTATGCAGAGAAACCCAAGATGCTAAATTTAAATTTAGCATCACACCAGGTATATTCAACTAGCTAATAAACTATTTGTAAGAGACACTTACCTGGTTATTTTGGTCTGCGAGGTATCGTACCACAATAGGCAGTAAGTATTTGGAAAAAGCATATGGGATCGAAGGTCTGTTTTCTTGACAGAACATAGCAATATGAGGCACCTGTTCCATCAGTTCTGCCCGCACTGTTGGCTCTGTCAGGGTCAAAATATAATCAAAAAAGGCCTAATAAATGTTTACAAGCATACTGCCAGATACTGTCAGAACAAACTTTTTACAGTCCCGTACACACAAAGTATGTTCTCAAGTGTTCACACCAGTGTGTTTGTATCAAGCTTAATTTTGACAAGCACCACCTTTTTGCAAAACCAGGTACAACTACACTCTGTACTGCTAAACTACTAAAAAGATGGGTCCCATGTTCTTAGTAAAAACACCAAAAGGAGGTATAAGAAAGCAAGCTACCAAACATTACAAGTATCAGAATCTGTCTGAACTCCCTATGAGTGCCGCCTACTTCAAAGAAACCTGCTGAGCAGAAAGTCAACCCAAAATTAGTACTGCTACGAGAAGAAGTGAACTGAGGGGAACTGTACATAGCCCCTCGCACTTTTTAAAGGGCTGCAGATGGGAAACAGAGCAGAATGAGGAACCATCAGGCTGGGCAAAGAGGGATGGAGGGCTGAGAAGCAACTGACAAGGAGATAAGACCAGCAACTAAAAGGAAAGGAGACTGGAACTTGCTGTACAAGAAACTGGAACCAGGGCCCAATGCCAGGGCTGGAGGGACTCACTCCCACCTTTCCCAAAAGGCTACTATTTCAAGACATGCCCAGGACATGATCTAAGGGTACGAGAGGCTTATGTCACAACACTTATCACTAGGATCTCATTCTCTCTTCTTAGGACTCCTGCCTTATTTCTTGCAGCAGACAGATGATGACTTGGGGTGGGGGGCAGGAAGGACGGAGAATGAGGAAGATAAATTTGGCTAAGGCTGCATGTTTGGCAGCAGCGCTTCTTAAATTGTTTCTGAATTTGCTTCAGGCAGTTCCCACCCTCCCAAAGCCAAAACCTGAGGCTCCATTATGCCGATGCAACTGTTCATGCAGCCAGACAACAAACCATATCAAAGAACTCATCTGGCTATTACAACTTTTGCCCCACCACAGCAGCATGATTAAACAGCAAGAACTGGCACTTAAGATTGTTTTCCCTATGTAATCACAGATTTCCTTCAAGTAGCAGAACTATGTGATGACAGAAGCAAGCAAGTGATGGTAACAGAGGGCACTGGGACTGCTTACTGTGACATTACCATCAAAACAGGATGAAAGAAGCAAAATGCAGAGAAACCCAAGTCGTTCCTTTGCCTAGCACAAAGCTGTGCAAAATGCTCAAGCCAGACTCTTCACAGAGTAACTGCACACTACTCGTGATTGCAGTCTGAACTCTGCGTCTTCACTGCTGAAGAAATACCACCACTGCAATCTAAGCAAACATAAGAGATCTGTATTAAGCATATCAAAAGCTACGTGTAAAGCTTTAGACACTAGGCACTCAAAGCAGGCACAGTTTTGACTGTGATACCTCTACAGCTTGCTCACTCACTGGTAAAGTAATGGTAACACTTCCTTTCCCCAAATTGGCTAGATTTGCTGGGAAATTGAATTCATAAATTTCTTTATGAAGTGCTCCAGTAAGAAAACAATGAGTATCAAAACCGTAAGATCCTTTCTTCCTCAGAACAGGGTTCATCTATTATGCAGCACTTAAGAGACTGGCCACACCACCTGACAATGTTGAAGAGCTGCTCACCTAAAGTGAGCCCCCTTCTTCTGCAGCTACTAAGCAAGATCTGGCTTTGTGAGGAACACAGACAGATGAGATGGTGCAATTAAAGATTTAAAAAATTAATGCCCAGGAATGAATTAGAACTGTAAAGTCACCTTAGTTCTTACATTCCCTAACTTTTAAGTACATGGCTCTGCGATCTTAGTAAGGTCAATTCAAACCAACAAACAAACGAGCACTGTGTATGTAACTGGCCGTGTAATGCAACACCATAACTCATTATCAAAAAGGCATTTGTGCTGTTCTGGGGAATTACTGCTGCTATGCAAGAACCTGAACCTTAAGCTTAACAATTCAGATAAGAGCTCAATTCTTCCAAATGCTGAAGCATATGTTCCAGTGTGTACTGAATAGAGCCTAATCTTGCAGTCTGATGAGGTTACAGTAGAGCTTTCTTTGCAGTACGTTTCCTAAAGACCCAAGCAACAATGCCAAAAATTTCCACTAAAGATAAGGCACTTTCTCATTCCCTTCATCCATTCCTCAGCTTTGTCTTTTGCTTAGACAGGTGGCAGCTCCACACACAGATACCAGCAGGCTTCTAATATATGACAGTGTCCACCATTTCAGCTTAAACTTTTCTGTTGTTTATAACCAAATTTATGGTTTTGTCATCACCATAATGAATGGAGCAAGGCATTATCACTCAGAATTATTACACACAGCTTCTTAAAGCAGAAGGTCATCCAGCTGGGGAATACATCTGTATTACATATTTTTTACACTGTACAATACAGTCAGGAATAGACTTTCATACAGTATAAAGAAAATCTGGGTGGAGAATTTTGCTTCGCATCAAGATTGAAAGTTTCTATTTTAGGCACTGTGGAAAATCACTGTGTACAATTAGGTTCTCCATAACACTTGCTTGGAACAGTATTTTTCCGTTTAGCAGAGGAAGTATTTTTAAATGCTGCTCTTTTCAAACTATGTCCTGAAGGTACAAGTCTATGCCTTAAAGTAGCAGGCTACTAGGGGAAAAAAAGCTGAACTTGGCAAAACAAAAAAATCTGAAAACAAATATTAATATAAAAAATTAGATCTCAGAAGCAAACTCATTTTCTTCCTCATTCATTAGCACTTTATTTCATTCTGTCAGGTCTTGTGCATTCTCTAGATACAGAATTACACTGAACTGAGCTTTAGAAATCAAGCAAAACTAAGAGAATGACAGAAGGAAATTAAAATAGACTTCCCTTTCTTCTGTTTATGAAATAACTTTGAAAAGAAGTTGCCAGAATAAAATGACACAGTTCTACCCCTCTCAATTTCCAGGCCACATGAAACCAGCAATATATTCCAACCAACGTCTCCAGAACCTGAGCAGACTTTGATCTGCACACACCAACCTTCAATTTTAGCTATTTCACAATTCACGATTTAAATCAACATCACAGACTAACTTCAAAATCACAGAAGTCATTAACTGTTCCTTCCTCACCCACGAAAACACATGTAAATGTCCCTTAGAATTTGACACCATCTCTCATGTAAGCAAAGTGCCAATATATTCATCTAACTAGTCCTAGCACAGACACTTAGCTTTCCTACATAAATGTGTAATGTTTATTTCATCCCTGTGAGGCTTCAGTTCACTCTGTATTCCACTTCAGCTGTGAGGAAGTAAAGCACCATGGTTACCTGTCTACTGGAAATTAAAAGGGGATTATTGCAGGGCTGCACAGTACAATACCAACTAATTGCTCCAGAACAGTTATTTGTAAATGAAGTAATTATTCCAGAGCCAGCTCACACCAGATTTATTTCACAATAACTTATTCTACAATGT
Source organism: Ibycter americanus (assembly GCA_035590275.1). Taxonomy (NCBI): domain Eukaryota; kingdom Metazoa; phylum Chordata; class Aves; order Falconiformes; family Falconidae; genus Ibycter; species Ibycter americanus. The sequence continues at coordinate 59,867,171 of JAVJGI010000040.1, forward strand.
ACAGTATTTAAAAGAAATTCTGCAATGCTTTCATTATCCCACAAAGACCATTCTGGAATACAAGCAGCAGTCAATTTCCCCTACATCTGTGAGGGGCTGTAAGGTTTTTGTGTTATACGTGTATATGAAGAACAACTACTGGTGATGTTAATGCTGCTTTAACTGACACTTTTCATTATTTTTTTAAGTACACATGAATATTACTAATATTAATATTTGTTCTTATTCAGGGTTGTGAGTAAGAAGTAAAGGTGTAAGTGCATAGCTTTGCATTTACACTTTCATTCTTTAAAAAAAAATATGGGTGAAAGGCAAATGAGAAATGCTAGAGAGAAACAAGCAGCACAGAAAACACCTTCGTTCCCTTCCCCCTAATATAGATCCCTACTTCTGTATTCAGCCTGAATACAAGGTCCACAGTATACTAAGCTGCCAATATGCCAACAGCACATCAACAGTACTGGATTTGTATATATGGTTATTCTCCAACTGAACGTCGTTTGCACGATCAGAGACAAAGTTTAAATAAATTCTAGTTAACTCAAACTTTATCTGTACCCTTCTTTCCCAAATATAACTTTCCCTTCCCCTCTTCTTTTCTTTCTAGGGTCATCCATGTTTTTAATTCCAATTTCTCATTTCCTGTTTCATCTGTCCCTCCAACTTTCATACCTTTTGAAGACAAAAGAAAATCTGGACAAGTAAAATACACTGTAACCAGAGACCATCCCTTTGAGCTTATGAGTCCATCAGAAAGACTGATTGACTTGTGTGCTGCTTCAGTAATCAGGTTCTTTTCTCTTACTACCCAAAATGGATTTCACTACTGACTGGCAGAGTGAGGAATAAAATACAGACTAATGAAAGAGGGTAAAGTCACCATTAGTCATCCATCTGATGCATGGAGAGACAAAAGAGGATCACATCAAGCAAAGGAAAAAATTCTCAGTGTAGCTGGAGGTAGGAGAAGCAGCATGGAAAATCCTGAAACATTAAGCTGCAAAAGGGGAGAAAACACAGGTGGAGCTATTGACAGCTGGGAAGGGTAAATATTAGCATTTCCATTAATGTTGCTTACATATGAAGATATTGTTAAATGAAATGCTGTAATATGTGCTATCTGACAGGTATTGTTGGCCTCTCTCACTATACCAACAGCAGTAATGGAAATGGTCTTACTAACATAGGTTAAGCACTCTTAAGTAATTTAAGATTGTGAGGCCATCCACATCAAGCCTGATTATACAGCTTCAAAACCTAATGACCAATTAGTCTAATAATTGTTTTTAAAATCAGTTTGTTTCACAAACTGCATTCACAATTGATTCTATGCAGTAAAGAGATTACTTTTCATTCTGGAGAAAAAAATTCTAGTTGGTTATATTCAAGCAAATAAGCACCAGTCTTCCAGGAAGTCCCTTTCTTTTTCCCCATCATTTCTTTAGAAAGATACCCATACGTATCTGTTTCATAGTACACTAAAATACCACTTCTATTTTAGAAGTGAAGATCTCCCTCTAAAAGAGCCCTCAGAAAATGAAGTTTAAAGCTTCTGGTGCCCCTTGCAACCACACTGAGCAAAATGCCAACAATGCAATAATTCCAGCTGAGGCCAACTTTCAAAGCCAGTTAATTGCACTTGTGCACACAATGATGAAGCCTTGTATCTTACAAGCCATTCACAAGCTGGTACCAAAAAAAAAAAAAAAGTTTGAATGATACTAATTTACTCAAGTGAAACAGACAGACATAAGACCCTTGTTCAAGCTCACGTAAGTCTGTGGCTAGTCTACGTTTGAAGATGAAGAAGGCTCAGCTGTTTTAACACAAAGATAAGCATTTTATCTCTAACAAGGGTTTATGGGGGATAAATTCACATCTTCCAAGCACTGGGCTTCTACGCCAAGCTGCTTCTTGGCTTCTATACGTTCAAAGATATCATAAATGATGTAACATTTAAGTGGGAAGCCATACCAAATATCCCTAAAGAAACAGAAAAATTACAAAGTAATTAAACAGCAGATTCGAAAGCAATACGAAGTATCTCAGCTGGAGCTATTCTAGGGAACTCACTACCAAAGACAGCAGGGAAATCCAGAGTTCAGAAGGACTGAAAAATACCCAAACCCCACAGCAAAATCACAGACTTAGCAGTAACACCCAACTACAGCAATGAAGACAAACACTGAAGAAAATAAGCTTTCCAAACAACTGAGATTTGGAGAAAAAGTTTCTTCAGCAAGTAAGGAGGCTGGAGACAGCACATTATTCCCCAACTGCCACTGATGGGTACTCTTCACTGGAGCAGTTCATTTCCAGTATCACCTGAAGTGGATATTTTTTCCCAGTAGAATCATAGTAGTGATCTTAAAGCTGCAAAACCACATGCAACCTGGAACTAATTCATTAGAAAGTGCAAACTGCCCTGTCAGGAGAAAACCCAATGTGTATCATTTGTATGTGCAGTTATACAACAGTAGTCAGAATTCTTCTTCACAAAACACATTTCACTACAGCTCGCTGTCTATCTATCTGTAACCTGCACACTGGCTGTTGACAGATGTTAAAACGTCACTGAGAATTCTTCAGGTATAGACAATATTTAACTCTTTTCACCCAAAGAAACTTTCATAAATTAGTGATATTAATAAGACACTACTCAAGGAGTCCAACAGAGTTCCCACCTAAAGCTATTTCTTTGAGAATTTTTTGTCAACAGTTTTTTCAGAAGAGTTTGGGAGCTGCTATTTGCCTTTGTCATGATGCCTCAAAAAATTTACATCTTGGCTAGCCAGTTGGTATGTCAAGATCTGTGTCAATCATACCAAACCACAGCCTCATGACTTTTTGTGCCTTCCAGCCTGCAATCATCTATGTGGACCCAGATCCTTTTCTAGTAAAGATTAATTTTTATTTCACATTAACGCAGTGTTTAGCACAACGGATATAACATTTAGCTTCTTTAAATGTTATCACAGTACATGAAGAATAAAAACAATAACTGTTTTGAAATTCTCTTGCTCTCAAACACAGAAATGGCTGTCTCATTGTAGCCCCAGCATATTAAAAAAAACCAAACAAAACCACCTACACAAAACCAAAACAAACGGGGGAAAAAAAGCTAAAAAAAGCCTCACAAAAAAAACAAAATCAACCCAAAAATTTAAAAATAAATCAAACCACAAAAAAACCTAAACATGTTTCTTTTTCAAGCGAAGATCATGTCTGAAAAACATCAGTCCAACTACACGACTCCTGAAGTTGCAAGGTATTAACAGAACAGAGGACTGCTTAGGCAACTTCAGGACAGTTGGTATTTCTAGGTCACTGCTGTATCTGTATTTTAGATAACTGCAGCAGTGGCACAAAGAGAGCATGGCTATTGTGTACCCTGGGTATATTCTTCAATTCAAACCTCATTATACCAACACACTGCCAAAAAAAGTACCTCACCTTCTGAGACTTGATTTGACAAGAGAAGACAAATACCTCAAAACAGGCATATGACTAATGACTATCACCTATTATAAATGAGAAGACCTGTACATAGTTTAGTTTGACTTCCCAACAGTTTGTTTTTATTTTTATTTATTTATACATTTAAACATGAAGGCTTTACTCCAGGATAGCTCTAACCACACAAGTATCTGGCTCTAACCAGGCACGTCAAAATGCAGATACTTTTATAATGTTTTCTTATTATAAATTGGTGGGGTTTTTTGCTTTACAGAACAAGTTGGAAAAAGTATCATAAATGGAAAAAAGCATCAGTTAAGGGAAAAATGAAAAACATGTACAGTAATAGCAACCTTGACAAAAAAAAAAAAAAGACACCAACAAACCAAACCAAACCCCCAAAACAAACCAAAAAGCAAACAAAAAACCCTGTACTGCAGCTTGAATAATAGCCAAGCACATATATTAAGACACAAAGCAGATCTAGTTCTGTAATAAATTTTCACAGGGTTTAAGACACAAGGATATTCTAATAACCTGTCTTACAGAAACAGGCTAAGTCTAATACTGCAACTGCTTGAGGCACAAAACTCACAGTTAAGTTTGCAAAATTTAATTTGTGAGGCAGCTGCAGAATCCAGTGCTACTAGTTTGGCAGATCTGAGGCAACTTCCTTAACACAGGAAAAGCCTGAAATGCTGCTTTTACTGACACTGAGAAAATAGCAACCCTGACTAAAAATGCACTCCACCCTTGTTAAAGGAAATAAATTGATTTCAGCTCAACTCTGTCTGCCATTACATTTCTACCTAAACAAACTTCAATTTGACACACTGGTGGTCACCAATGAAAAGCCTAAGGCTACAAAGTTGCTGTACAAGGCCATTTGCCCCTGGACACATTTGTCCTATTTTCCAAACTTGAAAAGAAGCTTCAGAAAGTTTCTGATACTCAAAACTGTTAACATGATCACACAAACAAGAAGCAGAGCTTTGCTAGGAAAGCACCCTATAAACAGTAGCATGCCACTGTTCTCAATTAAAAACACATTTAATCTTAAATGAATAGCAACTTATGTAATGCTCACAACAAACCATTTTCCCTGGCCAAACAAGGACATTCCCTCAGAAAAATAAAAACATGCATTTTAAATGAAGATAGTAACAACAGGATAATAGAAATGAGTAGAATACCATTTTACCCTTGGAAAACATTATGTTCTGCAATTCCAGAAGAAGGGAGAAAAACTAACAGGCATTAAACAGAAGAAACATTTACTTCTCGTACAAGATTTAATATAAGTTTCTCTCCATAGCACTCCTACAATGACAAAAGAATGAAATTCAGATCTTCTCTAATGATTTGCTGCTAAAGCCTTATTTCTGGTGCTTCATCTGTATCAGCTATGTTGAAATCAAGCCCTTTTCTAGAGCATCTTCAATCTGGAATCTTGTTGCAGCTCTGTCCACACCATTTTTCCCTTCGTCCACTCCCCCAGTGCTTTTTAAGCGCTCCTTTTCTTTCACTTTTTTTTTCCATTATCCTCCTGTTTTTGCCTTTATTCAAAACACCCAGTAGTCTCAATATATTCACAAGCAAAAGCCCCTCTATATCCACAGAGCCCTCCTACTCATTACTTACACCCCCATCTTGCTTAAATTCCTGCTGCCTCTCTCATCTTCGAAACTGGTTGCTCAAAAGGGACAAAGGGAACAACTTCAGCATTCAAAGTCTACCAAAACTAAAAGCATTTTGCACAGATGTTTTGCAAGATTCTTTTCAAGGCAAGAAATTAATCTTTATCTACAAATCTAAACTAATCATGTAGATCTGAATAGACAAAGCACATAATAAAAGTTACTCAAAAACGTACTGATGGGAAGTGGTAATCCTATATTCTGAGGGGGCTTAATTCTGTTGAGGAAAACCATAAGGAAAAAAAGTCATCCTTGGGGCAATGATTTAGTGAAAGGCAATTTTACAATATTTTACTGCATTTGCAGAAGCCTAGTTTGAATACTGAAGATTAAAAGGAACGTATTGGTCCTGTACTGAACACAGGTTCAGCAATTCTGACTTTCCCTCATTAGCCCAGTAGAATGTTTAATGCTACCTACCTGAATCATCAGCTAATCTGCTGATTCTCTCCAACACAGCAATACAATCTCTCTCATCATCACTGACTTCCTTCAAAGTGTCCAGCAAACTTCGAGCCACCATTTGCCTAGTTTACAAGAAAGATTAAAAATTAGCATTATTTGTGTCCAGAAATACAGCCAAATTAAAATGTTGTGCAATCATACAAGTTTCTTAAACCAAACAGTAAGATTTTTACATAGATTCACTTTTAACTCAGTAAATTTTAGTTAGTCCTGCTTCGGGAATTCTTAATTCTGATACCTGCCGCAGTCCTAAAGAACAGTTAACTTCAACATTAAAAGTATCCTTTTGGTTTACAAGGATAAGATAAACCAGCCACAACGATAAAAAATAGTAATCATCTGCCAAGTGGGCAAATAGGAGCTGAATGTTAGGAAGTCAGTGTCAGCCTTCCATCCCCACCTCTGAATTCCCTAACTTGTTCCATAGAAAGCAAGACAACACCACTATTGTCAGAACAGTTTTAAACAGAATTATGAACTTATTTCACAGAATCATGAACACTCAAGCTGAAGATTTCCATACCGATGGTGACATTTAGAAGCTAAACTTCATTCAAATGCTATATAGCGCAATGGGTATATACTGTGAAAATAAAATGTACTAGCCCATTAATGTCTCCATTAAGCATAGAAAATGAAACATCAAGAAAATATTACACAAGTCAGAATAAGCTCAGTTACTACTTCTAATGCATGAGAAATTCTTCTAAGGATTAACTGGTCAGTGACAAGATAACAAATTTGGGGTTTTGTCCTCCAAGGTTTTGTTGTAGTCTAAGTTACAAAGTCATACACATCAGTTAGTTACCTTGAGAGCCTTAACATTAAGTTTTTAAACAATGCAGCTGACAGTGTGTGGCAATCAACCTTTCTCCTCAACAACAGCCTGTAATGGTATAACACTTCTTTGTCCTCACACTTTTGGACAACATCGGTTGAACATCAGTTCAGAGAGCTAGCAGGATTATCCCAACAGTGAAATGGGCCAAGGAACAGTGTCCAACAAGTTGCTAGCCCTTGTACTACCCCAGAGCAATTCATCAAAATGCTGAAGCAGCAAGGGTCAAGTGCCAGATATTTCTGCCTGATAGAACTGACTGACAGAAACACTGTTAGGATGTAGCCTATAAGCACTACTGACAAACAGCAGTGCTGTAGGCATGAGCAGAAGCATAGCTAATCTTGATCATCTTCACTACAAATGGTGAACGTGAGTGATGGTCACAAACTGGTAAGAAACAGATGGTTACATTCCTATTGTACAGGGGAAGCTTGAGAACTTCACAATTCCATGTAACTGGAGACATGCAGTAGGTTTCCATGAATTCCCAAAGCTAAGCAGACATTTCCATTTTCTCAAACTGAAAATCAATAATTTACGTTTCACATTGGCCACTTGCAAAACTGTCTTAAACTCAACTATTTTGACATAGAGATGAACAAAACTCTCTAAAAAAAACCTGCAGAAAACTGTTAGCCTTTAACAAATTTCCCTCACTCTTTTCAACTTGGTAAGAAGTGCAACATCTCTCAGCAAAGATCTTGATATGCAGTTGGAAGTTCAGCTATCAAAATCCTAATGGAGGGAAACAGACTACATGACACACTAACCTAGAAGCAGAGTTGACTTGGTCTTTTAAAGGGCTGGACACCTCTGAAAAGAGAAGAGGAACAGATGAAGCATATTTCATAAACCAGCCTGCCTGGATACATGTGTCTGCTACATATTAAATGTAATCTTGGAAAGGGAGAGACATGTCAACTGATCCACTGAGTTGGTCTCAGCAAGTAAGGATCCACAATAAACAGCACTACATCATCCCATCTAATACACAGTACTACATCCCACCTGGTTCCTGGAGACTATGGAATAGCCCCCTACAATGCTGGGAGTTTTGAGAAGACTCTCATCTCCTCAAGAGCTTTGTTAGCAGTATCCTGAACTGTGGTGGCTGGATCCCAAAGTAAGTCTTTGCTAGTTCCTGTGAGTTGGGCAGATGGTTATGCAGAAGAAGCCACCCTGTAAACTGAAAGCCACAAACCTTCTGCTCAAGAGGAGGAGATGAAAACACAAATCCTAACCTGAAGCAGATAGGACTTATTCATTAAATTCACTCAAAGCTACGAAGGGGCATTCAACTTCTTCCCTGGACTAAACATACAAGATAGCCCCTACCTGCATCCAGGCAGTATCTCCCTCTTTAGCTTGTAATAGAATCAATGGATCTACTTCTACATTTAGCACATCCTGGTAAAAAGCATTACAACAAAAGGTAACAGGGCAAGCTAAGCTCACTTTAAAAAAAAAAAACTAACAGAGTACACAGCCAGTAATGACAAGGTACTCTCTTAACTCCATCCATCCAGTGTTCTGGGAGATGATGTACACTCATGTCCTCCAAACGTTATGGGCTCTGACCTAGTTCTGCCACGATCCCCAGCAATCTGTCAAAATCCTTCTTGTGCCTCCAAGGCACGAACCCAGAACACAGAGCTAAACCTACCTCACACTTGCCACAGGCTGAGCACTAGCAAGTAGGCAACTAATGCCGAATGACTTGTGCCCTGCAAGCCGAGACTTTAACATGCTCCGCTTTACTGAGGAGCTGAGAGTAAGCAAGGGTCCCTGCTGCCCTGTCTAGCAGCCTGATCTTCCTTCTCATGCAAGCACTGGCAGTCGAGCTACAAAAAGCCCACAGCATAAGATTGCAATGAACTATCAATGCATAGTAGCACAACATAAAGCAAGCAGTAGCTTGCCCAGCAACTTGCCAGGTGAGCACCAGGTGAGCATTTGTAAAATTTTAACAGACCTCTGAAGAATGACCTGTCTGTTCTAGACAACAAAACTAAAATAGACAGACACGCTTCATGAAGCACCAGAGTCAAGGAGATACCCCTGTGACAGGGAAAAAGAGGAGGAGCCTCTAGGGATAATGACAACATGTGCCCATAAACGGCATTCTAACAGGGAATCAGACTCCTTCAAGTATGTATGTGACAGAAATAGCTTCACCAACATTAATGATGACAATATAAGTGATTTCAGTGGCATACATTCTGTTACTATACATTACTCCTGGTTATCAGGGCACAATCTGGGACTAGGATTAACGGGTTTTTGCCATTTCCCTCCTGCCGCTGGCTTGGGCTTGTGCAGTGCTTGCCTCTAATGAGATACTAAGCTTCACTAAAAACTTCTACCTTTGTACATTCTCTGTGCCAGCAAAATTGTCTTCATTGCAACAACTAATAGAATTGCATCTTCTTGCCTGTTCAGTCCGATCTTGTACCTGCTTCCACCAGGTCCAAAGAGACTTTCGCTAGCTGCTCTGGCAAGTGATGCTTCAAATCAATAACGTACAGCTGTGAACTCTCAAAGAAAATTATTTTCTCACCACGTGTCTTTGGCATATGACTGCCACCTAAGCAGCAAGGCACCTATTTATCCATTAAATAGTTTACAGGACAAAGAAAGGCCAAAGGCTGGAATGCAGCATGCAGTACAAGAGCTTCAACTATTATGTGCCTAAGTGGAGGATAATTAGCAAAGTTCGAGTTTTCATGAGCATGCATGGGGAGAACTTGCCCAATAGTAGAAAAACTGTTAAGTTAGGATATCTTGTAGGCACGCTTCACTGCAATCAGCAATGTGATAAAACAGGGATAGATTACAAACACCCTGTCTTTATGTCCACATGCAGGGCCGGATATTTTGAAGACTGCACACACAGATGTAATTAGGATTTGTGACAACATATGTCGAGAAGAGCTATAAATATCTTTGCTTGGCTCATTCAAACTCCTTTTATACACCCCTTTGACCTTACTTGGAATCAATACTGGGAGTTCTAAGTGGTATAATTACTGTGTACCAATCACCATCATTAGCCCTTTAATAAATTTCTTGTATAGAATATAAATGAGTTCATCTGCACAATGAGTACATTTAGCGAGTAAACACATGTTAAAAGAAAAAAAAGAGAAAGACAAAGAAAGAAGATTATTTTTTCCTTGCCCATTTTTGAAGAACTTCTAAATCAAGGTTTCATTTCATGTTTAAGTGAATACTGGTAGCAGCAACTTAGCTGAACACTGTTTTCCCCAATCTCAGAAGACTGTGGAGACCAGTGATGAGCAGTGTTCCTCTGGGGACGGTATTGGGACCGGCGCTGTTTAACATCTTTGTCAGCAACACAGACAGCGGGATTGAGTGCACCCACAGCAAGTTTGCCAACACCACCAAGCTGTGTGGTGCAGTCAACACACTGGAGGGAAGGGATGACATCCAGAGGGACCCTGGAAGGCTTGAGGAGTGGGCCTGTGCAAACTTCATGAAGTTCAACAAGGTCAAGTGCAAGGTCCTGCACCTGGGTCAGGACAATCCCAAGCACAAATACAGGCTGGGTGGAGAATGGATTGAGAACAGGCCTCAGGAGATGGACTTGCGGGTGTTGGTTGATGAGAAGCTCAACATGACCCTGCAACGTGCTTGCAGCCTAGAAAGCCAACTGAATCCTGAGCTGTAAGCATGACCAGCAGGTCAAGGGAGGATGATTCTCCCCCTCTACTCCCCTCTTGTGAGACCCCACCTGAAATACTACATCCAGCTCTGGGGGCCCCAACATAAGAAGGACATGGACCTGTTGGAGCGAACCCAGAGGAGGGCCATAAAGACAAGCAGAGGGCTGAAGCACCTCTCCTATGAAGACAGGCTGAGGGCGTTGGGGTTGTTCAGCCTGGAGAAGAGAAGGCTCCAGGGAGACCTTATAGCAGCCTTCCAGTACCTAAAGGGGGCCGACAGGAAAGCTGGAGGGGGACTTCTTACAATGGCATATAGTAATAAGACAAGGAGTAATGGCTTTAAACTGAAAAAGGGTAGATTTACATTAGCTATTAGGAAGAAATTCTCTACTGTGAGGGTAGTGAGGCACTGGGCCAGGTTGCCCAGAGAAGCTGTGGATGCCCCATCCCTGGCAGTGTTCAAGGCCAGGCTGAATGGGACTTTGAGTAACCTGACCTAGTGGAATGTGTCCCTGCCCATGGCAGGGGATTGGAACTAGATGATCTTTAAGGTCCCTTCCAACTCAAACCATTCTATGATTCTAAGATATTCTGAATAAATTCTGAATTTTGAAATCCACATCTTTGTACCCTTTTTAAAATGAAAGGCTAAATATGCAGAGGTACATTCAGTATTATTGAAGTAATTCAGACTTCTCTTAGTGCTTTGGGAAAATTCTGTCCTTTGATAGTTTAGCTTGTATCATTTTAATGTACACTTACAAGGTACACTTTCTCAAATCTATATTGTAAAAGTTAAACTTAAGTAATTTATTTGGTATGCATGAATCTACAAATCTGTGTGCAAAAATAAGCGTTTTGAGGTTTGTTTTGTTTTCACCAAATTTTTTTCTTTGACATACACTGGGCTCAGAAAGACTGAAACATGAAGACTGAGCTAGAGATTAGGAGAAATAACCTAATTTATCCTAAAATTATGAGAAGTGTCCTAGTCAGAATGAATGCCACTAAAGCTTCACCTGCATGGCTTTGGTAGGAGTTCGGCATTTCTTTTTTGTCAGTACTTGACAAATACCCAAAAAAGAGAAAGTCTGCACTGGACTAGGCTGCACAAACAGAACGGAAGTGAATGGGGAGAAAAAAACCTGCAGCTGTGGATAACCAAATTCTCAATTAAATTGTTGGTTATAATCTGATCATACCTAAATATAAATAAGGCAACTTCTTACACTTAAGGAAGGTCTTGATAAGATTCTCGACATCACACCAAATATACTGTCTTAGAGAGGGGTTTGATATGCATTACAGCGCATTACAGCACATTACAGCACAGAAGGATGAAAACAGCATTCTGTTTTAATGGGGGTACTTTCAGCATGCAAGTCCTGGTTCCTAAACACGCAATAAAATTACATTCTTGACTTGACAAAAGGGAGTAGAGAATTGGAAAGGCTTATGGTATAGACTTGATATATCTAAAAATTTATCACTACCCTTAATTCCTTGGAAAAAAATTGATTTCTCAGTTCTTGAAACAGAGCATATGTTCTAAAAACTTCTAGAATATTTTCCAGATTCACAGACATGTAAAACCAAGGTTTATATTGTGACTGTTGGATCAGGAACGATATAACCACACTAAAATAATTCATTGCCACAAGTGGTACAGCCTTCTTTCTGATGCCAACCTCTCTTTCATCTGGAGTCTAGAAAGCAAGGCGACTACCTTCTACTGACCATATCAGAAACCACACATCTGTGACATGAAATCAGAGGAACATATCTTTTAGCCAAAAAGACAAGCTACCCAGAATGCTTTAGGTCAAATCTTCACCCAGACTGTAGACAGCAAAAGTGCTACTCATGAACTGTACATGAGTACACACACCTATGCTTAATCCCTCTGAGATCTAATATATCCTTCAGTTACTGGTGAGTGCTGCTCTACAAGTATTTCGAAGATAAACTATTTTTTAAAAAAACACTATTTCAAAAGACATCAGGTATTCTCCCAAGGGAAAAGCAAAGAAGTACTTCAGAACACAAAGAAGCAAGGCAAGAGGATAGCTTAAAAATATCTACATTGATATGTAGATAGTCTTAATAGCCAAGATTGATCATACTAATGAATGAGAGTCTGCTGCCAAGATCTGCGTTGCTTTGAAGAGAAAGGCCAACAACAATTCCCCAGAAAGTATGCTGATCAAAAGGAAGAGTCTGTTGTTCAGGAACTGCCTTACTATTCGTGTTCAGGAACCGCCTTACTATTCAAATAGATCTATTGGTGAGTGTTGTATACTTCTGAGCCTACTTAAATGAGGAATGGAAGCAAGTTAACAGCAATAAAGCTTAGGAAATCCCACAAAGGATTTTTTAAATGAGAAGAGCCAAAAGCTATGCTCCAATCTGCACCAGCAACTGGTTTTAAAGCAAATAGTAAAAGGGAATCCTCATCCGTGCATGCATGCACACACACCAGTGCTACCAGACACAAAGAGACCTTGTGTTTCAGGGTGATGGTCTTGGCTTTCTGCTTGGCATCTACTTTTACTGCAATATGATATTGGATTATTAAGGCATATGCTAGAGATGCTTCTTAAATCTGGTCTGGAGGCTGCCTCTTCATTAATAAAACCATAACCAGAGTTCCACTTGCCTTGGTTTTTAGATACAAGAAGGGTCATTTATAGTAATATTTGTCAGGTTCCTCTCCATTCTCATAGACGAAGACATCATCTGTGGTCTGATCAACAACACTTAAAAGACAGTGAGGAAGTAGACCATAACATGCCAAAAATTGTCACACAGCAAGTCCTTCCACCATTTGGGAAGCTGTTAAAGGATTCCCTATCTCACACTCTCTTTTTCTGTTCATCCCATCAAAAATCCTACATATATAAATGGAGAATAAAATCTTATTTGCATGTTCCAGATCTGATCTGCTAAAATTTCTTAGGATGCAGACACAGATCCATTTCCATCTCAGAGCAACTGGCTTTGGCCTTCAGACACCAGCTGAACCATTCAATATCATCACACACTGCAAATATGATACGTATGTAGATGGCTAACCAGATAGAAAATGATAATTAAAACAAATGCAAAAAGAAATAATACTTCAAAGGAAATTAAAACATTTTTTTCCGTAAAAAACATACTAAAAGCAAATTTATCCATTTAAAGAACAAAAAAAATCTTAGTCTCATTTACCCAGGCTCAATAATTATGTTTCAAGGGTTTGGGCATCTATAATTTGAAGCTTCCATACAAATGTAGGTTCAAGATCACAGAAACAACTGAAATATTATTAATACAATCATAATATAAAATATGTTAAACTACACATAGGTAATTGTATGTGATTATACCATACTAAGACATATATTAAACCACATTTGTTTATTCTTATCTTTTCCCTATGAAATGCCCCAGTTCATCTGTTTAGCAAAAATCTCAACAATTATCCCTGAGACTGACTAATGCTGAATCATTATAAACTGCCTGCAATAATTACTCACTATCACTTACAGTGTTATCACTGCTATTCACAGTTATATCACTAATGGCTATCATATGCTATTTCCTGTATTTTCTCATGCTGCATAACACAGTAGGCCTACAAAGAGACCTAGGATTAAACAGCATGGTTGTACCAGCAAAAATAAAATCCAAACAAGGAAACACAAAAAAAGAACAGGGAAAACTATAGTTACTCCACCCATCTTCCCCTGCAGAAAAGCACAGGATGCATGAAGCTGGACAGTATCATCAAAAAGATTTCAAGCTAATGCATGCCCCATACCCCATGTGAACCATACTGAGAGACTCAGTCAGTTTTTTCTTAAACTGGCAAGTAAAATATTAGGACCACTATTCTTGTTTAAAATTCAAGCCACACAACTGGAGTTTCTGAGTTTGTTCTCCTCCCTACTCGCTTTCATTACATAGTTGTCACCTATAGCCCTAAAGGCTCCTCTTCCCTCCCTACCCATGAAAAGTCACACACAAAAATTTTCTCCTGGTTGGCAACTGCTGATTTCATCTCAAATTGTAAAATATAACAAACTCTGGATTTCAGGAAAACAGAAAACTTTAAAATCAGGCATTTCAGAAATAATTTATGCATACAGGTTTATGCAGGTTATAAGAAGAGAAACCATTCTATACTTGTTAGGTTCATTTCAATCACAATGAAACCTTCCAAACAGGGGTATGTTCATATACATAGTACGAAATTTTAAGTATACTTCTCATGACTAAAGTTAAGCAAAAGGCTAAATCCTTACAGAACTCTGGCCATGAACAACAAAACAGAGGCTAATCTACAGGGTGGTTGATCACAGGCTTATCTTCTGCATACTACTAAATCAAGAACTCAGCATAAAAGCAAACATACTTTATTATTTGGAGCCCAAACTAAACTACGTTAAAACACCAGAAAACCCCAACCTTAACATATTTCATGCATTTCTGTGATCTTGTAACTGTTTACAGATACAATTAAAATAAATGCTGGTTTTTAATTGCTCCATTCCATTGCAGAGTGTCTGTGCAGGGGATGGCGCAGGGAGTGAGGGATGTCTGTCTGAAGTATGCTACAGTACCTGCACTTTTAAATGGAGCAACTAGCTCAGTGGCATTAAATACAACAAGGAAAATGCAGACCACAGTATTAACTGGACAAGTCCATTTTCAATAACCAGAAACAGAAATACCCAACCTGTAAACTATGGATGAGGATGATCCTGAAAAACTTACTGGGTTCCCCTGGCAACCTGCAATACTGTTCATTATCCTCTCCTGACCTTTCATGAAGTATTTTCTTGTAATCACTTTCCACACAGAAGTTGACTATTATCTTTTAGTCCTGTGTCAACAGGAATGTTAGCACCCACAAAAAAAACTAAAAGGATGTGGTCCAGTGTCCTGGTTTCAGCTGGGATAGAGTCAATCTTCTTTTCAGTAGCTGGTACAATGCTGTGGTTTTGGATTTAGTATGGGAATAATGTTGGTAACACACTGACAGTATAAACATTACTTAGCAACAACTAAAAATAAGTCAAGGACTCTTCAGTTTCTTAGGTCCTGCCAGCAAAAAGGCTGGAGGAGCAGAAAAAATTGGGAGGGGACACTGCCAGAACAGCTGCCCCAAACTAGCCAACAGGATATTCTATACCACAGAACATTATGCTTAGTGTATAAACTGGGGGAAGTTGGCCATGGCCTGCACATTGCTGCTCAGGGACTGGCTGGGTATTGGTCAGTGGGTGGTGAGCAACTATATTGTGCACCGCTTGCTTGGTTGGCTTTTTTTTTTTCCCCTTTTGGATTTTATTCCTCTCTCCCCTTTCCATTTTATTATTATGATATTTCATTTTATTTCAATTATTAAATTGTTCTTATCTCAACCCATGAGTTTTACCTTTTTCCCAAGTCTTCTCCCTATCCCACCACGGAAAGGCGGGAGTGAGTGACTGGCTGTGTGGTTCTTAGTTGCCAGCTGGAGCTAAACCATGACATCCAATTAATTAAAAAGTTCAAGATGTCCTGAACTACAGTTGCTTCAAAGGTAAGCAAATGTTTTTCTGTTATCATTAATATTTCACTCTCAGTAAGAAGGAGGAGTATCAGCAAACACAAGGAGGAACAGAAACAAAAGAATTTTGTAAAGTTGTTGGGTTTTTTACATTATTTGTATTTCATGCAAATTAACTTCAGTAGATTTGAATCAGATAAATAGCTTGCATACCATTAGCCAGACAGGACATTTAAAAAGCATACCTGTTAAATATGTTCTCACTTGCAGCGTACTTGTCCAGTCTTCCCAAAGGCGTCAACATTTCATCTTGTGAGACAAAGTCCAGGGCTGAAGGTATAATAATCACATCAGACTCTGAGCTGTAGTCATCCACACCAACTATCAGAGACATCAGAAATATTCCTTACAATCACAGTAGTTTAACACTAAAATGATGTCTGTTGTTGGGTTTGAAATACAGAAGTCTAGGCAAGGCCTCATTGACAACATATTTACTAACTGTGCTACATCATTCCCCCAGCTTTCTTCAACCCCAGAAAGCCTTTTCTACACAAGAGTGATTGATGACATACCAGTTGGACTACATGGATTTTGAGTAAACTTCTCTAGATTCCCAAATATAATGTTTCACCAAACATACAAGGTTCATGATATTTTTAGCTGACAAACAGTATTTTTATACCTTATATTTTTATATAAGGAAATGGCTTCTAGCTAATTCTAAAGTCAGCTTTTTGAAGACACAAAGACTAAAATCATAGCTGCAATTAGCCCAGCAGTAAAAAGTTAATACATCCTTATCTAACAGACCAAGAAACCTTTTCAAAAAAAGAAAAATCTAAATTAAGTGTGTTAAAAGGTTCAGATGTGTGTTGCTATATCTGACTACCAAATAAAATAGGCACAATTCACCTACTGCATTATTATTAACCAGGGCATCAATAGAGAACTTCATATAAACAGACAGCTTTGTCAACATGGAACCACAATAATGTGGAAAAGGGGTCTATCCCTGCTCTGCAGAACTGCTTGAAGAATTAGGATTTGAACTACCACCTTTTTCAGCTTCCATATGCCCCCTAAATTGCTCAAAAACTCAGACCCATAACAAACACACACCTTAGCCTGCACATGCAATTACTTATTTGCAAGAACTATCCCAGGCCACCTGCTTTACTCCTGAAAATAAAACACTACAACTATTCTTCAGTCTAGCCAAGTTTATCTGAAAAGCCTTTTGAAAACTGGCAGAGATGAAGACAGACAGATCTAGAAGTCTAACAACGCTTTTTTTAAAACATTAATACTATAGAGGAAAGAAAAAAAATTATCCTCCTCTTACTTTCCGTGCAATTATACTATGTTACATAAATTGGTTATCAAACATTGTACCATCTTCAACATTCAGAATACACAATTAGCTACCGTTTTCTGAATGTCTTCCTTAATGTATTTCAAATGTCAAAAGGTTTAACACCAAACTTCTCTAGAAGAGTAATATTTTTAGACCTAAACTGAGTCAAACAGCATCCCTTTACCAACAAATTCTCCCATTTTCTAGGTAGAGAATCAATGGACATTGTTTAATTGGTCATAAATAAATCCCATGCCTGGAAGGGGGCCCAAATTCTGCAGCTGCTGATAGGACATGAAATCCTAGCCAGAAATCAAATGAAGAAGTGACGGGAAAAGAACAAGTCCATAAGAATAATTTGGGAGATATGGGCAAGGAAGAAAGCGTGCTAGGAGCTGTGAGACAAGTAGATGAAAGAGCAATCTGGGGAGAGGAACTAGTGCTCTTGGATACACCTAAGGCAAGAGGATAAACTGCAGGGGGAGGAAGGGAAGGCTCAAAAGAAAGGTCAGATGCAGAAAGCTACTGCAGCACAAAGGGAAAGCACTTAGCAACCCCAGGTTTACACAACTTTGAACCTGTCTTTAGTTTGGGTTTGTGGTTTGGTTGTGTTTTTTTGCAAGAAGCAGTTTTACTTTCACGGAAAGGTGGAGGGAAGGTAAAAATACACTCATAATGCAAGTTAGGGTTTTATGCCAGGTCAAGTCAACAAGGAACAGGCTACATCCTTTCACAGACTCATAGGCCTTTAATTCAACCCATCAATCCAACTGAAACCACAGGTTTTCCTGGGTTTATAGTTGTGCCATGAACCTTTCTCACACAGACTAGTCTTTTAGAATAGAATATTTCAGTTGGAAAGGGTCTAGAATGATCATCTAGTCTGACCGCCTGACCAGTTCAGGGCTGACCACAAGTTAAAGCACATTGTTAAGGGCATTGTCCAAATGCCTCTTAAACACCGACAGGCTTGGGGCATCGACCACCTCCCGAGGAAGCCTGTTCCAGTGTTTGACCATCCTCTCAGTAAAGAAATGCTTCCTAATGTCCAGTCTGAACCTCCCCTGACAGACACAGCTCTGAATCATTCCCGTGCATCCTGTCACTGGATCCCAGCGAGAAGAGCTCAGCACCTCCCTCTCCACATGCCCTCCTCAGGAAGCTGTAGAGCGCAATGAGGTCGCCCCGCAGCCTCCTCTTCTCCAAGCTAGATAAGGCCAAAGCCCTTTGCCATTCCTCATAGGAACATTTTGTTGTTTGCAAGCTCCTACTGTTGGAGGGCTGACTCAAGACATACTTTGAAGCAACCAACATATTCTGCAGCATCCACATGTTAATTAAGTTACACAAGTACTCCTCATTCCAGGAAATTAACTGCATTAAAACTTTTTTCTATCATTATAATTGAATCCTTCACTAGGGAGCTAAACCACTGCACTCAAGATCAATTTCTGAACTCCAGAACTTAAATTAACAGTCAAGTTATGACATAACCAACTGGGGAGAAAAAAAACATCACTAATATTCAGTGAAATTAATTCCGTGACAGGGTCCTATTTTCCTATTTTAAAGTCTGTTGATCATACTACAAATTTAAAAGCATAAATTGAAGAAACATGTCAAAATATCAACATAATTATTGTCACCAATATGATTATTTTTATGTAGCTATCAAATGCATGAATAAAAAAAAAAAGCTGACCATTGTATCAACCAGCACTAGTTTTACTTCCTCCATTTCCCTCCTCTCAACCTCAACTTTATGTTCCATGCTCCTCTCTTTCCCCTCTACATTTACTCTCCCCTAACACTCCTACAGTCAGTGGTTCAATGTAGATGCCACCTTAGATGGTGTAAAACATGGCAACTGCTCACTCTGTATGTCTCAATGCATAAACATGCGCCAAAGGTGACTACGTGTCTGATGCCTTTGGTTTAGCAAACTGAATGTTCTGATAATTTTTGCCTTGTAAAGCCAGTTAAGTTAAACAAACTGCTAAATCCACTCTATATCAGATGTAAATATCAATGACAAAAATATGAGCAGCTGCTCACACTTTATCTGATTAATGTCTCCCCCTAGTTCAAACAGAAAGTGAGGTGTGTGGATCTGACTCTGCTGGTTTTGTGCTTTGTAAAAGGAAGTTTAGCGCTACACTGGGCTTGATGTGCCTCTGCTATTGATGCTGAGCAACATTTATTATTTAAATAATTCCAGCATCTCAGCTTATAGTCACAAAAGCGATCATTCAAACAGCAACATCCTGATAATCACAGTGTTAATACCAACATGGAAGAGGGGTGATAAAAATAAATAAATCTGTACATGAACAGTTTATAGTTCTATTAAAGTACTGTTACTGTTCTCTTACATATTCATTTTCACTGTCAACATCAAGACACCAATCCAAGTGAAAAGAGGCATCAGCCCAGTAGAACTCACGTTCTAACAAAGCCCCTCAAGCAGATGTTTGTCTTTAACTTGCCCCAAATATGACTGACCAACAATCTAATCACTCCTCATCTAAAAAGCATAAAGAGTATACTTTGCATTGTTCAATAAACCAAGTCACTTTGATGTTCCCTACACTTGGAAGGTTGTTCCAAAAAAGCTATCAAAAAGGCTGTTAACTGAGCTTTGCCTCTTGCCCTCCTCTGCTTTCCACCCAACTGTGAGCACTTGCCCAAGTACCACAACAGGACCTTTTGTAGATTTTACAAATACAAAAGACACCCTTGAACACAAGTGTACCGCTTTTGGCTAGCACTGAGTTAAAATTCTTCCCAGCAGCTTGCAGGGGGTTATTTCGTGCACCTCCAACCTACTTGCTGGTAGGTCGGTGTGAGGAGTAGAGAAGGCCTTGACACTGCGTAAGCACTGTTCAGCAGTTACTAAAACATCAGTGTGTTATCAACACTAGTTTGAGCACAAATCCAAAACATAACACAATACAAGCAATGAAGAAATTTAACTCTATCCTAGTCAAAACCAGTACAAGTCTCAGCTAGTTCAAATGCAGAACATCCAGATTCATTCCCACTTAAGAATGTAGACCAGGCAACAGAGCCACGTGTTACTTTCCTCTCCTGCTGCAGAAAAACTATAGGTCACTTTTCTTATTTTCTCCAATTTTTCAAACCAGTACGAGAAAGTCCGGACCAAATGCTCAAAAGGCATCTAAATTATAAGACACCACTGAAAACTAATGCAAGTGCAGAGCCTAAGTACCTTTTAATCTGGTCTTACATGTTCACACCAACATGCAAAAGAAGTAGAGCTAAGACAAATTAGGAGTTTCTATAAAAACACCCAGCAGTTGCAAGTTTCCTATAAAAACTATCCCAGCAGTATTAAGTCACTAGTGCTGATGGGGGAGGAACAGCAACTGGACAACAGTGCAAAAAGCAATCACAGTGCCCCTATTTTCTGTCCACATAAGCACCAAAGCAGAGCAAAATGAATAAACTGATTTATCTAGAGTAAGTAGTTTGCAAACTTCTCTTCAAAACTCTACACAACTACCACCAAATACAAGACAGCATTGCATAACAAGATAAGCACTGGATTTTGTTTCAGTATCTGACTACCACTGACCTGTTGTATGACACAAGCCAAGTAACTTCTCCTCTCTGTACCTTCATTTTCCTGTCCAAATATTTGTGTAACTGTTTTTTGTAGAAGTTGTTTAGGCTTGTCTATCTATCTTGCATCTGGTCCATACCATACCAGAAATACATTAACATCCCCCCACTTTAAGTTCTCCTGTTTCCCTTAAACTTTCCTCTGTTTTATGGCAAGGATACAGCAATTACTTACCATGATTATTAACTAACATAAAGCATATAACAATCTTGATGAGACAGACTATGTTTAGAGGTGCTTTGTCAACCACTGACAAGCTTGGTTGAGCATACAACAACAAAAGTCCATTTAAAACTCAGTCCCCTATAAAAGTGTAGTCTATAGGACAATTTTCAAGTGAGCCGATTTTTCTACTACATATCTCATCTTCACAGTACATTTCACAAAGATCTCGATCATATTGTGTCTTTTAGAGACAAGTGCACAAGATCATGTTAAATTTTTTTTTTCTTTTATTTGATAATGCATGAAGAACAACTCTTTGCCATAGACTTTTCGGTAGCAAGGTCTACATGTATTCTTGCTTACTATGGGCTCCATGGCAGAAACATATCCTCCCTCATTTTGTCATGGAAACTTGGTAACAAGACAACAGGTATTCTAAACATGAGCAATTTTCATTTCTGAAAGCTGAGCAACAAACAATTTTAAAGCTTCAAGATTTCCAACTAATATTACAGTTGTCTCATTTTATCTTCTGCATTCCCCAAGTGTTCTCAAGATCTGTTAAGGAGTCTCTATTGCAGTTGCTACAGATATATCTAGTAAAATGGACTAATTTTTATTCAGCTGTAGTTCAGGCAACTACTACGCTCTACATCAATCGTTACCATAAGGATGTTCAGGTTAATACAGCACATATGCAGAAAGGACTTAGTTCTGTTCTATTGGTCAAGTAATTTTTCTGTTTAATTGCAAAGCAAAAAGAATAGTTCTATGAGCCCAAACATTTGATATCATAATCACAAAATAATAGCTATAGTTATCATCCTCTATGCTATCAAGGAATAAATTCACCTTACATTCAGATTCTTGCACAACACCAGTAGTATTCTCAGTCCTTCAATATTGTGAATAGATTAATTTCCATCTAATTTTCTATATGAAATATCATTTTACATCTTGATGTTCTGCAAAGAGAAATCCACCTCAGCATAAGCCTGGAAGCTAAACATCTATGTTTGTCCACAGTTAGGAACTCATTACTCTTACCCTTTCACACTGCACTATATTCCAGCTCTGGTTCTGCAGTGACAGCACAGACCAAAATGTTAGTCACACTATTTCAAGCTTCATTTGCTACCACAAATTTACTGCACTGCTTCAGTAACATTAACCGAGAGCTACTGTGATGACAGTTACACAAGTATTACAGAATGCATTTGTCACGCTAAATTCCACCACCCTGCCTGCCCAATCCAGGTATCACTCACTGGTGACCACAGATCCCGTTGTCAGAAAGTGGGAGCTGATTTTTCTAAGAGACACTTAAAATCTACTATCTCTGTTTTCCTGCTGTAGTCTGAGACTAAACATGCAAATAAGATGGCACAAGTTACCCTGATATTGCAAATGTTTTTGGAGAAAAATGCAAGTTTGAACAGCATGTGATTTCACTCTGCAAAAATTAAAAAACAGGTGAAAAGAAGTATAAAAGGGATCTGCAAGTGACAATCTTATATTCCAGTCCACCCACCATATCAGGAGAAATAAGAACCACAATTCCCTTTCTCTGTCTCTCCCCTAAATTTCCCCTTCAAACACAGAGTGCTGTCCACCTTGAGCCTTTTACGAATGTGAAGTTACCACACCTATATGCACAGACTCTGTCTGCACTCCGGGTTTGTGGATGGGGGAGAAGAAGGAGGAGAGAGGTAAGAGCAAGGAAGAAGTTAAGAAGGGGGAAATGCAAAGCAGGTCTGATGCAAAGCTGTGGTGCTAACAGCAAGGCTTATCACATTAGCCCCTATGTAGCACTCGCATAGCAGAGCTTGCTAACAGCTTGAAGCCCAGAGCAAACCCGTTAAAATAAAGCCTTGGTTACAGGCTTGGTGAGGGGAGCATTTAGCAGATGAAAGACAGACACAGGGATCAAAATCAGCAGCTGTTTACACACCGAACTTATGCAAGTATGGCACAGCAAATTCAAAAACCCACTAGACTAAACATAACAGACTAAAAGAGTATTTTCATTTAGCAAAGGCCTTAAAAAAATACAGTTATTTATCAAGCATGCCAAAAGAGTTGCATTTCTCATCAAGCATCAGAGGAAACAAGGAGCAATACAAAATTCTTTAAGCAACAAGGACTGGCGCAGCTACAGGAAAGTTTGTCTCTTCCAGGCATACACAGGCAGCACTGAAAATCCTGATTTGCTGTGAAACAAAAGAACAGTTCTACTTCATATTGCTCACTAGTCATTTATTTGCACAGCAGCAGAATGTACCTTCTACCGGTTAATGGTTTGACCTGCAACAAAAGCTGGTCCAGAGGAAATTGAAACAAAGAGAAGGACATCCAAGCTACCAGTTATAAAAATCAACAGTTTATATTTTGTCTGCCAATTTCCTGTTAGGAGCATGTCACACACATCACCATGGTACTCAAGTCCCCTGCTATTTAGGTCCCCATCTTTTACTCCTTCCAAACAACTGCATGCAATTAATAATTGTGGAACGAAGCTGGAATGAAGCAAAAGTCAGCTAGTGCAAGCAGGAAGTTCCTCTAAAATACTTTTTTCTCCTCTACAAGTTCCTTACAGTCAAGGAAAAGCATCCACCCTCTCTGCAGAGCACTGTCACTTGTGGCGGTTTTGACTGACTCCATGACTGAGAATTTTGTAGCAGTACGAAGAGAATCCCACTTCCATCTTCAGCCAAGATGTTTTCCCTGGTCCCACCGTGACAGGACACATGCATTCACTGCGCTTGGGGCCATGCTCAAGTTCTGCCCCCTAACTGGGTATCTAGTACACACAAAAACTTCAAGTTCAAACTACATGTGCTTTAACCTTGGGTAATTGGAAGAGAGAGCATTATGAAGCAAGCAGTTCAAACAAACTCTGCAAAGGCTTCTGCTAGCTTTGCAACCCTGAGTGACCCCATGAGTTATGACACATCAGCTACTAAACCCAACTGTTCCACTTGACTGAAATGTTGCTCCACTGTGCAGTTACTTCAACTGGTTCAATCACAGTAACTGAAATACACTTACTTGGGCTAAACGCTGCAGGGAAGGCAAGTTTTATGATTAGTACATCCATAATCTATAAAACATGGCTTTGCAAAATAAATCACTTTGAACTTCCTAACTGTATTTCTCCTCTCTCCACTTAAACCCCAGACAACACTCCTGAGACATTGTCTGACAGCATTCAAAACTCCCTGTGGGACAGCCTTTGTTTCCCACGCGTTCAAAGATGGAAATTCTTTCTGTAACTCTTCGCACTTTTCTTCCTTCTGCAACTCTCTACACCTTTCCTGCCCATGTTCAGCATAAAGGATAAAACTGATCTATGGGAGAAGAATGAGCAGTACAGAATGCAGCGGATTCACTCTTAGAAAAAGTAAGAACAGTCATGGGTGTTAATTTCAATGTTATTTAAAATATAGTTTTCTCTAAGAAAACATACATACAAGCAAACTTGCACAAGCAAGTATCCCTACAGACTAATCAAGCTATTCCTCCTGCAAGCTAGAGAGGAAGGAAAAGGTAGTCTCTCTCCCATTAAAATATTTGGGAACTGTTCAGGCACTATGACAACGAGACAAAAAAAATACCTAAGCAGACTTGTTTAATCAGAGAAAAACGTTCCAACAGTCTGCATTTTCGCTCATATAGAATGTCACTTTTATACATTAATATATTTAGCTTTTATGGAAATTTTATCTCAGAATAACGCATAATTATTGTACTATTTGCCTTTCATTTCTTTACCTTAAAAACAGTTAAAAAAACCCCACCAAACCAGTACTCTCAACTGTCTCTCTGCTGTTGCAAACGAGCACCCTTCACAAACGTATTCTGACATTTCATTCAACCTATACATTGGACAGGATTTTAACATCCTATTGCCAGAAAGAACCGCAGCATCCCTCCCAAACCAAGAAAAAGTTACATTAAGTTTTCTTATGCTGTACAGAGAAACCCTAATGTTTTGGGTTCCTTTAGGGGCAGCTATCCCTGCCTTGCTCTTCCAAAGACAGAATTGTTACTCCAGCTCTCAAAGCAGAAGCTACCCTTTCATCCAGTTCTGCTAGTGTTACAAGTCATCTCTTGCAGCTACTGTTCTTACAATGAAAACTTCCTGCCCACACAGAGGGGAAGTCTTAGCAGCAAAAGACACACACAGGAAAGAAAGGCATTTTATCTTCAACAAGCTGCAGTCTGCCACCTCCACAATAGGTCGGCAGTCAGAAACAACTGCATGAACACACCAAGGTTTCACTCTATCTTAAGCTTAAGATTTTGAAAATTTCCAGCTCCTTCCTCCTTCTAGACTCATTCACTCCGTCATCATTTTGATTTTTTCCTCCAAGTGAGAGAGAAAGGGAAGAGAATACCTGAAGCCCTAGGAGATAAATAAGGAGACAAAGTAAAATTTAAAAAAAAAAAAAGAAAGAAAGAAAAAAAAGCTGGTAACCTTAATTGAGGATCCTTGTGAGAGACAGGAACATAAAAGTTGGCTGGCGAAAAGCACATTTCCACATCAGAAGTGATCCTACTGGTCTTGGGAAGCTGAAAGCCTAGAAAATTACCTCTTCTTCAATCCTCTGCTAGGTGTAAAGGAGAAAACATGTGCAGCTGCATGAGGAAGGTTCGTCAGCCTATATCAAATCAAGCACAATCCTTTCCTCACATAATCTCCTCTAGATTCCTAAGAGGTTGCTCGAGAAAGAGACTAACCATTACCCACCTGAGACCACTAAAATCAGAATTCTACAGGGACACAGCCATCCACCTGAGTCTCCCAGTTTCTATGAGGGTCAATCACCAGAATAAAAGACAAAGAAATGAACTGAAGAGTCAGGAGAATTAAAACCTGATCTCCAGGGGAAACAACCGACTTAACAAGTATGATTCATTCGCATTAAAAAATAGTCATTAGATTCCCAATGGAACAGAATCTCAGTCACACCAGAGAACTGACTCTAAACACTACAGAAAATCTGCCATTAATTTCTGTTATTTTTTGCAAAGCAGACATTAAAAAGTGCAGACTACTGAAATGCCAACCCAGTAACTCCAAACTAACTTGGCACTCTTTCACTAGAGCTAAGACTCTGATGGGACCAAAAGGTCAGTACTGCAACATGGCATTTGAACATTACGTTGGAAATTTAGCAATACTCAAAGCTGGAATGCAATCTAAGAAGTGACCTGACTTGCAGTCTATACATAACAACTAAGAGCATAACAAAATTTGCTAATTCTTATCCTGTGGCAAAGAAACAAAGGAACCATAATGCAAAAGCTTCTGATATTACTATGTACAGCTGTGGGAAAGGGAAGGTGAGTTTTAACACACTGAATGAATGTTATGCCAGTATAATTCACTACAAGAGAGTAAGAACTACAACACAGCATCAAGCTGTGCTACCCAAAGTCTAAGAAAATACTTTAATTAAAAGCATTCAACCAACACAAACTCACTGCTAATACCAGATAATATGCTGATCACCTGGAAAAGGAACGTATCAATGATAAACCAGCTTTTGATATCTGCAGATCCACGAAGACTATTTTCTTCAGCTCAGCTAAATAACTGGCTCGCTCACAGAGAAGCCAGCTGGGAGGGGAGCCTAGAAAGACCTCTCCTCCCTTTCCAATCAATGAAAAAGAACTTGATACTAAAACCAGAAGTATATTAGATCATAGCTACTGTACTTGTTTTTATTTTTAGAACTGTTTAATGCACTAGTGAAATCCAACCAGTAACACTAGATTTGCTAATTGTAAAAACTATCTTGTTAAATTTTACATCTATCATACCATTAAACTCTTATGCTAAAGAAAACAAGTTTACACATAGGTGTGTATGTGTATCTATAAAAACTCATTTAACAGTTCTAAACTAGAACTGTCAAAACTACACTTAGATATTAAAAATACCCTTTTCTGCATTTTTAGTTAAAACATCCGGACACTGTGCATACAGAAAAAGGTAACTATCACTCAGCATTTTTCAACATGATAAAAGGCAAAGCTTCGGAATCTGAATCTTAAGCTACATAACCAAAGCATGCATATAGTACCTGGAACTATCAAAAGTCGTATGTAAATGCAGCTGTCAGTTATCAATAATAAACATTTTAAAAAAAATGCAAAACAGCATTAAAACCAGTTATTAGATCAAATTTCTTTTCTCTCCTGATTTAAATCACAGTTAAAATCCCGGAGTTAAATAAAGCTATCCTCTTTCACAGTCTGAATTCTAATTACAGATGGCTCTATTTTTCAGAATACACATCCTGCACACATAAATGGACAGACTGAAAGAAGTCAGCATCATGGTACGTTTGATTGCATCTATCTGTACTGATAGTTCAATCTTCAGAAACATCTAGGGCAGAGGGGCAGGACTGTCTAGGAAGAGTCAAAGAATATTTTATTTATCATCAGCTATATGTAATTCTACAACCCCTTGTTTGCTTTTCAACTGTTTTTGTTGCTTATTTTCTTTTCTGTTCTATACTTAGTTTACACATTTACATTACTGTATTTTGACTTTGTATGCACAAAAAGATTTGAACAAAAGCCAAGTTTTCCCCAACTTCTTTTCATATCCTGTGCAAGATTTCTGACAAAAGATCAAGGAAGCCAATAGTCCAAGAAGTGTTTATGGGTAACTGTCCAGCTGACATCGATCTGCTAACTTAATTTTGCCACCTTATAGCAGCCAGATAGTATGGGGAGGCTTCTGCAGGCTTCCACTTCAAATTTCCACCCTATTACGAGGGTGGGGTTTTCAGGACGGGGCTGGTTGGGTTTTTTTGCTTTATTGGGTATCACACAAGGATTCCTGTGAGGTTTACCTTAACACAAATGAAATGTAACAATATGTTCCTTATTTGAGGGGTTATAGTCAATAACAAAGTTGCCTTTCACAATAAGAACTTGCATTTAGGAGTTAAGTTTCTTTTATAACCTTCTGTATGTTCAGCCAGGATGCACTCACTGACCTTTTTTTTTTTTTTTTTTTTTTACTTCAAACTACTAAACAAGGACAAGGCACTGGCTGAATACGGGAGAACTAGAATTTCTTTAATTATCACAGCCTTTGGCACCAGGAGGTACCTCTACAGAAGCAAAATATTAGCTAAAATTAAAGTACTGAAATACCACATGCCAAACTATGTAACCACTTAAAGCAATCATCTGTGTAATGCACCATCAGGTATAAAGTATGCATTCACCTGAAAAAGAAAAAAATAAATAAATCTGAGCTTTCCAGTGGTAACCAAGCAACCAAGAGCAGAAAATGTGAAGCTTTCAAAATAGAAGTGCAAACCAAAGCTGAAATTAATTATTTAAAAGTCAATCCAGCTGGTTCATCAACCACTCTCTAAAAGCCTTTCTTATAAAAGCTCCTGTTTAATCTCTGACCTCTTAAACAAATAAACAAAAGGCAATTTTTAAATAGATGCCTTCCACACATATAGTCTAAAGGTCCCCCACCACCCCAAAAGCAGATTTACTACTCTGCTCAAATCTAGGAATGTTTCCTTTAACCTAAATATTTATCAAGTTCTCTTTATGAAAATGTAAACTTCCTTTTACAAGAAACTACCAAAACCGTACTCCAAAGATACAATAATTTACTGGTTTATGTTTCAGGTTAATTAGCATCCAATGAGTTGGCACAATAAATGAGGGGAGGCACAAATTGTGCATTCGTACAAGTCATCATTTGAACTCCAGCTTCCCAGTAAAATACTTGATTCCAGAGACCTTAAAGACAAAGATCATAAACCAGCTGTTCTTAACTCTGCATATCCAAAAAGATACACAGATGCTTGCATCATTACTTTGAGCAGCAACCGTGCATTGTTTTTTGCTCAACTCCAGGACCTTCTCCTACTGCTTTAGAATATGACTAATAAAAGGTATCTCTTAGTCACCTTAAAGATTCTTTAATTTTCTTTTGTACTTTTATTGTGTTAGAAATCAGTGAATCACATCAAAGATTCTCATTATCAGAAAACCCCTGATGTTGTGATCCAGAATCAAACCTAGACTCACTGAGGAGCTACAAAGGAATGCCTAATCTAGTAAATGTCCTAAACCATATGCCTAATTAGAGACCCAGCTTCAGATGTCCAATCCAGATCTTTACACAGGCACCTAGTCTCAATCACTCCCTGTTTCTCCAGCGTACCTCACAGATGTTTTGCTATTGCTTGATCCCAGATCAATTAAAAGCCCAAAGATTTACTGAAAACTATATAGCTGTTTTTCGAAAATAGCCAATCCATTGATCCCATCTCAGTCTTTTCATGTAATTCACACTACTTCACATTTACCTACATGTCTGCTCCTAAATTACACTACCAGGATTACATGTATGCCCATATGTCTTTTTCCTTGTTTGTCTTTAACTATAGCTTAGCACATGTAATAGCAAGACCGCAGCTGGCACAATCACACACGCATAAAAGCTGCCAGCGCTTCCAGTTTTCTCACAATTGCATTCTCCTACTTCAGGAATACACCTCTAAACCAGTGTTTAACTCTACTGCTCGAAAGAACAGGAAATATTTCAACTATTTACAACAAGAGGTACTATAGGGTGGGGTTCAGACAGAAATTGCAGCTTTGTGTCTTTCTTTTTTTTTTTCTATTGTCAGTTTCATATGTGCAACCATGAAATGTAATCCCCAATAAGGCATCAATTGGGAATGCTTTCATAAATTACTTAAGACCCGTTTCATGGGTACAAAACATGGCTATTTCAAAGAAATACTACTGCACAAGAAACAGTGCTTTCTTTTGACTGGGTATGTACAGTCTCCCTGGTCTGTATTATTTTTCTCTAGCTCACACCCATCTCACAAGAAAATCACACAAAATTTAGAACCATAAAAGACATCATGTGACTGAACTACATCCAGACAGCACACATTCATTCACACAGCTTCCTGGTTTTTCTCTTAAAATAATACACATAAGTATTGAGCTATTCACTTTTATCTGCTTCCATCAAAACCTCAGTAATTTTTAATGAGCTTTCAAATTTTTAGATTTCCATGGCTTCTGCCTTCAGGATGCTCTCATCTGGACTGAGTCATACCTCCATGCATGTATTATTTTTTCATTTTTAAATGCAAGACCATAACATTCAAACCACCACCAGGAACCCACAGGTTCAGAATCATCTCTCCCATGACTACATGCAATTTCTTACTTCAATGCCTATCTTACAGTCAATGAAAATCATAATTTAAGTGGAAATTTAAGAACACACTTTTATTTTTAAGTGTATCACTTCTGAAAAAGTCCTCCTGTAATCATACAAAGTTTTCAAGCAGCTATGCTATCATTGTGGATTTCAAGCCACCAGAATTAAAAAAAAAAAAAGCCTTACAGAAAGGCTCTCTCTTTGTGCAAGGCAACACACAATAAAGGCCTCTTAAACGTCAGATGTCAAAACTGAGAAAGAAGATGCAGCAGTTAAATTCTGAGGAGTTAAAACCACCCTCCCCTAAAAACGCAAGCCACGAAATGAGAGGTTTTCCTGCGGCGGGGAGCGGGGGGCCGGGGCGCGGCCAGGGTCCGCCTGCCTCACCACCTGCCTCCGCCTCCATTTTCACTTTCAGCCCAAAATTCATCCTCCTCTGCTTCCAAGAAGCTCCCTCGGTACCGACACCGCCAGCAGACACCTTCTCACCTGAGTAACATCTACCAGTCTGCCCAGCCGGGCTCCAGACCCCCGAGTTAGTCATTTTGCACCAGAGCCACATTCTGCAATTTGCACCCTGACATTAACTCTTTCCCACGCATCTCTCCGGCAGGGTCAGGAAGGGGGGGGAGGGACACACACACACACACACACAAAAAAAATATAAATATATAAATAGATACCCGTAGATATAAAAGGAACGAGCAACCCACACCCTGCAGCCCCCGGCGCGGCAGGATTCTCCTCCCCGGAGGCGCCCCCCCCT
>JAVJGI010000040.1:59899251-59916882 GCA_035590275.1 Ibycter americanus
AGGGCCCGGGCGCGGCGGCGGGGCCGCGGGAGCCCCTGCTTGGGGCGTCGCGGGGAGAAGGGACCCCTGCGAGGTGGCCCTGCCGCCAGCACCCTGCGACCTGCCGGCTCCCAGCGGCCGAGAACCCCTGGCTGAAACACACGGGCTGTGCTCCGCCCGCCTGGCTGCCTGCCTTCTGACTTTCCTTTTAAAAATACGCGATTTAGTTGTGTGTATGCGCAAAGGTATCCATCGTTTTCTCCTTTTGTTGGCTTTACCTTACGGTCAGTGCTGGCGGTTGTTGTCATCTGAACTGTTCTGATAGATTTTCCCCTGTAAATTGGAAGATAAAGTGCTGGATAAAACGGATGCTCTAATTCGTTGATACCCTGAGCACTTGGTAAAGGAAGGGACCGTTGCTGGTACTGGTGCTACCTGGGAGTCTTATCCGACTCTTCCACAGTCTTATTTTTATGTCAGTAGTAATTGATGAAGTTGTTAATACGCAGGAAAACAAAAGAAGTTGGTTTCGTTCAGTTTTTCAAAAAAGGATGCAATTTTGGTAGTTCCATTTTTAACTGAATGTTTGACAGAATGTCTTGTAAGCTGCTTTTTAACATCACATAGTTGTTTTTGTTTTGTAAGTTGGACAAGGATTAAATCTCTGTAGTCATTCATTCTCTTTGCCATAGCAGCTGAAAATGTGTAATCTTCTTTTAAAATGCATATATCCCTTTCCTTACAATCCTATAGAACAAGCTGAGCCCTGTTTCATGCCTGTTCAATCTTCAGACAAGTCACTAGGGCCTACTGGATACTTATTATCCAACACTTGCTTTTATTCAGATATATAACCTCAAAATCGGAGTAAATCAAGTAAATTCACCATGACTAAGTTATATGAACCATGCTATTCTCTGCCAGTGTAATTTAAGAGGAGATTCAGGGGCAATACTTGACATCACAAATCACTGGCAATGCTGGATGTAACAGCAATATACCTAGAACAGAAAAATAAAGTGTACTTGAAGATCCCATTTTTATTATCTCTATTACTGCAAGTTATTTCCAGGAAGTTTTTTCTCATCTCCTCTCTGCATCCTTCACCACAATTGAGGCCCAGTTTTGCTTCCTCTGAATTCAGTAACAGCCTAAAATGTGATGTGTTTCGTTCCACTGAAAGAATCGAGGGGGTTTGGTTCCTTTTTCCAACTCTACGAAGAAGCACTAACGCACATTGACTATAGGTTACTGTGTTCTGAGACCATCAAAGATACCTTGACCATTATTATTGTCATCAGAATGAGAAATGGAACTTAATGAGATAAATCTATGACAACTGGGTTTATAATTCAGAATGCACCAGAATTACTGCTCTTAAAAGTGTATTAATAGCGTTAATTATCATCACTTAAGGATTGCCCCACATGTGATGGTCTCTGAAGTATTTCATTTTGGTTTTTTTTATTTCTATGTACATATTTGTGTAAAGAAAGGAAGTATAATTTATGCAAGAAAGGGAGTACAGTTTATGCAATAAAGCAAGGTAAAATTATGTTTGGATAAGGTTATACTTAACATAAATTATATAAAAATGAATTTTGGATCTTCCTGTGTGCATGTGGTCTTCTTAAGTGGTGGTTAGTTCTTTCTCTGTAGGCAGCACTGTGTGGTATTTAAATAGCACAGATAACAAGGATCAGTGTGATTTAGCCTTGCAAGACAAATTATAATTGTTCATGAATTGCAATTTTTTTTGCTATGTATTACCCGTAGAACATCAGACTGTTTGTCAGGTGCAGCTGGTCCCAGCACCATTGCTAGCAGCCATCAGGAAAGGTCTCTTCCTTTGTGAGTAGAAACTCCGCGACAAAACCTTCGGCTCATACAGTGATACACACACGGAGGGGGAAAAATAATTTTTAAAAAATATGGATTGTTTGGCTTCATGCTAACACACAATGCGAAATCCCACTTAATGAATAAGTAACCAGATATTTCTACACTTCTAGGCTTCAATAAATCCCCAGGTACTCTTTAAGGGCCTGATTCAAAGTTCAAGTTGATGGTAAGATTCCCTGCCGCTGGTCACATGCAAGGCAGACAGAGACCCTGGAAGTGTACGACAGACGCTGACTCTTTCAGACAGCATGATGAACTGCCATTCTAAAATAACATACCTAATTATCAAAGAACATTTTCATAGCAGACTTGTTTTATTAGACAAGACGTGTTAAGGAGCAAGGAATATAGCACCTGCCAAAACGTTCTAGCAGATTTTGTACTGGAGTTCTCATCGTCAGTTTGAGTACCCTTACAGGCGCTGGGAAGTAAAAAAGTTAAGAAACAAACTCACATTCGCACGCTCTATCTCATGGAAAAACACACTACAAAGGGTGGAAGCCAAGGCTATGGATGGAAGGATACAAACGGAAGGCTCTTTGGCAAGATCCTTTGCCTGTGATAAAAGACACATGTACTGCTATCTACATGATGTATCTCAAAAAAGTCCACAGCAATCAGCAAGACATTACAGTATTTACATAAATTACTACACAAGTGACCAAGTTAGACACAAGGTACACAACATCCATCTAGACATATCTGCAACATGTTATTCTGTAGTTGGATTAGTAACGTTTCTTCAGTCAAAACTGCTCCAGGTATAAGGGCCTCAGGCTCAAAACCCTGTAGCCCCAAGAATTCACGCTTATTATTATATTATTATCTATTTTCTTTCATTTGCTGTGAAGAAGCAAGTCTGATCAGATAACAATGTTAGCTTTCAATGTCTGCATATTAACTAGATTTGCATTTCTCCCAGGCTACCCTTTGTGTGTGGGAAGAGCTTCCCATAAATACCTATGCAGCCATCTTGCTACCCTCCTTCAGATTCCTCTGCAAAACTCCCTGTTCCTGTAAAGCCGACCAAAAATGTGCTGGGGTTAGACTGCAGGTGCACAAGGCAACTACTTATCCTCTTGAGTTATCCTGAGTCATAGTTTTCTTGTCCACCCCCAGGATTTTGTCTGCACGCATATGCTGTGCTTTATGGCTAAACTATACACTCTTTACTTCTTAGACCATCTTTTTGTTCTTTATAGAGTGCTTAACCAAAATTGGCCCATGACTAAATACGCAGATTAAGATACATATACACATGTAAGCACAGGGGTACCTATAATACCTATGGATACAGGTGAAAACCTGATGGCTGAAGCCTGGGGCACAGTCAATTTGCATTTGAAAATACAGTAAAGCCTTTCTGCTAAAAAAGAGGTGTTAGTCATAAAACCTTTCCTTTTCTCCTTTCCCTTTTCCTTCCTTCTCTTCTTCCCTTCCCTATTCGTGTTCTTTTTTTCCCCCTCCAATAAAAATACTGGAGGGGGTTTTTTTGATGCGTACCTTGTGGTTGTGAAAGTTTTTGACAGTGCACTAGTCAGTTTTATTTAATTTTCCCTGTTGCCTGAGTAAGAGCTTGAGGTGGTGAGTACCTGCGAACCTTAACATCAGAGTCCAGCTGCCACTGCTCCCAGCAAAGGCCTTGCAGAAGAATCATAAACACATTAGTATGCCAACCATGAATAAATTAACACCTAAATTTGCTGACAAAGAGCTTGGTTAATACAAAATTAAGTTTGCCTTGTGGGTTCCTTATGTCATTCCAGGACAGCAACAAATTCAGTAGCAAGTTCAAGTGATGCTCAAACCCCTCAAAACTAGGACATACCCACCTGACATACATCCTGGTGCAACATCAAGGCTACACCGAGGGGTCGCAACAGCTCTTGGAATTAATTTGCACGCAAATCTATTGCACCAAGGGCATGAGGATGATAGCTGTGTGGGCAAAAGGAAAAGAAGCTTGTAAATCTGGAGACAAGTCTTGCAATTAATACCACTACCAGTGATGATATCCCCAACTCCTTTGGCTACAGACACTGCGTGAGGGTGGTCTGTGATCTTTATAGTGGGCAAATGAAAGTGTCTGTATCTGATTCTGTAGGTGCTCAAGTTCACTGTGAAAAAGGTCAAAGAATTAATGTATCAGAGGTTGTTTCAGGGAGCTGCGTCTCAGTGTTTTGAGTGCAGCATTTGTACAGGATTCCCCATTTAGTAGCACTCGTCTGAACACAGGTTTTCCTTTAAGAGATGATCTGCTTCAGGAATCATGTGTATGCTACCCGGAAGACTGAATCGCTGATCAAACAAGGCAAAGTTCAGGTTGTACCAATGTACCTTAGCTCTGGATTTCCTGGTTCTCAGAGGTTTGTGGCTCACCAACATACTGGAAAGAAATAAGACTGGGCAGTCAGAAACTGAATCTTTTCCTCACTGAACTGCCGGTTGAATTTATTTATTTATTTTGAGCAAAGAGAAGAAAAAAATCCAAATTTTAGCTACTTCAAGAAATTACAGCAACTACATATATGTGTAGCTGGGATACTATTGTAGTAGATACTGATATCCCCCAAAGCTTCATCCTAGATCTCCAAACAATTTTGAAAGGAAATAAATATCATTATTCTCATCTTACAGGTAAAGAAACGGAGAACAAAAGCAGCAAAGTGATGTGCCTGATATTGCTCGAGACCTGAGATGAAAAACAGTGAATAAAATAAAGCACACCCAAAAAATCTGTGCTATTTTTCGCTATCTGATGCCATTGCATATATGACAGGTAGCAATCTAATGCATGGTTCCTAACGTGCCAGCTCCCAGTCGTATGCCAGGCCAGACCCTGCCTCCCTGCTAGACTTGCCCTTGAGTCAGCCGGGCTGTCCAGCCTTTCCTCAGCCCACGCAGTCTCCCTTCCCCACCCAACCAGTCCCTACCTGGCAATACCTAACCTGATTTTCAGATAATATATTTGCATTTATTCACTCCTTCATTTCCTGGTCTACTGAGTTTAAATTTGCATCTCTCTAGGTCTGCTGAGATACTGGCACATACAATCAGCTCTCACAAGAAGAGTGTGAGCGGACTGTGTGTGCTCACACTCTGAGTAAGTGCGCACATCTTCTGAATCAGAGATGAGCTATTCAGATCCCAGAACATACCTAAAGAGGGACAAATGGGGCTGAATTACCGTTACCACCAAACCTGCTTTTCCTTTTGGTGGTTGTCCTCCAATATCACTTTCATGTCCTTCCAACTGGTCCCTTCCTAAGATCCTTTTTCTTCTTACTACAGCACCAGCTCTCCCCACCCTCTTGCTCCTCCATCCCGAATTCCTCACAGCAAGCTGCTGTGTACAGCACTTTTAGTTCTGTTTTCATTGATAGTTTTTGAACCTTCTTACTGTTTTCATATACTCACATTGCATTTTTCCAAAGTAAAATAGAAACAAACCCCAAATCCTGGCAGAAGTGGAGTCTGGCAACCTGTCTGCAGACCTTTTTCAGATTTGAACTGGGCTTATGTCAGATCCAAGAGCAACACTCTCTCACAACCCGTGTGGATACTGGCTGGCTGGAAGTCACCTTGGCCACCCTATTCAGCCAACAGCAGTGTAATCCATTTGGTCAGGGAGAAATGGGTACGTGCCCATGCAGGCAGCTATGCTCTTTCTTTGCTGATCCGAAGGGTAGTAAGGTGCCAGTGGAATGCCTGTCAGGAGAATGATTGCTTTAGGACATGGCTTGTTATCCCAGTCTGTGTGATTGCTAGGACATGTCAGTCCTAAAAAATGTGAGGGGTGGAGAAGTCAAGGGGTTACATCCTAAGAACTCTTTGTTTAGATAACCCTGGCTCTTGTAGGAAGCACACTGAATTTCAGGGTCAGTTACACACGTGTATTTTAGACCTTTGGAGGAGTTAGTCTTTAGATGTGTGTATTTGTACAGTCTTTTGAGGGCAGATGTGAACTCATTGTGCTTGTGCTCCAACTCAATCAATAGCTGTGTAATTACAGTTCATGTAGCACTGAGCCCAGACAGATGTATGGACAGACAGTGGCACGACATTTGGAAATCAGTCAAATACATGCAAAATATAGCAGAGGTCCATTCACTGAAGAAGTAATTGAAATTGAAATTGTTGTTCTTCTAAAAATGGAGGCTGAGAATATTCTAAAAGACTGAATATCTATCTTATTTACAGTGTTAGAAAATGATCTACAGACTGTGAGCAAGGATTGTATAACAGAGGGAACAACCACCAAAAAGCCACCCAAAATAAGAGGACAACTGAATGGTGGTTCTTGATATGTGCCAGTTTCTACACAAAATGTTTCAGCTATTGAACTGGGAGGGAATCCAAAGAATAAAGTGTTTTATTTGAAATCAATGTACATAGAAGTAGACGGGAGAAAAATAAACATGAACCCGCATGTATAATCTCTGCGGAAGATGGTGATACAGTATGAGTTATGAAATCTGACAATATATAGGGCCTTATGGTTTGTAATAGCAAGTACCAAAAGTTTAAAGAGCTGTCTGGTCCAAAAATAGTTCCTTTGTATAATTAAATTACCTAAGATGTGAAAGGGCCATTACGGTCCTAAAGCAACTCCTGGCTAGGCTCATTTCTCAATAATTTCCAAATTAGCTTTTCTCACTTGATATATAAATGACCATTTCCTATTTTTTTTAGCATCATATAGGGCCTGAACCACTGGATGCCTGGTTGTAATACAAATGTAAACTGTAGTATTTTTTAACTGTGGGAACAGTTAAAGGGTGTCAGGTATATTAAGAAGCTTTAGATTACTGCATTTCAACTTCTTCTTGGATCCAGGCACTGGCAACATTTCAGGTTCAAAGGTTTTTGTTTAAAATGAGATTTAATGTACATAGACTATAGCATTGCCAATAATATCTTGAAATGGGTGTGTTTTATTGGGTGATTCATAAAGGAAGTCAGACAAAGTGTGCACAGTGGTATTGGAATGTGGGTGGGATCAAAGTAATGATTTAGTGGAGTATGTTTGTCAAGCATAGCATACAGGAAATCTTTCTGAATAAGGATAGATTTACCCCATGAGAACCTCAGTATATTTCCAAGTGTTATTTATTCCAGTGAACCCCAGTGAAAATATCAAAGTAAAACAAGAAAGCTGCATCGTTCACCTTCATATTCCATTGGCAATGAGACTACAGGCAGACTTGTTGGGAGTACAGGGCAGGAAAATGAATAAAATTAATAAAAATAACATTTATTTAAAGGCACACCATCTGCAGTTCCAAAACAGAAGAAATGTCTATCCGTTCTCTAACAGGGTAGCTGCAACATTTTTACTTAAATACAATTTTGCTATTAATTGAGGATCCATAAGCCCACTGAGATGGGTTTGTTGTGATTGTACATTTGCATGCATATACCTCACTCTCTCTGCGCTCTTCCTGTTCTCATCTCTTTCCAGGCAGCATTTTGAAAACCACAGAGTTGATTTTGTTTCTGAGACTAAGGAGCCACTCATACAGAGAGCAAGGGGGTCTAACACTGGGAAACTGAGTCCTGCTTGGAGGATTTCATATTGGTATGAGTGATAATGTTGTCCTGAGTTCAATTATTGAAAAGCAAGCTGTTACATTTATAAAACATCTGTTTAATTATATTATGTTTAATTACTCTTTGGCTCCTGACCAAGAATTATGTCTCACTTCTTTGATACTGCTTGCTAAACAGTAGGAACAGAGTAGTTTGCCCTTATCCCTGCTTTCTCCACTTTGATGCACTCAGAGGGCATAACCACCTTGGAAGCCCGGCCGTGCTTTCCCACAGCTCCGCAGGGTTGAGGGATGTTGTGGTCTGATCAGCCGAACACCTCTGCTTTTGTGCAGACCCAGAGGATGGCACAGCACGTGTATGCCATGGGGTGTGCGTGTGCTGTACGTCAGGGAGCCAGAGGAGACAGGCTTTCTCATTGCTTTAACAGTACCAGTGCCATTTTTCAATGCCTCAGTATGGTTCAGTGGCTAAATGATGTTATTACAGTGGTAATCCTGATTCCTTGGCATAATCCATGCATTTGTGAGGTAGGACAGCTCACTGGAGTAAGAGGAAAACTAGCCAAAGGAAGGCTGCGGATATCCCGTTTCACAAGGAAGAGTTTTATGGAGGAGAGGGAGCTGCAAGACTCATGTTCCCACAGGACGGGCAGAATGGGACAAGGTGAACTCTCCTGCTAACAGGAGCTAAAAGAAAGACTGGCTCTGACCCCAGTGCTGAAAAGGGTTCAGTAAACAGTGCAGATATAATGTTTTCAGACATTTTCTACCTTTGACTTTGAAAGGCAGTCTGCTGTTTTTCAAGACCTGTGTATAAAGAGTTAATATTCCACAGATGCTATTTAATTCTCAGTATTTCCTATCAACTGTGGGTTTTTAAGGGTATGAATGCTATTAACCTGTGGTTAATGGATCAGCTTTAAATAACATATTACATCCTTTCACTCAGATGTCCATTAAGATTTAAATTAGATTAAATATACAGGGAAGATTCTGGTTTGTAATTTTTCTCAGCAAGAAATAGATGAAATGGAAGGCTGTGCTTGCTGTGGTGTCCTTCACCTACCCATTAAAAGTTAGTCTGTACAGTTCTCAAAATTGTCAGGGAGCAGAACTTCTGGATATTAGGAACTTGAGAATAAAGGAAAAGTTCTTTCTCTTGAAAAGCTGTAGTTTATATGCATTAATTATCCCATGATACCTTTTGGTAAGCAAACAGAAAAGCATGCAGTGTACAGCATGCCAGCACAAGTTAGAGGAGAGGCAGTGAAAATTTGGCTTATCTTGAAAAAACAAGTTGTTAGAGCAATTTTGTTTCTTTGATCCAGAGACAGAGCTTTCATAAAGATAGAGCTGGGAGCAGCATGTCTTGCTTTAAGACAGGCTCTATATGTTCTTATCCTCAAAAATCTCTGCATCCTTTTTTCTTCCACATTTAGCTCCTCAGTTGCCACTAACACAGCATACGTACGTTGAGCCTGGTTAC
Source organism: Ibycter americanus (assembly GCA_035590275.1). Classification (NCBI taxonomy): domain Eukaryota; kingdom Metazoa; phylum Chordata; class Aves; order Falconiformes; family Falconidae; genus Ibycter; species Ibycter americanus. The sequence goes on from JAVJGI010000040.1 coordinate 59,908,168, forward strand.
TTGCCTAACTGATCTCTTCCCTTGGGCTAGATAAACTAACCAACCAGCCCTCAGTTTGAGCTTATGTTTTGACCAGTGCAAGAATAGGTGTAGAACAGGTGAACCCTCAAAGGGGTGCTTACGTCCTCGCTCCTGTGTTAGAGTAAATAAGATGTTGTGAACTCACTATTGCTATGGGGTAACACACCCAGGTAGCTCTGCGTTTGCATAGAAGTCTTTGAACCCACACAGTGTCATTTATCTCCCCTTCCTGCAGGACAGAGCCAGCCAGGAGTTCAATTTTTCCCCATCCTCTGCACAAATCATTTGGGACCCAGCTCCTCAACTCCTGTTATTTCCAGAGCTGTGATTTCCTTACTTTCCAGGTTGCTGTTTGTTCTGCAGCCACAAGCAAGCGCTATGACCTACATCACCCAGATGCCCAAGTGCTCCCATTCTCTGTGTAGGAGCCGAAGGGGATATTCCCACCGAGGTGCAGTTCATCTGAGCATTTTTTGGAAGAGGGATTACAGTCAAGACACATGCCCAGATGTTCAGTGAACAACAGTAGCTTGAATAAAGTGCAAATTGTGCACGGGCTAAGCTCCTCCTTTGCTAATGACTGCATGAACACCTGGACCAGGGGGCTGGGGACCACATCTCCATTCCAGCCACCTGTCTTCCTGAAAGGATTTATTTGGCTTCAGCAGGACTATGTCAAACTCAGACTTCAACCAAGAGTTGAAGAGTTCAGCTAAGACAATATTTTTTAATATACCCTAACACCAAAATGAGACTTCTCACTCTTTTTGGGTTTTGACTGAACGATATTTTGTCTCTGTCATAATTATTTTCCAATCCATTTTATCACCCTCCTGATATCATTAGAAAGATTATGACTGTGGTAGCTTCTCTCTAAGGTTGTCCTGCAGATAGATCTTCACCTTGCTGACTCTATTACTGCAGATAACTAGTGCCAGTTCTCTTTAAACTATACCTTCGCAACTGACCTTTCCAATAATTGCTCTATTATTTTTATTCTCATCAGTTCTTAAAACTTTTCTAACTGTGAAGGTGAGAGATGTCATCTCCTGATCTACGTGCTACTTGGTGAAGGTATGTCTGTGTACCCCTAGAATGCAGGCTTAGTATAGAACTTTGCTTGGCATTTAACTGCCCTAAAAAAACCCATTTCGAGCCTCTTAGGATACTGCAGGATCTTTGGACCTGATCCACGCATCAGTGTTCAATCATCTTTACTGAAACCACAAAAAATGATTGAAGGGGAGGGTAAGAAACCTGGACTGATAAAATATGCTGCATTGTGCATATTTCCAATTTCTGCTCTTCAGGATAGTCTCTTAGCTATTAGTTATGTCAGGGTAATCAGCATCTGTTGGTACAGTCAAGGCCCTGAGAAGTTACTGCTTATTTGAAGAGATGACTATGTCATTACTCCTCATTAGAAAAACAAAGCTGTTGATCAAGTAGTGCATTCTTTTCCCCCTTGTAAAATATTTTATTACTAAATATTCTAAAATCTACAAAACAAAACATACAGACTTCTCATTTATTTTCAGGTTTGAACAAACTCAGATTATCTATGTTGAAGGCAAATTCTGAAGTCCATAAACAGGCAGTACTACCACTGATGTACATGGAAATTGGAATAAATATAAACAAGGACCTGTTCTGAAAAGAAAAATACAGGCATCGTAGCAGCAATAATCATAATTCACGTGGTCAAAACTTTGCAAAACTACAGGTTTCTTTAAGGGTTAATTTGTCCTCCTAAAGAACAGAGACCCAAAAGGAGATTTGCAGTTTACATCAAACATCCTCTGCACTTCAGGACTGTTTAGACTGGTGGTGGGAAGAGGAGAGGTCACACTCCCAAACCCAGTCTTAAACTCATTTGAACACACATGAATTTTATTCATAACAGAACCAGGGGCGGGAGGGGAAAAGTTGGAAACTCTATCTTTCCTGCTGTAGGAGATTTTTTTGGATTGATGAGAACTTTTTGATCAGATTTTTGTTCCTTTGAGATTTCTTTCTCAGATTGTTTTCCTATTTACTGTTTGGACTGCAAAGAAACCTCTCACTGTTAAATCTAAACAAATGAATCAACTTGAGTCAATAAGCCTCTTCAGTCACCACCTGGCTTACAACTGAATTTTAATTTCTCCTTTTCAGTTGCCTTATAATTGTTGCTAATGAACAGTTCCACTGGTAAGGGCAAAAAGATAGGAGTGACACCACAAGCTGGCTACAGACACCCTACTCACCACCTAAACTACTGGCAGGCCAGGATGGATAGATGCATTTTCATTTGAAAATTTTCATTTGAGGCTTGTTTGGAAGATCCCCGTTTGGTTCTTCTGTAACCAGAGGAAGCACCTATCAACATGCATTCACTGCCTGAGGATATAATGAGAAAAATCGATGTGAAGTTCAAATGCTCTCTGGCTGGCAGCACACACACTGGGCATGTTTGAGACAAACCTGATGCCCACTTGGCAGGACAAATTTCTGACAGTACAAGAGCCCTGTTATCTCCCCTTGGCAATATGCACAATAGGAGCCTGCTTGCTTGACAATAAAACATTGGCCTTAATATAATACCCTTTTCACAGTTTACAAGGCTAAGCTTAATTAAAAGGAGAATTGTGGATGCCCTCCTTTCATTTGGTAGTAAACACAGGCTCCTTCACGCCATACAAAGCTAATGGTGGTAGACTGGGCAAAGTTAACCACTAGATATGACACTATCTTCTATGAGAATAGTGTACTGTAGAATATACTGCTAGAAGGAAACAGCACTGCTATTCAGTAAATCCAGTTGCAATTTATAATGACCCTCACTGGGCTGCTCCCACAGTGTGCTGGAAGGCAAGAAGGTATCGCTGTCCTCCCTGCATTTTGAAGTAGAGATCTCTCTGCAATTGGCGCTCCAGTCAGGCAACATCTAGTTGGGTGAAGCTGATCTCTACATGCCCTTTTCAAGCAGCAGCTAACAGGTATCAGCTATACCAGAAGCATGAAAGGAACGGAGCAACCCAATGTCAACACCACCAAAAGTAAACTGAGATAGTTCATGTCGCCCACGTGGACTCTTAAGAATCATCATGCTGTCTTCTCAAACTGTGCTCAAAATTGGCAGCCCAAAGAGAGGACCTGCAAAACGAAACACGTTACAATAGCCACAGACACCACCAAACTGCGTCCTTGAATGCCCACGGTCAGTGAGCCCCCTGTTTTGAGCTGCGCCATGGTACATGAAATCACCACAACCTTTTGTTTGGACTGGTGTTTACATTGCAAACCCATATATGCTCAGGCATACTTTTGTATGGAGTGTAACATGAGAAAGGACTCATCCAGCACCATGGCTCACATTAGCATATGCATAAGGTTCAGATAGAAAAGGAGACTGATAATAAGATCCGGAGCTTTCATCAGGAATTGATTGTAAGAATCCATCCTGTCTAAGTAATACAAAGGCTGAAGGTAATAGACAGGCTGATGCAGCTGGATGGCTTTTGCTGGACTAGGTGAAATACATCAGTATATTCAATTGCAGTAGAAAGAGCTCTAACTTGATTCATTTGTGACACGCTGCGCCTGATGTCCAGCCTCAACAGCTGGTGTTGACTGGAAAATTTACTTAGTGGTATGGACAAATAATCTATTGGATCACTGAGTCTTGACTTGTGCTATTTCAGGTCATCTCTGAAAATTCTTGTTACATATATAAAGCTCTACTTTTAAATTAGTTTGCTTTTTGTTTTTTGTTCTGACAGATACTATTAGAAAAATTTTCCAAAGCCTCAGAAAGCCCTACTCCTAACTTTCAGACTAAATCCATCTAATTGTACAATTTATGCCTGGTTTGGGGCAGATATTTTACTTTAGCTAGTTCTTGTCCTTTCTTGCTGCTTAATTGCCTATAGCATTTGTAGTGGTCTCAATTTGTACGTCAGCTTCTGTTTCTCAGGTGTAAGAAAAAAGCTTTTTTTGATTCTTTCCCCATCTCAGTCTTGGTGAAGAAATGTAGCGCTACCACCAGCTTGGGGCTATGGCACATCCCTTGCAAAGAATGAGAAAACTTGCATTACTTTTCACTACCGTTCTCCTGCAATGAGAGATTGCCCTGGGGATTAACAGCGAACCAGTAGAGTAAATTTGACCCTCTTGACAAACGTACATCTATACTGCCAAAAATCCTTCCAAAGCACTTTAGGAGCAGTGTGTCTGTTACAAGGTCTATCACGCATGCCGGTAAGCTTTATACAAAGAACTCCCAAGTTTTTTTCAACAGCAATAATGCTGCTTTTCCAAGTACTTGGCAGCGAAGCTGCAAGTAGGATCTTGCAGAGGTTTACTCCCCTCCAACCTTTTCCAGCAGATTTTCTCTTCAGGAGGGAGTGACTGGACCATATAAATTGCCACAAACAAGAGATGTTAAAACATGAAGCAACCCTACAACAAAATAACAGGCAGCTGCAGATTCTCCTGGCATTAACGCTGGAACCAGTGGGCTATAAAGGGCCTAATTAACTTTTTACATCTGAAATGAAGTGGAATAACCCTACTCAAGTTAAAAAAAATTGCAGTGACTTAGGACCTATGTGACTGAAATCAGAATCAGGCTGTCGATTTCCACCAGGTCATTCTTATGCTTCTCTGGTTTTCACATCTCAGGAGTCTCACACCACCTTTCCAAGGCAGCCCTTCTCTAACCTTTGTGGCGATTAAGTAAACAAATGAACAAAAAATAGCCTCTTCCAGAATTTTAGCCATTTCCTAAACACTGGATTTTGCATGGGATCTAGGGTCTGAGCTGGAAGCTGCTGCTCCTGCTCCAAGAACTTCTTGCTCAGCAGCAGCTGCTTTCCTTTACAGAGATTTTTGGCAGTTCCTTGGCCAGGCACCGGCAAAATTTCTGTGGCAGCAGTCACTACTGTACTGCGCATTTGTGTCATCCATGGGACACGGAGGTGTTTTTCCCTGGGCAGCATGGAGTTAACTTGCCTCCTGCTCTGTGCCTTGGGAATCAGAGCTGGGATGGCAGCCCATAGTAGGAGGGCCTGGACTGGACTTGCCAGTGAAGAGGAGGGATTGCATTTTTGTGTGAGGAAGATGCTTGCCAAGAAATTGAGAGGGAAAGCAACAGTGGGAGAAAGGAACTAACTCATCGGGTGCTCAGGACAGACAACCGCAGTTTCGGGAGCTGGGTACGCGTCAGGGTCTTGGACGGATCTTTCTCTACATAGGTCACTCACTGGAGTGAGAAAGAGGGAGGAGGAAGATGCCTTTATAAGCCTGGGAACATCAACAGCACCTCACAGGCATCCAGTTTCCTACCAGTACAGGCTCAATAAATACCACTGTACCACTTCTAGAGAGGAAGAGACTGAGTTTGTAGAAAACTTTTAAACATAGGACTAGTTTTCTATCAGCTCGAGCCACAGAGGGGCAGGAACACGTGGGTAGGGGCAAAGAGGAGGGCAGCAGCCACCCCAGCCACCATTGCCCCAGACGGCTGGATGGCCACACGCCGGGACAGAGCACGGTTAGGTACCCAGCCCCTGGTCTCACCGCAAGGCAACACTGCAGGCAAGAAAATAACCCGGTCTTCCATACTCCAGGTCTTGTGCCTCTAAGCAGGAGGCTGTCTTCCTTCCTCTGTTACATGAAAGCAGTGGTGTTACGCTGAAAAAACTAGGGTGAGTGACAGGATAGTCCTGCTTTAGCTGTCTAAGCGGAAAAAAAAAAAGCCAAAGTGAAGGATGAATCAATCCTACCCTCCCAAGGTGACTAGTACTGCCTTGAATTTCCAGACAGAGACAGGCCTGAACAAACTTTCCAATTATCACACTCAGAAACACCTTGAGCCAGGTCACATCTTGCTGGCTTAAGCTCAGCCCTGAGGACCTAAATCTCTCACACTAAGGAGTAACCAGTTTGAGATCAGTGCAGGTGCACTGTTATAAAGTTAGAATAAACTAAAGGATGGTCTGGCTCCCCCAGTTTCTGGAAATTGAAGGAAATTATTTCTGAGGAGAGATTACTTGAAACTCTAAGGGAAGGCTGCTGAAAAACAAAGCTACTTGGCTTTGTATTTCCCAAAAGCAAAATACAGTTGGGTAGAAAGAAGTGAGGTAAATCATTGCTTCAAAACTTATAATTATTCATTGAATGAGATGCTACAAAAGAGAAAAAAAGAAAGCTTTTAGGATGCAAAGACTTGTTTTTCTTTGCTTTTAACCAGACATTTGAAAACACTGCAACATGACCAATTCCTCAAAAATGTTTTCCTGACCGCAGTGTTTGCATGCAGACAAACACAAGGATTATGCCAGTTCCTGGAAGAACGAACGTCATTAGCTTTTTTTAATACTGGAGCACATGTCTGTTTATATTTTTGGGTTTCTCTCTTCTTATCTCCCTAGTTTTGGGGCATATTTTTTGCCTTTTCTTTTTTTCTGTGTTTTGGTTTGGTTTGGTTTGGTCCTAGACTTTTTGTTTAAATGAGTACAATAGGTTATTTTTTTTCCTCTGGTTGTTTTTCTTTTGTTTGGCTCTTCAGTCTTTTTGCCTGTGGAAGTAAAACTGCCCTTCCTTAACACTCTCTCTCCTGCTGTTTCAGCCTGAACAGCTTCCACTGGGTCACCTTCGTGCTACTGTTTTAAACAATTTGCTTGTTTGTAAGTAGCTAAATAGTTATTTGCTATCTTCAGAAGTAAGCTTTTGAGGTCTGGGCTTTAACTTTTTTTAGTGAGGGCTCCTGTTTCTGTGTTTGAGAAGTTTCCCCAGATAAGAAGAAAGATGGGAATCCAGCTTACTTCCCTGGGCAAATTTCTCAGGCTCTGTTTTGTATTATGGTGGTACTGAGTCAAAGCAGCGATTAGGCATGTACTTAGGTGCCATTGAAGTTGGTAGGATGTATTACCGTCTCAAAAATGGGTAGGCTTAAGTAAGTGCTCTCCCAGACTGGAACTCTTATTAATTGTACTCTAGTGCACGTTGGCATCGAGAGGCTTTAGAAAGTTAAGGCACCTCGGTTAAAGCTGCAGAGTCAACGCACATACAGTAAAGTGCATTAACCTGTTCTGTGGATGCTGTCATTGCCATTACATCATTGCAGGTTAATCCCAGCGCACCTATGGACAAACCCTCAAGCTGTGCTTGCAACACTGAACAGCTTGGAACACAGCATGCCACTTCTCAGTCTCTTTCTGTAATCCACAATCTAATGCAGATTAGATTACAATCTAATGTAGTCCAAGTGTTTGTTGCTGAAATTAATTCAGCTGGTATAACCTTTCACATGTACAATAAGCAAAAATTCCCAAACTTCAAAAATTACAAATTCTGGACCAAAGAAAAGGGATAGATGACTAATGGGATACATGAAAGACACAGAACTGTTTAAAGATGTGACCAAAAAAAAAAAAAAGAGAAGAATTTATGGAAAGGTGATCCTGAACAATAACACCATCTGTGAATCTCAGTCCCTCAACAGTGGAATAGTCTGAATCAAAGTCAGAGGAGCAACATTTAACTCAGACTTAAAACTGAAAGAAAGGCTGGAGTGGGATGGTGTAAGACCTTAAAAATCCACATCTCCGGTTGATTTGTAGCATTAATTACTGACTGAAATGTCAAGCTGCTTGAAATTAGTTGTGCTATGAGTGCAAACTGTAATTGTTCTGCGTTGAGTGTATCCTATTTGCTTATTGACAGACTTTGTTGTATAACGCATCCTTGTGGAAAGGCAATGAGCAGACAGAATCCTAACAGTATTCTTGGTTGCCTGAAAACCTGGTGTGTTTTGTTTCTCTTTGTGAAATTCTCCTAAAAAAAGGAAAGCTTAATTAAATCACAAGCATCTCTCTGATGAGCCTCTGCTCTGATCTCCTGTTTTTGATACTCTCTCTCCTGCCAGGCTGTAATACTCCACTAGAAATGCTTTGTGTTTTCCTCCTTGGGGATAACAACTTCTCTGCTCCAAACATTCCCTTGGCCTGGGATTCTGGAGCTCTGGAAGTGTGCAAACATCTTCCAGCCTATCAATGCAAGCGCGGGACCCCATGTGGAAATAGTTAGTGACATAATGAATGCCACAACAGTTTATTGCCAGGAAGCTCCTAATGACGTGGCAGTAATCTCACAATGACTAATCAAGATTTTCTTCATTTCTCCTTAGCAATTCTACCTGATAAATTAGTGAAAAAATGAAAATAAAACTAAGTAGAACAGAGTCTATGATTTAAATGCCTGGCAGACGATGCTCTTCTGCTTTTCGGGGGTTACGGCATGCAGCTCTTCCCCATTAATTCCAGGACTTTGGCTACCAAGAGCAGAAAAGCGTGGCTATGAACCCAGCTCACTGATTTCGGCGGACTGGTCCTAACATCAACCACGATGTAGTATTTAGCGCGACTTTTTGTTGTGTGGGGTGCAGCCCTCCTACCAACGCGACGCTGACTTGTTCTAATCGAAAAAGGGTCCGTATCACTCGGGCTGGGTAAAAATGGAGTTACTCTTTTAAGCATCTTTTGCACATGGGAAGTCAAACCCAAACGAACCCACCGGGCGGGCAGGTGGATGCAGATGGCTGGCAGCCGCAGCAGCCCAACGCCCGCACCGAGGCCAGCGCACGGCCCCACGCACACCGCACTCGCTCACCGCTGATTTTTCTCACCGCAGCAAATACTTCCGCAGCTCACG
>JAVJGI010000040.1:59917430-59930135 GCA_035590275.1 Ibycter americanus
CTCCGGTGCCCGAGCCCCCAGCGGCGCCCGGGCGGGGTCTGCCGCCCCCCCCCGCAGGGCGATCAGGTTTGGTCACTGGAGGCGCCGGGCTCGCTGAGCCCCTGCAGCAATGGTGGGAAGCGAGGCGGAGGGAAGCGGCAGCGCCGGGATTTGGGATGGCTGCTTCTGCCGGGCGCCTCGGCCCCCTGGCACCGATGTGCTCTGTCGGTGCTTTAATTACTTGCCTGGGTTTATTCGGAGCTTCTTTCTCTCGCCTCCCTACGGGAATGTCCTTTCTGCCATTGTGTGGTTTTGTTGTTGTTGTTGTGGTTTTTTTTTTTTGCTTTTGCTTTTTGGCGAACCCGTGCGCGCGTTTCCCATCTGGAGCAGCAGCGTGCTTAGCTTTGCAGTTTGGCTCCGGCTGCCCCGCTCTGCCCTGCTCGCAGGGAGCTCCGCAGCAAAACGCGCTCGCCGAGCTGTTACAAACACCGCCGGCAGGGCAGAGCCGCCTCTTCTGACGGTTACTAGCAGGGCATCGATGCTTAGCTGTTGGGTTTTGTTTTTTTGTTTTTGTTTTGTTTGTTTTTTTTAAAATCAAACATCTCAAATCACCAGGTGCGAGTTAGGCTGCTTTTAGGTCCGTGTCTCCATAAACATTCAGAAAAGCTGCATGACTGAAGGCGTTTTAGAGTGGATTCTCGTTCACATAGTACAAGTGAGTCCAACATTTCAAAACCAAACAGATACAGGCACTCCAGTCCTGGTTTGTGTTGACGCTGACCCCAGCAGGAGTGAGTACCTTGCCCTGGAGTAAGTGCCAGGACGTAGTGCCAGGGCACTGGGGAGTTCAGAGTATTTGGCGGGACCATTCCTCCTTTCTTGGTTAGAATTCCTGCCTTTGACTATTAAAATGGCATAGAGGCAAAATAAATACGGTTTATACAAACGCGAGGAGTCTGTGGTAGAATATGTGGATATGCCTTTATTTTTTCTTCCCCAGCAGAAAATCCTGTAATTTTATGGAGATGAAATGTCTGTGGGATGGCATTCCTCTTGCCCATTACTTACTGCTGTTTTGTAACATTAAAATGGACTGGAGGTTTTGCAAGGCAATTGTTTACTTCTTTTAAGACAGGAAAAGAAACTTACAAAGCAGCTCCACCTTACTAGGAGTATGCAAATACTCTGTAGAGTGGTTAAAATGATAGGGTGGCAGTGGGAACATGTAGGAAGATGTGCCTGTAGATACAGTCACTTAGCAGTTAGTGAAATGTTCCTTCCTGAGTTTTAATAGGGTATAATCCTAGAAAACCATCTACTTCTGATCATAGAAGTCTCATTTACTGTGAAGGTTGATACACTGTTTTCCCAAAAGAGGGGATTCCTTCATATCCTTCGTATGACGAATCCCCTCGGTAAGTTCAGACAGATCTCCAGAACAGGGAAACTGCGTACCTGTCCATGTGAACAAGTGCAGGCATTAATCTTCTGATCTGCTTGAAAGCTAGATGGCAACTCAAAAATATGTTTACAGGCCTACCGAAAGGAATTTTGGCAGTTGTCTTTTCAGTAGGTCCTGGACCTGGTATGTTAATCTGTGCTGTATCTAGTAGGTCCCCTTGATAATCAGCCAGGTCTGGCATGTCCAGGTCCCAAGGGGAGTTCCTGTCCTTGTCAGAAATAGGGATTAAATTGGTTTGTAAACCGGTATCCCTCTCCACTTCTGAACAAAGCCCTAGGCTGCACCTCTAAATCAGACGGGAGGATCACTGACGGTCTGTGCCCCTCAGCTGCACAAAGGGCCTGGATTTGGGCTGTTTCTGCCAGGTCAGAATTCCCCAATGAGGAAAAATTGCAGCTGGCACAATGATTGCAAAGCCAGCTTCTCCGCAAGCCCTGAAGCCCCGTTTGGCTGTGGAGGGTTTAGATGGGTGGGTGAGGAGAGGGGGATAGAGAAAACAGAGCTGTGCTTCATGCTGCCAGCCCTATAAGCTAGTGCAGTGCTCCAGGGCCAGTGTTTGGCCTGGAGCCATTGCAGCAGGGTTGGGGAGTAAGTTACTAGCTCTTGGATGAATCCCCTCATTGCCAGGAGGGAACCTGGCCTGTGATTTTTAGCATAAATCTAACAAAACTGGGATTTGGGTATCTGTGTTTCGCTTCCTCCTCCTCCAGAGAATCTTGGGGTTTTTAAAACTCTCTGTGGGTGTGATGGGAGTGATTTGGAGCAGCCTGGAGTACTGCACAACAAGGGGATGGTCGTGGGGTTTGTAGATGAGGGAGACATCAGCAAGAGGAGGACAGGGAGAAGATCTGGGGGGGGGGAGGAGATCTGGGGCAGCTCAAGGCCAGGTGTGAATCAGTTTGGAAGACAGGCGTTGTTGATGGCAGAGCTTTGCTATTCATGAGTTTGAGAAGGCAGTGCTCTGGAGGAGGGATGGGTACCAATTGCTGGTGGGCTGGCAGGAACGGGATGCCTGCCTAATTGTTCAGTTCCTCGCAGCCTCAGGTGTAAGAGCTGTGGAGGTACAACTTCAATAGCTTTCTTGAGTATGTTGCCATGCAAGTGGCCTCAAGCCTGCTCCTAAACTACTTCCCCCAGTAAATTATTGCTGCTGGGCAGTGAGTTACCTAGACGTGGAACATGTTCATCTTTGTAAGTGCACTTGAGCATCTGCTCCAAGTCCTGTCTTGTCACCCCAAACTCTTCCTGGTCTCTCAGTCCAGTCTGTTGTTCGTTCACACAGCAGTTGTCCCTGATGCTGGAGGCCACCTGCTTCTGGAGCTAAGCAAGATTTATCTGCAGCTCAGTGTACGCGGTGAAATGAAGCGCAGCTCCTGTTTGCCTTTCATGATATCTCTGTCCTGAGTGGGCACCCACTCGAGGGGGTGAAGGAGAGAAGGGCAGAGGGGGACTGGTGTGTTCCTGAGCCGTGCTTCGGTGCAGAAATGTGTGCAGCTGCCAGGTTTCCTAATCTGGCTGTGCTGCTGAGTACCATGTGCCTTGGCTCCCGACATTTTTCTTTATGCAGGCTGGAGGAGCGATTTACAACTCTCTGCCAAGTCCTGACATAATTGTGTGTGGCAACCGCAGAAGAGATTGCCAGGTTTAGGACTAAGGCAAAGTTTCTTGTCTTTGTCACTTCCTGAGGAAACTTTGACGGCCCTTCAGAGAGGCTTTGGGAGGTGGCTTGCTAACTACCATCTAAAGTGATCTTCATTACCCCTTTCCTTTTGTTTTTGTTTATTACGTTTTTACGTTTGACAGTCCATCATAGGACCAAAGGAGTTAGGACTGGAAAAGGCTCAGCCGTCGTCCCTTGGCCCTGAAGCTCCTCTTATAACTTTACTGATGTATGTCTCACCTGTTCTTAAAAAAACTCATGATGAAGGTTTATCTTCTCTCCAGAGTTATGTCCCAGAGCTTAACTGCTCTTAGTGCAGAAAGTTTTTCCCAAATGTAGTGTCTGCATCTTCCTTGTCTGAGGCTTCATTTCTTCAGCCTCCTGTTTGTGTTTCCATTTTCTTGCTCATAAGAAGTCACTTGCTGGCATGTGTCCTGCTAGCATGTAGTCTGAAAATACTGTCTGAAGTTGGTAAGCCTACATTTGTAAAAGGAGTGATGTTTCCTCCGTGGTGGTGAAGGAGGTTTCCTCAGGAGCTTCTCCACAACTGAATCCCATTTGCTAGGTATGTTTATTACCTTTGACAATGTCATGCCACCTCGGTGGGCAGCATCTGCATGTACAGGCTGTGGAACTGAGGTCAGAATTGTTTGATGTTCAAAGTAATTGGGAACGTGATAATAGTTTTCTCAAGGAGAAAATCTCTCCGGTTTTCTTCATGTCATGATAATGTAAAGCTCTGGATTCTGCTGGATGGAGAACAAGCTCCTGTAGCAGAGCACACGCATGTGTCAGACCTCTTGGTGCAAAGCTGAAGTACCCACTCTTCTTCTCTGAGTAGCTACTATACTGAACATGTATGACTGAGAGCCTTTTAGTTTGTGTTGGTGTTGATAAAAACCAACAATTTTATTTCTCTTTTGACTCTAAAATCTTTGTCACTATTAATGCTCTTAGTGCCTAGATGTCCCGACCCAAATAGGAGCACTACTGTTAAAAACAAAAATGCACCCCTGGATGGCTTGTACCAGTTAAGGACCTTTCCTCTCACTAGGTATGTGCAAGGGGTCTACATGTTAAGGTGAGTCTCCTGCTGAAGACAGTAATGCTACACAGGTGCAGAAGCTGTGCATATATCAGCAGCTGTAGCCTAAAACAGAACAAGAGGGACCAAAGTGGTGCAGATGGCAAAGGTGGTTGTGAGAAGAAGATGATTGTATTGATGAAGTAGATGTATGCCTTCTAAAGCGTTGTCCACAAAATAGTTGTCTGAGAGAAGAACTGACAAGTGATTTTTTCCCCTCCCTTCCTTGTTAATTGTTCATCATAATCTACTTGGTAATTCATGTTTTATTATGTAAACAAGTAGCTCTATCGTGAGGGAAATTTTTGAATCATGACTTTGCATGGCTGCCTGTCTCGTGGAGTCACTGGTGTGAAGTGTCCATCATTGCAGCCTTTCCATCAAAGGAGCCCTCCTCTGCGTCTCTTTCCTAGCCACTTATTTCTTTGCATTGTAGTGAAACATCAAATCCCATGTAAAACTGGACGATGATTTTAAGTTCACAAGGAATTGAAAGGCAGACAGCCAGACGCGGTGTGACTACATATGCCTCATTTCCTTGGAAAATGGCTTTCCTTGTATTCTTCCTTCATGAAGAGTGCTCTGAAGTTCGCACTGCATGTGTGCATATTGCACTTCCATACATCATTGCTCTGCTTTGCAATTCAAAAGAACAGTCTACCAGGATGCTGAAGGAGACTGGGGCTGGTGATTTGGGGTTGGGGGGTTTTTTTGAAAAATACTGCATAAAAATCCAGTTACATACCAAATGAGAAATGCCTTTTCTCTTGCATCAATAAACAAGTATGTTCAGAAGCCTAAACTAGCCTTTTCCTATTAACTAATGTTTAAATGGCTACAATCAGATTTTTGCAATGTAAATATTTAATGTGTAGGTAAACAGTTTCTCAGAATTTAACAGAATTCAGGATTTCATATTGACCTTGGCCTTACTGCTTTCCTGATGCATCTGCAAAACTTTATTTACTTGTATCTTCCAAAAGTTTTGGGTGGGATTGCTTAGAAAGTGAGTAGGCTGGGTGGACTGGAACATCCTTCTAGGAAAAGATGAGTGCGGAGGCCACATTCTGCTTTCGTTTCCAGCAGCACAACTATACTGGATTTCTGAGGCAGCAGAAGGCAAGACTCAGGGCAGGTTTTACTTTCAGAAGCTGCAAAGCCTCAGAAGGGGAAGCTTGCTACTACGAATCGCCTGGGCAGCAAGAGAATACCCCGTGGCCGGTGCCTGTTGCTGCACGTGATGGGCTGAGATCCGCTGGTAACCAGCTCTCGGCTCCCATCCGCTGCTTGTAACTTGCCTGTTGAATGGGACTATGCTGTGGCTATCATCCAGAAATCATATGCAGGCTGTAGTTCTACTGTCTCTGAAATTGTATTTTATTGTTTTGTTTATATTGTTACCAGTTGGGTTTGGGTTTTTTTTAGGTTTCCCCAGCCCTTCTTTTTGATTTCTTAGTATTGGCTGAAAAATTGAGAAACTTCTTGTTTCACAGTAATTCTGAGAACAAAGTGAATTCTTTCTTTCTACCAAAATTAGGAAGTTGAATTGGTAATAAACTATCTTTTTTTTTTTTTTTTTTAAACATGGATGAATGCAGTTTTAGCCCTACCCAGTGAAGTAGTGCTGAGGCAGACTGTGTGAAGCAACCAGAAACTCTGTATGCGAGAAATGTGTGAGGAGAAGAAAAAGCCTGTCATTCTCATCAGACAAGTACTTTTAACCGGCTTAAGTCAAGGCATGTTAAAAGGCCATTTTTTATTTACATTTAAGGTATGTTTTCTGAGACGCTGATTGATGGTACAGCTTGTTTCTAAAGCGATAATTTGCCTTATGGATAGGGTGTGTTGCAGTTAGAGTGCAGTTTAAGGAAGTGGGGAGCAAAATAGGCGTTAGCTGAGCTGCTGATGGGTGAAGGCCTCTGAACCTGCAGGGCTTTTGCATACAGTGGTGTTTATAAATTACAGCGCTGGTAAATTTTGCTGGTGTTGGGTTGTGTCTGAGCTGGGTACGTGGGTGCTGCAGACTGCAAGGGTACAGGCTGGAGAGACATATTCTTTCTAAAATTTCTCAAGCTGACTCGTTGGTGAGAGAAGCATGTACAGGGAGGCTGGAGCCACGTCTCTGCTCTGGTTGCTCTCAAACACCTCCCTTTTCTTTGGCTTGCCTTCTGCTCCCTCTTCCAAGTGCCATTTGCCCATTCTTCAGGTTGGTTAGACCCTCCAGGGACTGTTGCTGATCATGTATTTTCTGGCTGCATCCCTGTGCAGATGAGATCAGGGCAGGCAGGCACCATTTTCTTAACTTCCTATGCCTTGGTTTTGAGGGGGATGACGAGAGGTGCCTTGAAATGGAACAGAGCTGGCTTTAGCAGGTTTGCACTGTTGTCCCCACATTCCTCGCAGTTCAGGTGCTGCCTCAGAAAACAAGCTGTTGAGTGCAGGGCAACTTGTTTCTCCTCAACTTTAGTGGCTCATCAACCTCCATTGATGAGGGGTTTGTAGTCTGGAGTTGTGGTTCGACTGCCTTGCCATCATCTCCATCTCCATCTGGAGGTTTGGGGCTTCCTCGGCTCATGTTTTCCTCAAGCCACATCTGGGGCCAGCTGAATGCCCAACACATGGATGGATATCCAGAGGTACCCTCCAAAAGGGTCGGGAAAGGTGGTGGGGAAACTGTGTGGGCTCATCTGGTCTGGTCTGCTGTATCCTGACATCAAAGTGACAAAGGCATTGCCCATCAGGTGTTTCAGCCCTTCTCAGGGCGGGCGTTCTTCTACAAAGCCCATCTGTAAAGCTGGGAGCACCAAGCATCTCGTTTTCAGGGCAACAGTTGTTTGCTGTCTCCAGAGCTGGCAGCGCGTGTCAGGTCCGTAAGTATTCCCTCTTCTGCTCCCCGGTTTCCTCACACATGCCGTGGATGCCGGCACGCAGGCTGATAGCCGAGTGCTTCCTGCTCTGGCTGGTGCCTTCAGCTGCTCCCACAGCTCTGCAGCCCCGTGGGTGAGCCAGACCCACAGCAGCTGGCACAGGGGGCTGTAGGGTAGCACGCAGCCCCCCAGGCATGGCCAAAGCTCCTGCTGGCTGTGGGTTTCTAAATGCTTCGCCTACTAACCTTTACAGCAGGCTTAAGCTGGTTTATTTTTTCCTCTCCACTTCCTTTGGATAATTGGCTGCATTATAAAATATTAAATAATAATAATAATAATCCTGCCTCCATCCAGCGCTGATCACGCTGGTGGGTTAGATCATCCCACGCTTTTTGGATGGAGCAGAGCAAGCCTTCAGTGCTCTGCTCCTTGTCGGGGTCGTCGTGCCCCCGCTGCCTCGCGTTGGCAGCCTGGGGGCAGCTCGTGTGAGCGTAACTGCAGCCCCGCACGAGGAGGTGCGTGGGAGCTCCGTGGGGCACGCACTCCTGAAGTAAACAAGAATAAAAGATCTTTTTATTCTCACAGACGTTTTTCTTCTCGTTGCCTACCTTGTAGAGGCTGGGTAATGGCGTAGGGGTCAAGGTGAAAGGAAACTTTCTAAATTCCATCTCAACTTGTAAAACACCAGGAAAGGGGCGTGCTTCAATATTCTTCTGAAACGTCTCGTACAGCCTTCCCGTGAACACAGGCGGTTTTGAACGCCACCGCAAGGAGACAAATCCAAGCTTTAGAAAGCTGCCAGCGGAGGTGGATGGGAGGCCAGCTCGGAGCACGGCCTTGTATAAGCAAATGCCAGTGGTTTGATTTACGGTCTCCAGCCTTGCAGGGCTGCTCCCGAAAACAACAGGCAGTGGAACAAGCACTGTTTATTTTCGCTTGACTATTTTTAAACGTAAATGCTAGTTAGTGTGTGGTTTTCATATTTCTTGGAGTAGAGGGTAGAGCAGTAATGGTTTTGCACTTTTTGTTTTGGACAGAGTATGTTCTTATTTGGGCAACATGTGGAAGTACATGTGCAAGACATCCAGCTACTAAATACTTTGTGTCCCTGAGTTATTGTTTCCTCCTTTGTCAGCAGAGCGACAGGATGCTGCAGACGTCACTGGGTGTCCCGGCTGGACGGGTCAGCCTCTGCTGGGCACAGCTGCAGGGGACTATAAAAAACTGTAAGGGCAATCTTTTAAAATAAGTATCAGCCTCTTGCAGGAATTCACCTACAGCTAGGGACTCTCTGAGGCAGGTTTTCCTTTACTTTAAAACCTGTCTACAGAACCAAAGTGAGATAGAAGAGGTTCCTAAAGTGGGTTTAATTTTGAAAAATCAAATTTTTTTGGCTCATTTCATTCTGCAGCAAACAAAACTAAGCGTCAGTAGGATCTAATGGTTCGTCAGCAGAGCTGTGCTGCTGAGTAATGAGATGTGTCCTCCCATGCTCACTGGTGACCTGTGAGATAACAGTGGGCATTAGAGAAACTTTA
Organism: Ibycter americanus; assembly: GCA_035590275.1. NCBI lineage: Eukaryota > Metazoa > Chordata > Aves > Falconiformes > Falconidae > Ibycter > Ibycter americanus. Next base: position 59,926,021 of record JAVJGI010000040.1, read on the forward strand.
ACCTTCTCTGTCTCAGGCTTGTAATCAGTAGCTGGTACCTTGTCTCCAGGGTTGTCTTCTCCAGATGTGCCCATTTCTGGTTTGTGAGGCTGATACTGGGAATTCAGTGGCAGAAGAGGAATCCTTAGACATTTGGTCAACATCTGGTGTGTGCCAACACAGAGGAGCTGTAGTAGGTGTTACAGCTTCCCAAAGACTGGTGTGAACAGCATCGCTGAGAGGACTCGCTTGAATCTGATGTGGAGTCACACCAAGGCTCAGCTTGGCTCTTGGGATTTTAATTCATTTTTAACTGCTTGATTTAAGGGAGAGAAAGTACATTATCGCTGTGGTTGGTAGTTTAGGAGTTAGAAGCATGTTACAGCTGAAAAATTTGAGGTGTTTGTCCATGCGCAGTCACAATTTTAATCTCAAGCAGCTTCTGCTGTCTGTGGAAGCAAATACTATGTATGTTTGCTTAAGGCAATCTTTGTTAATTTAAAAAAAGCAACCCGCTCACTGGTGGATATACACAGCAGCCTGTAAGGGCACTCTTCCACTTTGTGGCTGGGTAAATCTGGCGGTTGGTTAATTCCTGGAGGGGTTTGGGAAATTAGAAAGAACAGATTACCATTATTGAATAGGAAGCCCATGATAGCTTTTTTTCCTTGGCGTACTAAATATATGTACGTCTATTTTAAGAGTCCCAGCATCAACACTTGCAATGTATCCTGTTAAAGCTAATATGAACAGGAAGCTTCCAACCACATTTAGGCCAGAAGTCCTTTATGGCACATAATCCATGCTGACTTCAATCTTTGCAATACTATGCAGGCAATCTTATTTTTAGGATACTCAGTTCTTGAGTGTGTTACAAACATGGTTTTTTTTCTTACATTATCTCTTAAGTCAGCATTTTTCTTTTTTTGGACGATACTACTCGTGTGGAAAATTCAAGGAAAGTTGGACTTTGTTTTTGTCTTAGTTTGCTTGAATGTCAATGAAGGAATTAAACATTGTCCCCCACATTTAATATCTTCAACTGTTATGACTCCAGCAGGAGAGGGTAGCTCGTGTGAATAGTCTTTGGAGTCAATTGTTCTGTCCTTGGATATTTACTCTTTTTTTCCTCCTTTGGATTTTTTTTTTCTTTTTTCTTTCCCTTCAGGGTGTGCTTGAAAAGAATAAATGCATGCCTGGGCATTAGACAGACAGCTGGAGCACATTTTGTGTTACAAAAATCACAGTTGTATAAAACCAGATAACATAAATGCTGATTTGAGGTTGTGTTAATGAAGCCCTAATTTGAGTAGTGTCCGTAAGCATCTGTTTGATTCTAAGCATTGGGGTGTAATCCCTCTTCAGTAGTGTATCAGGGTGTGTCATTCAGCCTTTGCTGAATGGGCTAAATTGAATTCCAAGCTTAAAGCTTAGCGTATACTTTAATATACAGCTGAATGCAGTGCTGTGTGGAGGATAAAGATAAAAGTTTATGTAAATTAAATATTTGAGATAATGCAGCTCTTGAGTGATTCCTGTCATTTAACGTTAAAAACAGATAAAATAGCTCAGTTTAACCTCTGCTTAGTTTTCAGCATCTGGTAGGGTCTTTGGAGATGATGCTTTATTTGACCAGGTATTAAGCTGATCCAGAGTTTCGTGGCCAGGTTTGCCTTCTCCTTTAGGCTGGTGTGGAGAAAGGCAGAGACAGAATATACCTTTGGCACCTATAGAATAATTCCTAATTAAAAAATGTTGAAGGAGAGTGGTAGTCCTACAGCCCAAAAATTTTTTCAGGAATAGTTTAAGTGATGACCAGTAGAAAAAGGGGTGTAAAAGTCAGCGTAGAGGAGATTTGGAGGAAGAAGTGATGAAGAGGCTAACGGAGGAGGAGGAAGCGGAGGACTGAAACTGAGAGAACAAGGGAAAGCGTTAGAGGAGCGTTGTGGAGGACCCGTGGGAGGGAATGAGGAACGTGGAGACGCTAAGTCAGAGTGGGAGGGAGGGAAAGAGAAGCTCCTTTTGTGTGGCTGAGTCTTTTCTGCTTTGGGGGGAAAGATCAAATCCACTCTTCTTCTACCCCAGCTATTCTTGTCCCTTGAGGCGATGTCCTTAAATGTACTGAACTTCATGGTTTAGCATGCCAATTGAAATGCTCCTGGCACGTTTATCAGTTGAGATTTGCAAAGTCTGTATGCTTTTGCCCATTTCTGGTTTCCAAATTCTGAGTGAGGATGAGAAAAATTGGCCAGGTAGATAAAAACTTCCTTCTGCGGGTCAGTTCTAAGTTAGATACTCATTTCCTAGTTATTTTTGTGGTGGAGAGAGGAAGGTGCTGTAACAATCACAGCAACAAAACCAGTTCCTGCTCATTTTAAGGGCTTTTCCCTAAAAAGTTGAATTTCATGGGATTAGTGGTACCAGCTTTAGGAATTGCAGGGTTTCATTCCCACTGAAATCAAAGGGAAGTGAATATACTCAAGAAGTCATCTGCTTAAGGGATACAACCTTGCGCTCATAATGTCTTCCATTTATGAGCCTGTTTGGTGCAGATAGCTGTACTCTCAGTAAGTTGACAGCAGCACGCAGTAAATCCACAGATAAAAAACTCAGCCCTGTGCTTGCTGTTACCTCTGCTGTTTACTTGCATGGGTGACAGAAGGGAAAGCACCAGGTGGGTCCTTGTATGATGCTGTTTAAAATAAGTGGTGACATTTATGGTATTAGGGAAAACTTTAGATCCAGACAATAGGTGAAATGAACATAAAATCACTATTAATCTAAGTTAATTAAACATAATAGTTTGGTGAAAAATCTCTTAACACAGATTTAGGTTTATGCAAACCTCTGATTGTCTATTCTCAGTCCTGCTGCACATCAGTTCAGGAAATGAAAACTCCCAGTGTCAAGGACTTTAGACCTCTCCTTGATGGCATTTAATGTCCATGTAGATGTACATTATCTACATGATATTTACATTTAATGGTAGATAACAAATAATGTTATCTCAACTCTGCCCCCTCCTCTGCTGCCCTGGAGGAAGGCACACTTTTTAATGCCTCTGGCAGGCTAACAAAGGCAGCTTTCCAAAGGCTGTGGATGGGCTGGCAAATGGCAAGGCCAGCCTGCATAAAGAAGGTGCCATTAGCAGCTGGCCAGCCTTTACCCTCTGATAAAGGAGGCTACCTCAGACCTTTGATGGTCATCAGAGACTGCTGATTTTCCAGGTTCTTGTGTCAGCTAAAAGGAACTGATAAGCAGAGGCAGAGTTTTTAGCAATAAAACCAGGAACAAAATCCTTAGCCCCTGTCCCCACCCTCCTAGCATTCCCTGAACCACTGAAGGCTTCTGGTGTCTGGCTGCCTTTGGCCAGCGGAGAGGCAAGGAAGAGTTGTTTGCCTCTGGCTCTGGGTAGGTGACGTACCCAGTACTAGGGCTCTGCTAATTTGGAGCAGAGATCGGGGCCACAAGGCTGGTTCCCATTTGTTAGGGGAAATGTCTTTATATAGCTACCCTCTGAAACTCTGTCTCCTTCCTCTCTGTCGCCTGTTGCTGCAAGAGAGAAGGAATCAGGCTTTTTTTTCCTCCAGGACTGAAGTTTTCAACTGGTGTTTAAATTGGCACTCATAATGTATGTGGCTTTTTTTTTTTATTCCTTTTTGGTATGAAATGCAATAATAAGTTGCAGGTGAGGTAATTACAAATTGGGAGGGCAGTGTCTGAACATTGAATTGAGTTGCTTACTGAGCTTGAATGGGGAAATCTGAAGGTAATTCAGCCCTTACACAAATTTTCCAGGCAACTGCTGGATAATTTTTGTGTTACTGAAATAGTAAACTGAACACCAAGAGTAGTTTGCTCAAATGCTGTACCTAGTTGATGTGCATATAGTTGATTGCATAAGAGCCACTGCTTTCATTTAATAAAAGAAAATTACTTTGTTGGGATTTGTAGGCACTCTGTAATAAGAAACTGTAATGTTTGGGTTGGTTTATCAATCCAGACTGGCTGGAAGACTTTGAATATCTTCTATGTAGGGACAGTTATATCAAACCTCTGACCCTGGGGGGGGGGGCGGAACGACCTGGAAGTAATAATTTTAAATCTGGCAAATGTTTATGTTGCGCTTTGTGGCT
>JAVJGI010000040.1:59935873-59960750 GCA_035590275.1 Ibycter americanus
GTGAGGGACTGACCGCAGCCCCCGTTCCCGTCCCCCTGCGCTGCTGGGGGGGGGAGGGAGAGAAATGGGGAGTGAAGTTGAGTCTGGGAAGAAGGGAGGGGTAGGGGTAGGAGGAAGGTACTTTTAAGATTTGGTTATTTCTCATTATCCTACTCTGATCTGATCAGTAATTGTTACGAATGAGTGGTTTAGGTTAAGTCGCTTAAAGAAGCACCATCAAAGATACAAGCAAAATAGTTTTAATATGAATTTGTGGGAAGGCAGCTTCACAAAGTTTGATGGCAAGGTTCACTCTATTACTTATTACATAGATAGAAGACACAAAGAAAAATAATTTAAAAAGTCAAGTTAAAAGAAAAATCAAATTAAAAATCAAGTTAAAATTAGGCCAAAATGATTTTACACAGGGATCAAAGACATGATGTAAGGGGTAAGGGAAATCCTTCTGTTGAGTCATGAGTTTCAGAGTGGACACCCTTGCTTTCTAAATGCTTTGATAGAGTTTATGTGTGGCTAGATCCAATCCTAGTCGCAGACTTGGACAGCATATTATATTTAAGGGTATATAGAGAGTGGGGGTTTATTCACAGTTCAAGGCTGATCACAAAATAGTAGGAGTACTTAATCATCAATTAATTTAACATTTTCCAAGTGATTCAATAGGATTTAATCCAATTATAACAGTGATTTGATTATGGATCTGAAATGATGTCACGTATACTGTATTGGTTATGAGGTATCTAAATTGCACACATGCACACAAACGAAAAGGAATAGGTGTATGGAAATACATGCACAAAGGTATACCTATTAAATGTTCCCCTTGAGTTCAGTGAAATGTTCACATTGAATGTCTTTGGATTTCTCCATGGGCAAAGGGTTGAGCCTCGAGGAGCAGGGGTATCAGCCCAGGCTCCATCATCATCAGCTTTTGGTGACAGTTCCCCTTAGGAGTTTGTGTTGCTGGTTGCAGCTGCTGCGGTCCAGGAGAGCTCAAAGGATCTGGTTTTGACCACTACTTTATAGGGTTGGAGGTGACTGGCTTTAGCTATCCATAAACCTCTGTCCTGGCCGTTACCTGAGTTGGTCATTTCTCAGTGGCGATGGTACCATTCCAGTTGGGCTACAGTTCAGTCAGGAACACCCCAAGGCTGTCGGGGGATGACCAGTTACTGTTTTCATTTCCACCTTCGCCAGGCAACAAGAATTTTTGGTACAGGCACTACCACTCCCCACCTTAGTCACGCAAGAGTTGTTGGTATGAGCAAGAGGTGCGTAACCGTCCAACTCATTACTCAAATGCCAAAGCCTAACAGGGATGCCTGAGGTCGTAGCGTGGCCCAGCAAAGGGGGTGAGATGTACCACCACAGCAATAAATTAAACTAATTTGTCCAAGTTGAGTCTGTTTTGCCCGTGACAGTAACGGGTGGGTTATCTCCCTGTCCCTATCTTGACCCACTGGCCTTCTGCTGTATTTTTTCTCCCCTGTCCAGTGGAGGAGGAGAGTGATAGAGCAGCTTTGGTGGGCACCTGCCACCCAGCCAGGGTCCGCCTGCCACAAGAGGCCAGAGGGCATTAAGCCCTGGCCAGCAGATATTTTTCTGTTTTAAAATGTCAATTAGGAATACGCAGATGGTATTGAAGACTCATATAAATACCAAACACACTCAGTACTTGGCTATCTCTTAAGGCACTTAAAATGGTTCTTTTTAACTGTACTGTCTGAACACTTTACAACTATCGCTGACTTAAATCCCCATAATGCTGTTACAAGATACAAATCAAGTAATCACTGATTTCATTTAACAGCTAGTGAGGTGAGAAGGATAAAGCCAAGAATCCCTGTGCCAAATGCAGTCCTTGCAGCACTAGGAGGAAGGATTGTATTCTGATGTAACAGGACTGACCTCATTGGGGATAGAAAAATGTCCCTGAGAACAAACAGTGTGCTTCCTATGTGTAGAGGGAATTAGAGCTAATCTAATGCTAATGCGCAGCAGAGGAAAAAGCCTTATGCTGTAGCTAATTTGTGCTCCACAACACCAGCATTGACCTGAAATTACACTAGCAATTAGAAATGATGTGTAGGGTGTTTTACTGTGGGAGAATTGACACAGACCATCCTAACTTTATGGGAGTAATATACCAACTGACTTAAAAGACACCAGTATTACCATCTATTATGAGTTTAAAGCAGGTCATGCAATAAACAGAAATGCAGACAGGGATGTAATTGTAAGGTTCACACATGGACAGATGACCAAAAGAACCGTGGTGGCTCCTACTGAAGAAGTGAGACACTACAGAATAATCCTCCCCCTCAAAACACAGTTGCATTGAGATCTGTGTGTTTGTGCTGGGATCTTGGGAAACTTGGTTCCAGTGTTCAATGGGAGTGTTGCTGTTCATTTGGCAAGCACCCTTCACCTGGGAAAGCGCATGATAGCACATTGATAGTCCGGGAGACCAACTCTGGTTCTGGTTCTTCCTTTTCAAAAATTTGCTTTGTAGCCAGTACCCCCAGACCTTTGCAGAAACTCCTTGTAGATTACTGGTGGCATGAGGCCACGTCCGGTGTCGTTTGGAGTTCTTGTTGCAGAAGTACATTGCCAGGCTTGGTAGTGAAGAAAGTCAAACAAGTAAAGGTGCTGGTGATGGGGTAGGGAGGAAAAATACAATGGATCTCTTGTTTGGTAGAGGGCCTGTCAGGGAGTTGAAAAATCATGGTGCCGCTTTGGGGAGCAAGCATGCCCCTAGGCTAGTTCTGTAGCTCTGGAAGGAGCATCCCAGCAAATCAACAGAGAGAGGAACTTCTCCAAGAATGATGTTGCTCACAGGGGAAGTATCTCATTGTACAGGGCTGTAACAAAAATTGGTATTTACTAAAATTATTTGTGTTCCAAATGAGATGTGTATGCTTTTGACCGCAGAAGTGAGGCATCAGAGCACCTCAGCCTGCATCCCTCTGGTTCAGGCTGAAGCCTCAGGCAGTTTTGTGTTGGTGGCGTGGCTGTGAGCCAATGTGTCAAAGAGCTGCTCTTGTATTTTCATCTGCGTGCTTATGCAGTGGTGGGTTTGGCTCACTTGATATGTCTTGCAGATGGAAAAACTGAATACAGTGAGAAGCTATTTGCACTTCTTCCTTAGACACTGCTCTGCAGTGCATGGCTGCGTTTTTGTGGGGACAAGCCTGATGCTTGGCAGATTCACTTCAGTCCCAGGAGTGTCTCTGAACCCAGGTCTCCTGAAAGGTATTTCTCCTTCCTGCAGTGTTCTCAGACAAGTAAGTGATACCCAAGTACAGGGAAGGACAAAGGATGTGTTTAAGGCTAGCAAAAAGTTTACTGGGTAGAGTAATTCTTGGATTAAAATGCTGCCCTTGGAAACTGTGATCAGGAGTCTGCTGTGCATAACTCCTCCTAGTATGTTCGTACAGTTGATAAAAATCCAAAGCCAGTTTCAGATGCTCTTCAAGGTGCCTGCCACAGCCTTCCAGAGCAGCTGTAACTGGATTAGTAAGACATGGAAAGTATTGCAATGCTGCCTGCATCTGATCGTCTGAGTAATGATTAAAATGTTAATGGCAGGCATAGAGGACTAAAGCAGGCTGCAAGTTGCAAAGCTTTATTTTGTTGTTCAGCTCGTTGCTTTTTTACCTCCATTGGAATTTAAGACAGCTGTAATCCTGTACTCAGCCTTACCACATCACGTGCCTTTGGGTTAAGGACTGGCATCTCCGAAAGCATGGAAGTTGCAGGTTGGATATCTCAGTGCTGCATGCCAGACCTTGTCTGAGGAGTGACATTCCTCGCAGATACCAGGCTTGACCAGAGCTGAACATACATTTCCGCGAAAGCCCAGCGATACTTTACGGTGCAGGCCTACGGATTTGTTTCATGACAGCTGGTTAAAATGCTAACCATCTAGCAGCACTGCGATGTGATTACGCTGCTGTGAATTTTCAAATTCCATCAGAGTCCTGCTGAGGATAATGGGAACGGGCCAGGGGGATTCAACTGTAAATCAGAAGCTAAAGCATGGCCAATTCCGACAGTGGAAAGAATAGCTATTTTAATGTGCAGAAGCTGAACTGCCAAGTCAAAACCAGCTGCACTTTACAGAGCTACTAGAATGAAAGGTCTCTCTGCATTTGCATTTTTTGTAAGACTCATTGATTATTTTTCTTCCCCTAAAGTTTAAACCATGTCTTTCTACCTCAGATTTGCCTGGCCAGTCACAGAGATTTTGAGTGCTTTTTTTTTGGCATTTAAAATATCGAATGCATGGATGATAAAGGACAGTTTTCTCCTTTTTGGCAACTTCATAACAATTAAAATGTTTTCATCTGTACATCTTAATTGCTCCAACAACGAAAGTTCTGCACTGCGCAAGGCAAGGACCTCTCCTTCCTCTCTGCTGTAGCACTGGCAAGAGTCAGATCGGTGTAACAAAGAGGAGAATTTAGCTTGGAAATCTTCAGCATAAACTGGCTCTTCTGTTATTTTTCAATTAGTAATGAACCAGCCAAGAAGTTTGTCCGGTGGCATGAATAGGTGACAGGGAGCCAGGAATTGTTGCTTCTCTTAATAATCAGGAGCAGGCAGCTTCCTCTCTGAGCAGATCCTCTTCCAGGAGAGTGGGACAGCTTTTTGACTGTACCCTTGTTCTGTATGTTTGATTGAGTCTTCACCCCCGTCTCTGAAAGATGACATGAGGCAGCATTATCTCACTGGAAGGTGCACTGAGAAGATCATTAGTGAGCCAGATTTGACCATGGTTGTTTCTGGTGCATGCACTTAATGCACCTCGGGACACTAGCCTGTCTTGGGAAAGCTTCAAAACAGCTTGGCTGGTAGGCTCCGGCATTGCCTTCTGTCTGGAACCTGGGTTTTCGTCGGTGTGAGCAGCTTTGTAATTCCAGCTGTATGCCTGATGAAGCTGCTCTACGAGAGGCTGCCAGGGGGTTACGCTAAATCAACCCTGACTGCATCGGTTGCGCTCTTTTCTTTCTCCTGATTAGGGGTTCTCAGGGAAGGGCTGGGCTGCCAGAGGCTCATGGCGCCTTTGCAGTTGGGGTGGTTGGTAGGCTGGCTTTGGGGGAGCCCCAGCGCAGCCAGCCTCTGAGGGACAGATGTATTCCCACTGTGAGGTGCAGCGGAGTCCTGCTGAGTTCAGTGGAAACCACATGAGCCGTGGGATCAGTTTCTTTTTTATGGAAAAGGATAAAGACTTGTCACTTCCAAAGGTTTCTCATTATTGTTGGAACAACATCTGCTTTTCTTGAACACTTGGTATTAATACCCTCCAGGTTGCTAGGGCACGATCATTCTTCTTCTGATATGTAAGATTCAGTCGGTTTTAATGAGACCTCTGCTTGTAGATTGTGTCTCAATGAATCTTGGTTACTATGAGAAATGCTTGGAGAGACGGACATTTTTAATTTGTAAAAAATTTATACAAATTGAAATACCATGGATTGAATCCTGACTTTGCCGAAGCTGATGGGAAAATTTCCATCCTTCCAAAGGAGCCATTTGTTGGATCCCTGTTTTACAGAGATCAGCTCTCTGTTACTTCTCAATGCAGATTTTTGTGGCACCCGTCTCCAGGGTATCTCAACCCTCTTTTGAAGCTGAAGCGGGAAGTTAGTCATGAGATCTGTGGTGGTTACAAGCCAGATGTTCATTTTTGGGGTTTTTTCCTTTCTTACTTTGCAAGTGGGAGGACAGAAGGTAGTTTCTTCAGTATGTTCATTTTTAGCGTGACATTTCCTCATGTGAAGTGCCGTCTAGTATTTTTGTTTTATTTGTGTTTCCAGAATCCTGGAGTCATAAAAGGATTTTTGCGTGGTTTATCTAATTCTACATATATTTTAAAAGCTGTATGTGTTAACATAGCACAGAAAGATTCTGTGTAGTCAAGAATAAAATAGCTCTTGCAGCAGTGTGCATAATTATAGGGCTGCTGTTTAGTCATCAGTCATGATGTGTGTGGATTTTTTTGTAAATTGAATATTTACTTCATTTCAGATGTAAAAATAATTTACACGAAGACTTTAGTTGGCTCAGCCCAATAGGTCTTGACCCATCTGAATCTATTAAAAGCTATTATGATATCAAGGCTAAAGACTAACATCCTTATCAGGGATGCGTTTACAGGGTAGTGTAGTTCCCTTGAATCTGGAAAAGTGTTTGGAGGACTGGGCCCTATGGTTGTGCAGAGATATAAATGAGACATCCAGATTTAAATTAAAGAACTAGATTTTTCTGCATTAGTTTTTTCTGCCAGGATAAATACAGCTGGAACAATGGTCAGAGGAATATACCAAATGCCTATTTGTAATGGGAAAATGGTTTTCTTTTTTAATATATTGCTGGTAGTGAACTTCTGCTTTTTTTTTTTAATCTTCCTCCATGCTGCTGCAAATCAGCCAGAAGAAATCAGAAGCTCAGTTGTTTTTTGCCTGAAAACAAGTTGCCAGCATCCAGTAATTCTGCTGGCTTCAAACACAGTCTCATCTCCTTTACAGTAATGTGAGCTGAGAAGAGCCAAGTGGGGTGGTTCTCCGCGAGCAAGAGTGTGGGTGGAAGCACTGCTTTTTGTGGCATGCTGCTCTCTGTTCTGCTGCTCTTAAAATCCTCATGCCTAAACCTGTGGGTAAGGGATTTTAGAAGAATAGAGAATGTCTTTTCAGGGTTAAAGGGTAAAAGTTGGAAATAAGTCATGCTTGCATGGTTCCTTGTATTTATCAGAAGCATCTGATAGGGCTTCAGATTTCCATATTAATTTTGCTGACCAGTGAGAGATTCTGAAGTGGTAGCTACTTCTTCTGGTACTCTAATAGTGGTTCATTTACTGTAGGTTACACTTCTACTCCTTTCCTTCCTCCCCACCCCACGCCTTTTGCGTATCTCAGTACAATGCAGTTTATAACTGGTATTTTGCAAGTGTGCTACAAGGCTTATGAAGAAGAAAGGAGAAAAGCAGAATGCATTTGGTCCCATGAGTGATTCATCAAATGCATCATGAACATCTTGATTTAGAACAATTATTTTGTATTCATTCCTTTCTTGCCACTCCTCTCATGGAGTGGTGTGTGCTTGATTGTGATGAGTCAGTATAGTGCTGAAACCCTTGCATTTTCTATGGATAAGGATTTTTCTGAAGAATTTCAGGGTCTGTTCCTTAAAGTGTGACATTAACTCCTGAGGACACGTTCTCAGTTGCTGAAACTTGTCCAATCCACTCAGCTCAATATCACTGTCACGTTTTACATAAGCCAAAATATAATTTGTGGGTGTATGTTTGACGTTATATGTACAGCAACATGGAGTAAAACAAAAAAACGATTAGAGGGGGTAAAAAGATGGCAAAAAGCAGAACTTTGAAAACTGAAAAACTAAGTCATCTGCATGCCAGAATGTTACCCGGTGTGTGGCTTGGTAAGCCTGTTATAATCTTTCGAACAAAAAGGAACAAAGCAAGGATGATCATCCCCATCAGGTGTTAGAAAGATGTATGTTTATAGGGGAAGACCATATAGTAAGGGGCAAAGCAGATGGTAGCAGGAAAGCTTTGTACAGCTTTAGCAAGGTTTCAATGCGTTGCTGAGAAGTGAATGCCTTTTCTACTTATTTGAAGCAACCCCACTTTCTTTGACTTCTGCCAGATTGACCTGAAAGGTAGTTCCCTATTGTCAGTAAAAGATAAGGTCTGAGTAGAAATCTTTTACTGCTAATAAGTTTTCAAGTTGTATGTATAATGTTCACACACCATGATTTGCTTTGCTTTCAGGCAGGTGAGCATCTTGTTTGATGGGTGTGAGTACAATAATATGGGTTGAAAACTGAGTAGTTTTAAATCCTGCAATGGAATGATAATCACCACCTTAAGTAGGAAGCTTTTTTCTTTTTTACTTCCTTCCCCTCTGTGCTCTGATTATACTCCAGTAGCTGGCCGTTTGTATCCTCCAGGCAACAAAAGAGAAGCTGGGAGTGCTTGTTTCAACTGAACCCCTTGGTGCAATAAATTGCCCGGCTCCTGGGAAGCACTGGCCGCTGGCTGCGACAGTAGCCATCTTAAGGATGGGTTCATTTGTGGTCCAAGTCCATTGGTTACACTGAAGTTACACCAAGGGTAAATTTAGCCCTGCTGGTAGTCCAAGCAACCCCAGGAACGAAGTGTAGGAATGTCTTAAGCTTCTTGAGGGCTGTTGATGTGCCTGGCATATGCTTAAATTTAACTGTGCTCATTGCGAGAGATGCGAGAGCAGCAGAAACTTTTTTTAAAGTTCCTTTAATGTTACCGTGAAACATTAGTAAGAGCCACGAACTGAAAGATGAAGAGGCAGGAGCTTCCAGGAAATGAGCTAAGCTTTAATCCCTGCTTGTGGATGTCACGTCCCTGCCAGAGACCAGGCTGCTCTTGCTCAGGAGCTGTAATAGCCCTTCTGAGTGAGCTGTCAAGGGGGCTGAAGGAAGCAGATGGAACTAAAGCATCATCGGGTCACGGGAGTCAATGTCTAGTTTCGAACACGGTGGCAGAAACTCTGTCCTCACAAGAGGGAAATGTAACTCCTTGCACCCAGTGGGTAGTAGTTCTGGTTTCTCTGCAAGGTTTGAAATCTGGAATTAGATCCTTGGTTTCAGCACAGAGGACTCTGTTTTGTTGGGTTTTTTTGGAGTTTTTTTGGTGGTTTTTTTTAAATGTGTTCTGCCGTTCTGGTCTAGTGATCATACAGAGATGTCAGCTGGAATTGAAAATGAAGGCAAAATTTGGGAATAGCAACAGGATGTGTTGCTGCTATTGATCAAAAGCTGTGGGACTGGTTTTAAACACTGCTACTCTCTTTGATCTTTTTTTTTCTATTGATTGAACACAGTAGATAAACGTCGGTGTAGCATGAGCATTGATTATGGCTTTTAAGCTAAGGACAGCTTTGAATTAAATATGAGAGTTTAAATTATGGTTTTCTAATAAGTGCTGTGTATAAAGGCTTTGCTTGCAGTGGCGTTATAGTTTGTTCCATTTGAGCGTGGTGAAAGGAAATCTAAATGCAGGCTTTCTGTTTCTTTCCTATTCAAAAAGAAGATAAAATATTGTAAAATTGATTACAGGACTTTTTTTTTTTTTAAACAAAATATGTAGTTATGTGTGGGCAAAGGCTGCTTTTTTTTTTTTAATGTGTAGTTATGTGTGTGGTGCTCTCAACAGACTGTATTGTCATGTCTTGGCAGTTTTCGAGAAGTTTGTGCAAATTATTCAAGTGTCTTAAAAGGTGGATACAAATGGAACTACCAGGTGCAATCTGGTAGTTCTGCAATCACTTCCAATGAAATTAATAGAAAACTTTCCATTGACTTTTTAATGAGTTAGATTGGACCCTGGGCTGTCATTGTTAATGTCTTGGAAAGGTCAGGATCGATTTGCTGGCATCCTTTTTGTCTCCAAGGAGGCTCTTAGCAATTCTGTGGGAGACAGAGCAATACTGCTATTCCTTCTCCTTGATAATTCTCTGTATGATTTAAGCTATTCTACCTACCATCCAAGGCTTCATGGAATAACAGAGATAAACCGGAAAATGCTGCATTTTGGGAAACTTTTTGCTATCTTAAATGCCTAAAATAGTATTTCTGCATAATGTCAAGCTTTCCCTTGCCTCCCCAGGTTATTCTGAATTTTGTTCCAGTACTGTACTGCTGTTATTTTTGCTTACTGATTGGGGGGTTAAAAAAAAGTCTATTCCTGTGAATGGAAGCAGCCTGCCACATTGCAGTGTGGAGAGCAAGTTGTGTTGCATTTAAAGTAATGCTGTTTCACCGCAGTCCGGTAATACAGCCTGCACAGCGATAGCTGCACGTCTCTGGAGATCCAAATCTGTGGATTCCTGCCTTTTCAAAACCACCTGCAACCTCTGCAAAGTTTCCACCAGCAGGCTTGTTTATCTTGCCATGAAAAGGTTCCACTAAGTTGGTGCTCAAAGTATACTAAAAGGTTGGTGTTAGTAATCCGTTTTGGAAGCACACTTGGGCCTGAGTGCACCGGTTTCTCTTGCTTTGCTGGGTAACGCACCACGTGTTTGAAAGCACAGGATTTCCCTGTACGAGTGAAAGGCTGTGCTTGAAGTACTGCAGTCCTTGCAACAGGAATATAAAATCCACCCAAAAAAATACGAGGCCTGGAGAGGAGGGAGTGTTGGGAGGAGTACCAGGGACCTCCACTCACAGTGCTGACATTTGAAAAGGATAATCCATGTGTTCACTTTCTTTTGAAATGTTTAACCTGCCCCACTTGCCACTAGAGAGGATTTAATTTCACAAATTAATATTAGACTGTTTCTTCAGGTGAAGTATTGATATCTAGGGTCTCCTGAAGTCACAGTCATGCTGTCTTTTATTTTCAGGATACTGGGGTTGGGAAATCGAGCATCGTTTGTCGGTTTGTCCAGGACCACTTTGATCACAATATTAGTCCTACTATTGGGTAAGTACCATGCATAATAGCTTTTTTTCTTCTGTGTATTTTTTAACTCACTGCCCTGTGCTGAGCCCCTTTCTTTTCTTTACTTTCAAGGCTCTGAGTACTGTATATCTTTTTTTTTCCCGCCTCCAGTTTATTAATTTCACTCAACTTTGTACTCTTCTTTAATGGCTTTCAAGCTCATGTTACCTGTTTAGAGAGCCTGGGGGCTGCCCCAAACCAGGTCTGCTCTGCTTTCCCTGTTCTGGGAATACAGAAGGGCCCTAAACTTACTATATTGTGGTGACCTGTATTATGGAGAGGCTGGCAGAGCTCCGCCATTCTCCTCCTGTGAATGGTGTCTCTTGAAATAGCCTGTTTTCTGGGGCTGTCCAGAACTATGCTGTATTGACTTGTGTTGTGCATGGCCATGACTTCCAGTTGTTCTGTTTTTCTTCACCCGTCTCACACCAAGAGATTCTTAGATGTCTTACTCAGCTGGTGTCCTTTTCTTTTTGTCAAGAGCTTCCCACTTTAGACTGTGTTTCGATCATAGAATCTTAGGATTAAAATCACTTTAGTTCCCACTGGTCAATGAAGTATCGAATCTGATCCTTGGAGCTTAAAGAACCGAAACCCCACAACCCAAGAGGCTGTGATTTGCACAACGACCAGGGCACCCCAGAGCTGAGTAGTGGCAGGAGGACCATGGGGAGCCCTTGCCATACCTGTGTTGTGTGTCCTGCCAGGCTGGGCTGGAACATGGACAGTGTCTGTTCCCAGGTGTGGAGATGCTTTCATCTAGGTTTAGGTGTCGCATTATCCTGCCTTTCTCAAAATAGGGACAGTGCAATTTAAACTAAATGCAATTAATTGATACCTGTTCTTTAAAAACTGCCAAGCTTCCATGTGTCAGACCATCAGAAGCCTACTAGTCCTGTAGTTGATTTTAATTCAAATTTTTTTTCTTTTAACATCTTAGGGATAAGCCTGGCAAGTCCAACAATACCTGGAAAATTTTGAAAATTCTTGATCTGTTACGAGAGAGGAAGCTAATATGTAACGTTCACAATGGAGTGATTTGAGTGGGAAGGGCTGATCTGGTTTGTGTGTTGGAGCCGTTTTAAGTCATCTGGGAAGGACTGGTACTGATGGCTGTGTGTTGTTCAGAGGGTTAGATGATATCTTCGAAAACTCTGCCTTTCAAAGCATGAAGGAGTCTCAGCTGGAAGTTGCACGAAGTTCCAGGACAATTTAGGAGTCCTGAATGTAATGAATAGAGAAAAATGGACAGAGAGAAAGGAAGCGTGTAATGAGTAGCATTACTGACTGAAGGACACTTGTTTGCAATGAAAGAATTGGTGGGAACTTGAGTGGTTCTTTACTTCTAAATCATCAGCTTCCTTTTTCCCCAAATAGTTGTTGTTGCTAAGTAAATTGTCTTATGCTCAAATAGAAAAACATTTTCTCTCTGTTATTATAATTATGAAAAATTACGGGATTTTTTTTTCCATTTGAAGATTAAAATGTGAAGGCTAGCTTGTACGCATGTGATATTACTTGTCTATACAGATAAGGTTTTGATTTTTACTTTCTTCCAAGTTAATCAAATGTTTTAAATATACAATCCTTGCAATCTACAGTAGCTGCTGTGGCTCTAAAGTTTTTGAAGTTCTAAAGTGTTGTTTAATACTTTGAGATGGAGAGTGACAACTGAAAGCATACACCCTGAAAACAACCGAAGAAAATGCTTGGGAGTTTTGCTGTGCTTAATATTTTTATAAACAATGCAACATGATTAATTTTGAGCAATTTGCAGATGGCTATAGAGGACAACTCTGGTATGTCATTCTCAGGAAATGTTTTGATCATTTGTATGTCATTTGATGTCATTTGGTGCTTTTGTAATGACAGTGCATTGCATCAAATGCATCTTTATGAGCCAGGGAAAAAGTTACAAGAGAAATTGTTCAGCTGTGTCCAGATAAAATGGGGAAAAAAATAAATCTACCAGAGTTTGGCTCTCCTAGCCAGCTTTCAAATGAAATGCTGTAATATAGAAAAAGCTTAAAAGTTTGTAACCTTCTTTCCTAAAAGAAGAAAAATCACACTGTGAAAACATAGACAAATCACATTTCCTACAAAAAATACAAGAAGCCACAAAACTTCTTCATCTGAGTTGAGAGGGGGAATAATGTTTTTCCATTTGTTCACCGCGTGCATTCTAACAGGTGACTTTTTTGTTCCCTGGTGATCCAGTCTCCTAGGTTTAACTGAAAAGTTGCTTATCTGTTGCCTGGTATGATGCTGGCTGATGCCTTTTTCTCAGGTCCGTATCACTGAGAAGATGGAGCTAGCTAGCAACAGAAGCTACGTGTGAGTGGCAGGAGCATTTGTGTTCCTGGGCCCGTGCATGAAGGCTCTCTGAACCTCAGAGGCTTTTCCTTCCTTTTTAAATACATACACAGGTATCATATCTTTTATCTAAGAAAAGGGAGACTTTCACTTCTATAGGCATTTTACCAAGGTTTTGGAGTTTCCCCATATGCAGCCTAACCCAGCAGAACCAGCTAAGGTCTATAGGTTGCATATTCAGAGTGTCAGTCATGTTACAAATTTCTGTGGATTCCTTCTTTTCAGAGCATCCTTCATGACTAAAACTGTGCCTTGTGGGAATGAGCTTCATAAATTTCTGATCTGGGACACGGCTGGTCAAGAACGGGTGAGTATTCCTTTGCAGTATGTCTTTGTTATACTGGTCTCTTTTAATGTGTTGGCATATTTTGTCTAAATCTTTCATCTTCAGAAGACTTTGTAAGGATAAACCTACTGAATCTTTGCAAAGCTCTGCGCAGCAGGTGGTCATTAGTCACCAAGGATATAGGTTCCCATTTCACAGGTGGGGAAAATGCAGAGGCAGTCTGATCAGACCACTTAACTGGAAAAACAGCCTGGTGTGAATTGTCAGCCATTTCCCTCAAGACACCTTGGGCAGTGCTGAAATGGCGTACAGCCCCTCTCTGGTTTCATCAGGTTTATGGGTGGCAGCTTTTGTTGGTGCTGGAAGGCACTTGACTTCCAGCGCATAAGCTGGCAGGTGGTCTGAGCTTAGGTGGTGGCCCCAGGGTTATCCAGAGTTGGGACATAGAATATGGGCATAGGTTGTGTCTGCTGTTATTAATTTGGAAATTAGCACTGGCAATCTGAACCACTTAGGGGTTTTGTCTTGATTTTTCAAGTGTGTGACGTGAAGTGCTCAAATTAAGGACCTTTTCCTTTGGCTTCTCAAGAAAGCCATAATGGAATTTGTGGGCATTAATTCACATTGACTATATGTAAGCCTGGCTGGCCATTTGTTTCTTTTAATAGTCTCAGTGGCAGTAGTGTGCAGTAATAGGCTGTGGAACTGTAGACTTCTCTTTAATACATGCCCACGTTTATCTTGAGAGGTTTGAAAGAAATAGAAAAACCCTTGCACATGTTTTGAAATATCTTCAAACTTTCTTGTGAAATTGCACCATTTCTGTTCATAGAAAAATGTAGCTATGCTCGTGTTAGGTTGGGGTAAAATAAGCTTATACAGGCTGTAATGTCAGTCCTGGTACATCCCACTGTATTATCCATACCTTCTAAGTGAATTGCAGGCAATGAAGTTTTTTGCTGTTAAGTGCAGGAAATGCTTGTGTTTTTATTTACAATGGGCAGTATGATGTAAAGTGGCCCTGATGAAAATGCTAAGAGTCTGTTGACTCTTAGCAATTCAGTGTGCTGTTTATGATGGGAAAACGGATCTTGAAAAACATATTTGAAGTATAGCATAGTTCCCTCCCTTGAATCCTGTTTGTTCCATTTCTGCATGATATGCAGCTGATAACTGACTAATTATTGCAAGAGGTAGCAAAGGTTCCGTTTTCTTTCCCATGGTTTGAGTTTCCTTGCATGTTCTCTCTCGCTTCCCTCTGCTGCCCTGCTCTGCTTGCGCTTTTTTTCTTTTAGCTCTTTAGCACACAAACCTCAGTTCTTGACATTTAGATACAAGTATTAATCTTTTTCCCCACATAGTTTCAAGACTTCCAAAGCCTTTTTTTTTGAAGTAGGTGAATATTAACACAGTCGTATTTACTGAACTAAATGTCTCATTTGAGGCAGGAAATCTGTGACTGAGCTCTGACTCTTGGACACAAAATCCATCCTTCCCATCTAGTCCCTTATGTTTCCTCTCAATTTTTTAAGCTAGTCATTTTTCCAACATCTGTTTTCCTTTTTTTTTGTGTGTGTGTGTGTGTGTTTTCAACAGTGATGAGCAGTGACCACCACAAACCTTGTTAAATTGTTCAGAATCTATTACAGAGATGTTATGTTAAAGGTTTTCATGTGTAATCCTGAATGATAACCTCTTTAGGCCAGGGACCATCTTTTTCTTCTGTGTTTACACAATGTATTCCCAGTCCTTCACTAGGACTCTAGGAAACTGGGTGATACAGTAAACAAAGCTGATGGGTGTTGAGTGCTAGCTGCTGAGATAGGCAAGTTTCCCAGGGTGAGGTCCATACTGTTCCAGGTCATCCTCTGTCTTAGAACATACCCATTTTACAGCTAAACATGTGATGCTTCTCAGTAGCTTGTTCACTTCAATTTGTAGCTGGGGTTTTGGTTATTTGTCTTGCGTTGCTCCTTCTGAACTGCTATTGAAGAACAAGTGTCTCCCCCTGTTAAGTCTTTCTCATTATCCTCTGAACAACTGCGATGACCCAAAGATTCCAGCCTACCCCAACCTCTGGGCCCATTGCTGTTTTTCATAGTGTACTGATAAATGTCTTCCACGTGGTGTTTCTGTTTTGAGAGCTGTTGTCCTTCCTTTGTTCTTTGCAATTTTTGTGGAGGCTCTGTGTTCCACGGCTGAAGTCTGGAAGTTTCTTCAATGCCCCTATTGTCTATACTGCTGACAGCAGTGTTGAGGACTTCCTGCTCTTTCAATATTGCCTTCATTTGGCTTTGTTCTCCTGAACACCAGGCCAAGCATAGGACTTGCATGTGCTTATTCTGGAGTTGGGGTGCTCTGTGCTTTCCCAGCTGTGCCAGATGTTGCTCTGTCTACATGCTGATGTGGAGCCTTCACAGCAGAAGAGCCCCAGGTGAAATTTAACTGAAGCTTTACTTATGCCATGAAAGTTAAGCTCAAACCTTAACCATCATAGAGCAGGCACGCAGAAAGAACAGCAGCAGCACTTCTGTGCTTCTCATTCATGAGTTTGTCCTTTTTCGTGAGTTTCTCTGGGCAACGAACTGGGAAACTGCCAGCTTGGAGTGTGTAGAGAAACCACTCTAAAATACCTATGTTGCAAACCCTTATTTAAACAATGCTCTTTGAGAACCAGTGTGCCTCCTGGCTGCCTTTACTCAGCTGGGAGAAACTGGAAATTCATGTGGCTGCTTCTGGAAAGGAGCTGTGTCCTGGGTGCTCAGAGAAGCCAGCTGGAAGCACTCAGCACCCCCTTGAGGTATTAAATCAGCTTTCAGACAGCCACTTGTGATGTTGCAAGCCTTCTGAAATGCTGGTCATTGTTGGTTTTAATAGCTTGTAGGAACTCCTGAGTTAGCTGAAGAACCTTAATGTACAGACCAGCCGGTCAGAGGTTGGTCATGGAGAACAGATAACTTTTGATTCATACGGATAATAGATATAATATTTTATTTCTTTTGTGTCAGGAAACTCAGAATTGTAGGCAGAGTAGAGAAGGAACCAGAATTGCCATTTTGTGGGAAATAACAAGCAAATGTCACTTCTGCAGAATGACAATAATACAGCAGAAAATGGGATCAAAAGTGTTTCTGTCATAGCCTTAGTGGGAGCAAATGCTCAGCGTGCTTCCTGGTGGAGACCCTGGAGAGGGGTGTGCATGGCTCTCCAGCAGCTCTCGCAGTGGAGAATTCACATTGTACTCGATTACAAAAGGACAGAGCTTCTTAATTCTTTTATCTTGTTTTTCTTTTCCCTTTTTTGGGTAGGCAGAACTTCAAACTGGCAGCACTTTTAGCAAAATCCCCCTGCTTTTCTGTGCCTAAGTACTGGTCTCTGTGGACCCAGTGGCTTTGTATTGGTGTGCTATCAGACAAACTAGCTTTATTCGGTTTCTCAGAGTCACTTTCCCTCCACCCCACTATTTTCCAAATGTCACTTTTTTTCTCTCTCTCACTTTTTTCCCCACCCATCAGCTTTAAATTGTTGCTGTGGGCTTCAGGACATGTGCTGCTTAATGCGCGACAATTATGTTATTGTTAGCAAAGATTCCCTCCCCTAAGAAGAGTCTCTTCACAAGTTAGTTAATGATGTTTTTATTAGCATGTATTTTGGTTCATGGTGCCCTAAGTAGCTTCTAATTACAATGCTTTGTCTGAATACCTTGGGTGGCTGCCAGCTTTCCATCTTGCCGGCTGAGGAATATTGTAGCAAATAGTTAGGGAGCTTGAGGGCCATGTTTCTAGGGCAGGAAAATTTATCTCTGTCCTTTTTAAATTTACTGTGTCGAACGCTGGGATTTTTAATTTTGTTTAATAGAGGAAGCCTCAATTACTTGAGCCCAATTTAAACCTTGACAGGAATTACCCTGAGTTGTGGGCTTTTTTTTTTTTTTTAACTGCTCTGTTTCCAGGAAAAGGTTGACTGGTGAGATACCTACAGTGCTTTATAGCCCGCTCTTTTCTGAGTGATGGTAATTGCCCGGGTGATTCAATGGCAGTGTCACAAGGTAGGGAGTGGAAATGCTCCATAGGAGGAGGACTTGTCCTTGCTGCAGTCTTGACTGGGACATTTCCCCTAAGCTGAGCAACCTGATTGCAAAGCTTACGGATGTTTCCTCTGAAGCCAGACTACCCTGAGCAGAGTTAACACCAATGACTTGAATTACTTCTGCAGTGAAGACATGGCCTGAATTTTGCTCCACAGTTTTATATAGGTGACTCTGAGGGTAGCTCACAGCTCAGTCGATGTGGAGGTGGTTCCTTGTATGTGGTGTAAGAACCTCCCTGCAGTGAGATACTTCTTGCATGCTGCAGAGGTCAACAGGTGATTTGGTAGTATGTGCGTTTGTGAAAGCACAAGTGGCATTGGAGCTAGTAAGTGAATGTTGGTTTAACTATTTTTAGAGTGAGCATAAAGCATGGTAAATTATTTAAGACATGCATGCGGGTGTGTTTTTTCTTAAGCTTCAACAAACCTGTAGCATGTGTATCTTGACTGAAACATGGTTTAGGTGTAGTGTCTTTTGCATCCTTTGTTTAATGACTGTAAACTTCAGAAGGGCTAAGCACAGGTTACTTCTGTGATGTTGCAAAAGTTTGTTTCCTGCTTATTTAAAGTTTCTTCAAAAAATTATCCTAAAACATTGGAGTTTTTCCCAGTTCACTTCAAGAATTCATACATATTTGAGAAAAATGCTTATTTTTTTATATCCACCTATCTATCTTCTTCAATTTAACTAGCAAAAAATACCTGTAGTTTGAAGACAAGACAGATCTTTCCTGATTTATTCAGCTTGCAAATCCTGAGAACTGGAATCTTAACCTTCAATCATATAGGGAAAACTACTCAAGGTTCTAGAATACTGAACAGTATTTGATAGTGGCTTTCATGCATAACATTTTTCCATTTGCTCTTTGCCAGCTGAGAATTTCAGGAATTTTGTATCCCTGTTTGTGCGAGAAGCTTATGTGTCAGGATAATCTGTTTCACACTTCTGGTTTTTGCCTTTGCTTCTCTTCACACCCTGATTTTGTTTGTTGGCAGCTGCTGCCTCAAAAGTGACAGGAATGGGGCATGTAAATGCCCAGACTTGGGCAAGTAGAGTCTCCCAAGCTGTGGAATAGGTGCTGTTCATGGTGCATGGGCTGCTTCAGCGAGCTCGTGCAACGCAGACGCAGTGGTGGCAACCTCTGGCTCTCAGAGGTTGCCACCCACTTGCCCTATGGGTCCTTACCAGATCCACGGAAGCAGTTAAGGCAGCTCTTCTTAAACAGGCTGGTAGTAACAAGCTTCTGGCACTGGTCTACTATGCTTTTCACCACAAGGACCTCAGTGGTTTCAGTTGTAGAAGTGGGGACCAAAGCATGAGGAGGAATGAGCTTCAGTTGGGTTTGGGGACAGGACTGAAGGGATTTGTGGGGTTGGCATGGCAGGAGGGGCCAAGGACAGGAGAAAATCACCTGCAGAGGGGCTGGGAATGGACAGCTGAGCGAGGGGACCGAGGTACGTGAAGGTCTTAGTCTAGAAAGGTGAGTGTGTGTAATAGGAAGGGTAGGGAAGTTGCAGAGCTGTGCACTGCCTGCATGCATGAGCGGCTAGCAGAGAGCCAGAAGCTGTGGCTGCCTTTACCGTTAATGGCACCCAGACAAAGAAAGAGTAAGGATCTCTGGCCTTGAGAGGAGCCAGGTGGTTTGGTCTTGGCCACTCAGAGGCAACATATGTAGTCAGCAAGCAGCTTGTCAAGAACAGGAATAAAATCTAGTCAAATGATTGCAGCTGTCAGGAAGCAAATCTTGTGCTGCTGTGCATCTGCAGGTGCTTGGAAAGGAACCATGTGGAAAAGTCTTAGCTGAATTCAGCCCCTGATTTGAGAAGGTGTGTAATGCTTGCTGAATACTGGTCTGATTCTGCTTACTTCGTGCATCCTTACCCTTTCCAGCCATGCTTGTAGGCAGAATTATAATTATTTTGCAGGAAGAACAAGTAACGTTCTTTACAGTCTAGGATGGTAAAAGCAATGCAATAGAGGAGTTGGGGGGGGGGGGGGGGGGGGGTGTGGTTTTTTTTGGTTGCTTTGGTTTATTTTTCCTCTTGGCAGTGGAGTTTGGAAGAGACAGCCATGCTGTGGCAGTAAGCCAGTGCTGGGGTGTAGCACTACAGGATGGTGCAGAGAGCTGCTGACATGAATTAGTGTTCCCTGGTGTGTCTGGCAAATTGAACGAATCCAGACTGTCTTTAGCAGCATTTGTCAGCCTCTATATAAATAGGCAGGAGTGGTATTTTTTAATTTTCTGTATTTATTTGGCCTGTTTTGCTTTCTAAACCAGCATTACATAAGACACAGTGAAGAGACTTCCACTACTACAGCTCAGGTGGAATTTACATGGTATGCCCTGGAATTTGTTTCTCTCCTCTAAGTACTGTGATACGGCTGCACTGTGGGGTTTTCTTCTTCCTCATTCTGTGCTGTTAGTACAGAGGAAACGCGAAAAGCATTACCTACAACCAGATATGCCCCTCTGCGATGAGACGCACAGGAAACGGAAAGCAAAATACTACAGAGCTTTTAAATAGGTGGTATATTCCTTAATGGCTTGTTGGTTCCATTTCTCTGCCCTTTGCAAGGTCAAAGCTTCTGTTGACTTCAGTGAAATGGCCAGATGAGGGGCTGCAGAATCCCAAAATACTCCTGGAATCAACAAGAGCAACTCTGGTTATGCTGAACTTGCATTTGCACCCCCTGAGACTGAATTGTCTTCTGTACTGCAGGGCTGTAGCTGTAAAGGTTGGGCAGCTTCTCATTGTGTCCTGAGAAAAAGGGGACCAGCTTTCAGAGGAAATTTCATAGTGCTCATGTGGCCTCACTTCTTCCTTAGTGGTAGAGATGGTGAACCGCAAGTGCAAAGTGGACGTGTCTAGAGGAGCACTGGTATGAAGGTGCTCTGAACCCGGTTAGCGTTGCACCAGTACTTACACAACTGTGTGGGTACGTAGCACACTGTGTGGCGAGCTCTAAGGAGGAGAGTCTTAGAAGCCTGCACGAAGCGACACAAGTAATTGATTTTGGTTTTTGGAAAGTTTTTGTTAAAATCAGTTTCTTCTATATGTTTTGGATGGCCCCTTTGGCCTGGCTGTAGCTGTTGAATTGGAAAATGTACCCCTACAGCTTAACTGTTGCATTGCATGGTTTAGTGACCTCAGCCGCACAAGTTACCAACTCCTGCAAAAGCAGAACAGGCCTAATAGGTGATGAAGTGGGGCAGTATTTGCAAATAGACAAACTTCTTGTGGAGACTGAATGAGAGACATGGAACTTCTAGATTTCCGCTAAAGGTGAGCAGCTAATGATAGTTTACTCAAGATGGGAGGTATTCCCAGTGCCTAGAAGGACACTGTGGGAAACTGTAGGGATGAAATTCAGTAGCGTAAGTAGAAGTCCCTGTGCCTTTTGACTCCCGCTAAGAATGTATGCTGTAAAGTGGTAAGTGATGTTTTTTTGGAAAGCCACCTGTGAATAAATGTATTGGTTAAAGGATAATCATGCGTGTGTGATGCAGCCATGAGAAACGTGTTACATATTAGAGGAAGTACGGTTAAGGCTGTTTTATGTCTAGAGTCGTGCATACAAGCCGGGTCACCAGCAGTCAGGAAAGATGAACTGAAGCTGGGCCAGGCACAGAGAAACATGGTTAGACCCTGCTTTCTCCCCATTATCTTCAGACTAGAAGAGCCTGGTTTAGCTGACTGGCAAAGTTAAGACTGCAAGACTGCTCTATGTTCGTATCTCAGCTAAAGGCAAGCACTGGTGCTTGAATTTTAATAAGTCAAGGTGCAAGTAAATTACAAGTAATTTAGTAATTAGGAACTCAGAATTTTATTAATTGTCAAAATAACATAATCCTCATAGAAGTATCATGGAAAAAAAGTTATTTTAGGCTGAACCTTGATCAACTTTTGAAATGGGTTAGGAGTGTTGTTATTTGTGATGGTGGGAGCTGATAAATGACTGTTTTGGGTCTGTTTCCCTGTTAGCCCAAGGTGATGTCAGCTGCTGCTCTCTGCATGTAGGGGTGACATCTGCCAGAGTGCTGCTCTTAGCTGTGGGTTATGGAGGGGCTATGACTCCCTGGAGAGTTGGGGTTGTGACCTGGGTGTCCACGTGGCAGAGCCAGGGCTGGCTGCCCGAGCATTTTTGGTGGCCCTTCTTGAGAAGCAGAGCAGTTCTTATGCCAAGTCTGTTACTGCTCCTGTTTCTCCTAATTTTCTTGGGAATTACTGGATACAGAAATACTGAGCTATAAAATCAAGGTTATAGACAATGTAATTTATAATACAGAAGGTAGTCCTGTGAGATTTAATTTTGTGAGCTGATTTTTTTGTGTGTCACTTGTTTTGGGCATCTGTCCCACATTTGGTCCTTGGCAGGTGAAAAATGTGCACACTGGTAATTTGTATCCCTTTAATTAATTTTGTGTGACTCTCTTTTTCCAGGTAATTAGGCCAGAAAAAGGCTCAAGAGGGCTTTGGTTTTGGGCACTGATTTAAAAGAAAGAAGAAAAAAAAAGAAAAAAGCCCCATCAAATAAACATAATTATTTGCATAATATTTTTACGAGTGTGTTTGTGATACTGGAAAATCCATGCTTGTAAAACGCATTTGTTAAGAGTTTATTATTATATCAGGAAACTTACTCAGTTTTTCAGCCCTTCTTGATTCATTCAGTGTTGCAAAGAGTCTTTTGCTGTTTTGTGGACAGCAGTAATTGCTTATGTCTGAGACATAGTGTATCATCATGTTTGTTTATTAGACTGTACAAAAGAATGACAAAAGGGATTTCATTTTGGTTTTATTTGCTATTCTGTACTATGATAACTGATAATAGTTGTTACTAGTGTACTTTCAGTTATTAGTAAACAATTTCAAAGTACTTTTTTCCTCGCAGACTGTACGAAATTGCATGAAGATGCATTATAATCCCATTTTGGTCACTTTGTCCAATGTAAAATATGAAATCTTGAGCGTCAGGTTTATCCAAACAGGAATATAAACTTACATGCCAGATAAAAGCTATGACTTGATATTAAAAAAACCCAAATCCTGAAGCTATGTGCCCAAATATGGGTGAAATGTTTTTTCTTCTTAGAAGGCCTTATAGCTAAAATATTACTATAGAACCATGAAAGAGGAAATAACTGTCCTGTCAGTTGAGCAAGTAAATAGATTTTCAGTAGGGTAGGGAGGTTGTACTTATGTGTTAACAACAGCTATGGAACCTGAGTGCCTTTCAAAGGCAGTTGCCTTTCTGAGTCTAGCTTGGCCCCCCCTCTTTCCAAGCTTGTGAGGAATTGGAGTATTTAAGTAGATTATTTTGTCTTGAATTACAGAGGAACTACATTCCTCCTGCATGCTGTGCATCTGGTCCCTGATTTTTATGTTTCTTGACACAAGGAGCAGGTCAAACATAGTTTGATGTTGTTTGGTGTTTCTGTTCCTGAAATGCAACGCACTGTTGAAGTGATTAATTAATCTCCAGAAATATTTCAAAAGAAGTTTTGTTTCTGCATGTTACCTGCACTGATTTTAAAATGATTATTGCTTCCATTATAGGAAAAAAAGAGGAAAACTGCCAGTGGCAGTAGACTGTACCAGCAGAGATGTGCACAAAGCAGTTCTGCAAGTGCAGAGCTATTTGAGTGTGGTCTAAACTGATGTGAATCTGGCTTCTAGTGGCCTTCTTTTTCTCAGCCATGCTTTCCCACCCCCTCCTTTTGGCTGAGCCTCGGGCTTATCTGATGTGGAACAAGCTGGTTTGGGAATCCAGCTAAAAATTAATCCTACCAAAACCAATGGTAGTTTGTGTCCTGGTTCCAGTTTGCAGCTGGTTCTAGTTGTCCAGAATCCAGTGACAGGTTTGCTTTTCTGTATGCTTGGGTGGTGTGTTTTGTTTTGATTTAGTGTTTTGGTTTGGTTTGGGTTTTTTTGAATTACTTTTGATACTGGTTTTTCTTTCTGGCCCTAACACTGGCAATATTCTTCAGTGAAACAGCTATTATGGAAAGTGTTCCTGTCACCTGGTCAAAAGAAAAGGGAGAGAAATTCCCAGGACGATGGACACGTTCTCAATGTGCTTTCTGGGCCAGTATTGAAGGAATTTGAAGCATGTGAGTTTAACTGCATGGCTCCTGTGAAGTGCAGTTACTGTTATCTGAGAGCTCTTTGTAAATTCATGAATACCGTGTAATCTAGATTAAAACCGAGTCAGCATGTGTGTAGAGTATGTCCTTATTTTTCCAGGAGTTTATAGACTGGGAGGAGTGTGCCTACAGCATGGAAGGTCAGGTATACCCTCTACAATTAAGGTCCCTGATTTTCAGGCTGCTTTAATGCAACACATGTGTTGACAAGCAGGTCTTGGAAATTCTTGAAGTTTGCACAAGATAACTTCTTGTCACAGGTACTCAGTGAGCCACCTACAAAAGATGCCCTTGTAGACTTGCTATTTGTGAATAGAGAAGGTCTTGGGGGGGATGTGATGGTATTTGTCTGCCTCGGCTGCAGTGATCATGAAGTGGTTGAGTGTAATGAGAAAACAAGGACAACAGAGTTGCTACCCTGGACTTCAGGAGAGCAAACTTTAAGCCATTCAGGGTGCTATTTAGCAGAATACCCTGGGAATCTGTTTTTGAGGGCTTAGGAGTCCACAAGTGCTGGTCAGCCTTTAAGATCCACCTTTTAGAAGCACAGGAACAGGCAACTCCACCATGTCGTAAGTCAAGCAAGCAGGGCAGAAGACCAGCTTGGCTGGCTGAAGAGGGAGCTCCTCATGGAGCTCAAGAGGAAAAAGGAACTGTGTGATCTCTGGAAGCGAGGTCAGGCTTCACAGGGGGAGTACAGAGCTGTGGTTTGTATATGCATGGAGAAGACACAAAAGGCCAAAGCTCAGTTAGAGTTGAAACTGGCCAGCGTTGTTTCAGATAACAAGAAGGGCTTTTTAAAGTATGTTAATAGCAAGAGGAGGTCAAAAGAAACCATTGGACTGATACTTGTTGAAGACTGTCATCTGACTAATAGGGATGAAGAAAAAGCGTAAGCAAAAAATGCGTTGAATGCCTCAGTCTTTCATAATGCTGCTAGACTTTGGGCTGCCCAGACCTCTGAGTTGGAGGACCACGAGTGTGGGAACAGTGACTTTCCATTTGTGGACACTGAAATTGCAAGGGACCAGCTGTGTCAGCTGAATGTTCACAAGCCCATGGGGCCTGATGGGATTCATCCCAGAGTTCTGAAGGAGTTAGAGGATGCTGTGGCAGGACCCCTTTCAATCCTCTACCAAAGGTCTTGGGAGTCTGGGATGGTCCCTGCTGACTGGAAGCTAGCCGATGTTATTCCAGTTTACAAAAAAGGTGTAAGGGAAGACCCAGGGACCTGTTAGTCTAATCTCAGTTCCTGGAAAAGTTGTGGAGATTATACTGGGTACTATTGAAAGGCATTTAAAGAATAATGCAATCATCAGGCATGGTCAACATGGGTTCACAAAGGGAAAGTACTGCTTGATATTATTCTATGATAAGGTCAACTAATTTGATATTTTTCTATGACAAGGTCACCCACCTAGTGGATGAAGGGAAGGCAGTGGATGTTGTTTTTCTGGGCTTTAGTAAGGCTTTTGACACAGC
>JAVJGI010000040.1:59961469-60000620 GCA_035590275.1 Ibycter americanus
CTCTGGGTTTGTCTAGTTTGGAGAAGAGGAGGCTGCGGGGCGACCTCATTGCTCTCTACAGTTTCCTGAGGAGGGCATGTGGAGAGGGAGGTGCTGAGCTCTTCTCCCTGGGATCCAGTGATAGGACATGTGGCAATGGTTCAAAGCTGCACCAGGGGAGGTTCAGACTGGATATTAGGAAGCATTTCTTTACTGAGAGGGTGGTCAAACACTGGAACAGGCTTCCTAGAGAGGTGGTCGATGCCCCAAGCATGTCAGTGTTGAAGAGGCATTTGGACAATGCCCTTAACAATGTGCTTTAACTTGTGGTCAGCCCTGAAGTGGTCAGGGAGTTGGTCTAGATGGTCATTGTATGTCCCATCCAACTGAAACACCCTGTTCTGTTCTGTTCTAACACACTGGAAATTTCTGTCATGGTCTGGAACCCTTAAAATTCTGGAAAGTGTTTATTGCATTAAACATGCAAGTAATAAAGCCACACACTAAAAGCCTGGGAGGCACGCGTCTACCCAACTCCCTCAGGATCTTGGCTGATCCCTTTTCTTCAGACCATGCTTCTTGACTGATTCCTCTTTCTTTTCTATTCCTCTTTCTTTTCTAATCCTCCTTCCTGCTGTTTTCTCCTATTAATGAGCTCTCCCACCTGCCTCGCTCCCCAAAACACTTCAGCACTTGACCATCTGTCATTGCTGCTGTGCATCCTTACGGTTACAAAAGAGAAGTATCGACCTTGAGCTGGAGTGTGTGATCTGTGATAAATAGCTTACAAACTGGTGAATGAACCAATATTGCAAATAGCTCGCTTTATACATTGTATGTGAAATGGCAAGAAATGTGGAGGCGGATAGATCTGAATGCTCAGTCTAGTTCTGGGAAGTACTGTTCTGGGAAGATGATGAGTCTGGTAAATCTGCAGAGGTTTGCATTGTCACACATGGATCCGTGCGCGCTCGCTGGGCAGTGAGATTTGTACCCTGCCCTAATAATGCATTTGATTTAGGAGTTGACCTCGTTTATTAGCTGTATCTTTATATGAAGCTTTTGAAGATCACTTTGCAAATAAAAAATTGTAAAATGGCTGCGTGAGTACAGTGAAACTACATGCATTTTCTAAGAAAGATTATTTTTGGTTTGCTTAAGACTAAGTTTAGTTGAATCAGCAGAGAGGCTTTTTGACTTCCTTTCTCTGTGTAATTATAAGCTGAAATTCTAAATCAGCTGCTTAGTCATGGTAAATTATGAAAATTATGCTGTTCATTGGCAAGCTGTTGTTATAATAAACATATTTATTACTTTTTTTTTTTCTTAAAGGATGCTTTCCTTGAAACAATAAGCTGAAGAGTAACTTCAGGAACCCATGTTTTTCAAAATATCTGTCATAGTATATATGATAAGTAAACATGGCAGGTGTTGAATTTGTTGACAAGCTAATTTTACCCAAGTCATTTGCAATGTTTTATAAAACATGAACCCAGGCTGAATCCAGTCTGTCTGTTACAACTACAAAGCAAAATGTTGTGGTTTGCCAGGGGAAGGAGTCTACATGCTGTCAGGTTAGGCCTCCAAGTGTAGATGATTTTCATGTCAAAACTTGTCCTTGGAGTCCTTGCCCTGTAATGGAAAAGATGCATTGAACCAGTAAGTGCTGATTGCCTAAATCCAGTGGGATGAAGAACAGCATAAGGTAAGGGAGCTCTGCTTCCTTGACATTTAAGGAAAATTAGAGATGGGCAGCCACCGAAGAGGTCTGTTCTCTGTGGGATGAGAGAAAGTTGATGGTCCTGCCATGGCAAGTCCTGACAAAGTGTGTGATAATTCTGATTTATTAATGCCATTTTTTGTTGGGGGTGTGTGTGTTATATTTTAACAGTTTCATTCTTTGGCTCCAATGTACTACCGAGGTTCAGCAGCAGCTGTCATAGTTTATGATATCACCAAACAGGTAAGACCTTCTGGACACTTTTTGTCTGTGTTAACTCCTCTGCTTGGGCTGGAGTTGGACTTAAAACCAACAACTGCAGAAGTATTTATATGTTAATCCCTGTTCGTGTCAGTGGGTATATATGCTTCAATAGTTTGTGTAGCTTTGGATGAAGGTATCCAACTGCCTTAAAAAATTGCATATGAAGTCCTGCTTCTGTGTTGTTTAAACTTCATCTAGATAAAAGGTTGGAGACTGCATTTTGTCAGTGGTTTTTTGGATTTCCTCTGGCTAAGTAGATAGGATAATATCCTGCAATACCCCCTCCCACCACCACTTATGTTCTCTGTATGGAATTGAATTTTTACTACAAAAAGCTGCTGGCTGCTTTATCAACTGGACAGAAATTCAGTTCTTTGATTTAAAATCTACTGATTTAAAAAATATTTTTAACTAAGCATGTCATCTCATCTTTGCATTGCAGGCCTCATGTCTTAACTTTGAAACCAGTAATGAAATAATAAGTCTCTGACCTTTGTCTCAACATTATTCATTTGGAATGAAAATTTTATTTCCAGATACAACTGCTCTGGCTCAGTTCTCAGGCAGGGGAAGCTAGGAGGTTCTAGCTGAATGCCTCTTCCACTGCTTTTGAAAGAAACCCCTGCTGATAAAGCTGAGTTAGAAGCGGCATTAATGGATGGATGGTCATGATAGTTCACTAGCATTTTATTCCTTTACTGCCAACTGAATTATTTACTACTAGGTTGAGAGGGCTGGCTTGTTCTCCGGTGCATTAGTGTAATGATCTGTGGCTAGTGATGGTGACCGCTGTTGCACGCGGTACTGTTCTCCTTTGCTAATTTGCCAAGAAAATATGAGGAAGAGTGAATTGTGCTGGATTGATACTTATTTTTAATTTAAATATCTTACAGTTGATCTTGTAATGCATTGTAAGAATAGAGTTTTGTTTTGCCAGCCTTTCTCCAAGCTTATGTGGAACAGCTCTTGGAATAAAGAGGGGAAAACAGGAAAGGAAAGTCAATGTCTATTTCACTTTCTGATGCTTAGTATTCAGTGTTGATCATTAAAGCAGAATGGATGTTTTTGTCCTGAACGACTGATAGTGGTCTCCCTTCAGTGATACTGATATAGCCATTGCTGATTTAGACGCAACCCTTATGTGCATTTCTGAAGGCGAAAAAATTATTTATAATGTATTTGGGAGCTCACTTTGAGTTTCAATGATAATTTCAACCGTGTGTTATAACTAGAATCTCTAGGAACAAAAGTGATTTTAATGCCATTAGTTCATTAGTGTAAAGAAATAGAAAATTTGCTATTAAAAGGTAGGTAGCATCAAAAAGTGTTTGAATTTTGTATTTGGAGGGAAAAAGCCAAGTGAATTGTCACCTGTTTCTTTGGTTTCATGATGAGTAAATTGAGATTTACCAGGTCACAG
Source organism: Ibycter americanus (assembly GCA_035590275.1). Lineage (NCBI taxonomy): Eukaryota > Metazoa > Chordata > Aves > Falconiformes > Falconidae > Ibycter > Ibycter americanus. The sequence continues at coordinate 59,964,853 of JAVJGI010000040.1, forward strand.
ATTCAGAAATTTGAGGGGAGGGGGACACTGCGAAAGCTCTCCTGGATGTTACTGGTTGAGATGGTAATCCACTGGGCAGAGGCTGAAATTGGAGAAATGAAGCTCATATCAGAACTGAAGGAAATTAGCTGCTAACTTAAAATAGCTGTGGTAGTTTCTTCATAGCTGAAAGTTTTAAGAAAAACATTCAGCGCTGCCTTGGGCAGGGGCACAAAGGGGGAAGTGTCCAAGTTCAAGAATTGATTTGAGGAAGTCTTATGACCTACAGTTTGAAAAGCAGATTACAATAGACACAGCGATCTTCTTCTGGTCTTGTGATCTGTAAAATTATTATTGCATTAACACTGTCAAAGCTGTGTTCCTCTGACTTAAAAAAAATGAGCAAATACATCAACAGAGGCTAGGCTGTTAGCTTATTCATTATTTCTCTCACTTAGGATTCATTTCATACTTTGAAGAAATGGGTGAAAGAATTAAAAGAACACGGTCCTGAAAACATTGTAATGGCCATAGCTGGAAACAAATGTGATCTTTCTGATATCAGGTAATATATCCATTTTTGTTGTTGCTTTGATTGCAGTGACTATATTATTTCCTTCCTTCAGGTAACCAATTTGTTTTGTTGTTATAATAGTGTATACTTTTGGTCAGCTGTATTGAGTCTTTCCTAATACCAGTGCTTCTACTAGTGTACCACTCACCAGCAGCAGCACACCTTGAATTATGTGCTTTTATATAACCTCTCTTTTACTGCCCTTCTTGTGGTTCGTAAAATCCACACCCTTTAGCTGCTGAATCATTGGGAATGGAAAAGTATTCTTTTTTTTCCCTTCCATTCATGTTAAAAGGTGCGGAATGTATTAAGCGATGAGCAAAACCAGCAATGTAAAGCTGGAAGGATGGGCCTGGCGTAGAATAATGTTATTCACAGAGAAGCTTTGGGAATTCATGCTTTGCGCTTTGCAACAACTGAAACTGTCCCGTAATACTGGATGTAGACAGTGTATTTTGGGTTTTTTAGGAGCATAACCTCAAGTAAAGCTCGTGTCACCTGCATGAAGCAAAGAACCTCCTGGGTAAAAGACGGGAGGGTTAAATCCTCTCTCCTGCAGAAGAGCCAGGCTGATGTGATGCTATTTGGGATGAAAGTGAAGCTAGTCACTTTTCTGCTTGTTAGCTCTGTTTTGGATTTGCATTTATCCCTTCTGGAAATGGAAGGATATTCTGCTGTACAGTAGTGGTCTTTTGTGTCAGTCCATGAGTGTTATTTCTTGATTCAACTATGAGTACCGATTTAATGGCCATATTTAATGTTTGCCTCATAGGCTGTCATGATAGTTCAAATATATCCCCCTGTTGTTTTATAATCATTACTTTGGCCCAGGTTCACAAGAGCCCTAAAGCACGTGTGTAACTTCAAGTAAATGATGCAGTGCTTTATTGAATCAAGGTATATACAAGAATTGGACCTGTGTGGTTTTTTGGGTTGGTTGGTTTGGTGGGTTTTTTTTTTTGTGTCATGTCCCCCTCAACCCCCCACCACTGTCAGCCATGAACCAAACAATACTGAGTCACTGCTTTCTCTAAGACCTGAACAAGCTCTGACACTAGAAGACTCCTGGTGTCTGTTTGACTAAGAATCAGGGACACAGATAGTATATTGGCATCTCCTACATGATGTTGTGGTACACTTGTCAACATGGTGAAACTGAGTCCCATAAGATAAAACTGAAGGTTTCCAAATATGGAGTAGAAAAAGAGGAAAGGACAATTAAAAAATAAAACCAAAAACCAGTTAGCACAAATTGGGAGTTTTCAGTTCCCTGAGTGTCACTTTAAATTTGTTGCTTAAGTGTTCCCAGCAATACAATTGCCTGATTAAATCAAGGGTAATAAGTTTGGAGATTGTGACAAATGGCACAAGTTGCAAATGAGTCCATAACCAGCCGTCCCCCTGCTTTTGGTAGTTTGCCATGGCAGCAAGCTTTTAAATACTGTTCCACCACCAACAGGTTAACTTGGGGACATGAAGAAAAACCTGCACCCCAGAAACGTTGTGAGAAACCTGGGGTTCCTCACAGAATGACTGATCTTCCCACTGTGTTATTCTCAAACACTACCTGTTGTTTGCTGATAGCTGGTCATTTGTTTCTTGCTTCTGTTCAGCCAGTACAGCTCTTTTATGCAGTAAATGTTCTGGTATTTGCATGGTCCTCACTGTACTCTGTGAGCTAATGTTTCATTTTGTTGTTGGTTTTTTTTTTTTTAGGGAGTGTGGTTTTTTCCTCCACATAATTTTGAATAGTTTTGAGAATATTGTTTTCATGCAGTTACTCTTTCTGCATCCCCCAGGCTTTTTTCTTTTGAAAGTCCTTCAGTGATGTCCACCTGAAGAGATTTTGGTGGAAAAATAGAGGGCAGTCTATTTTGTACGTGGTATGTTTTCACAGTTCTAGAAATCTGATTGTTTATGCAATACATGCAGCTGTGTGCATTCTCTGGCTGTTTTATATCTTCAAATTTAGTTCAGTAAGAATGATTTTAGGTGAAATGTGTCACCAGTTTATCAGATTGTTTCTAATGAGTAGAAAATACACATGCCTTTGGGCACAGAGTTTAAAAATAAAATTACGTGAGCAGGAGCAAGCTGCTGTTTGTATGCATTTTTGGCATCTCTCTTTAGTTTTGGAGAATTTCTGGCAGATGTTTTGCTGGCTATCAGACACAACTGCTATTAAGACTGATGTGAATACATGCAAAAGAGGACAAGCTCATCCAGTTCAAGTTGATTTCATTCTGCTATCTCTATGACTGTAGGAGATAATGTAAGGAGGAATGAATGGAAGCAATAAGAACCAATTATCTTCCTTTGGGGAAAGACTGGCGCTATTTCTCATAATCATTGACCATGTTACCCTCCTCATTTAGCACCTAAAATTTGGTTTTGAGCTGCCAAGGTGGATTTGGGACACTCAGGGGTCATGCTGCTTTTCTCAGTGTTGTTAATAGGCTATCAGCAGTTTTTGGCACTCTGTTGAATTAAATTTCTTCTCCACTTTGAAGGGACTTCTGCAGATAGACAGGCAATTATGTTTAGTATATAGCCTCATCTTTGTTATAGTACTGTCAACTCTAGTACTGGTGAGTGTTTGGCATACTTTAAAGTGATAGTAATAGACTTTTCCTTCTGATATGTGTCCTGTCCTTCTGACAGGTCATTAAAAAGTACTTTCCAAGACAGGAGCTGAGATGTCAATGTTAAAATTTTTTAAGTGTCCAAAATGTTTTTGGAGCATTATAGAAGTCAATAGTCATAACAGCAAGTAAGAAGTGTTTACTTCCCTAAAAATATGGTGCATCTTCTTAACAAATGTGTTAACTGGAAATTGCCAGATCCTTTGTTAAGAGAATTCAGCAGAATTTTGTGCTCAGATCTTCCCTCTATGCATCCAGAATATTTCATTATTCAGTAATTACTCAGAAAATCTCAAGGGAGATTGGATCAAGAGGATGATTTGGAAAGGATAAAGTGAAATAATTGACATCTCTCTGAACTTTTCCTGTAGCCCTCGAATAACACTTTCTCAACACTCCGCTGATGGTACTTGCCTTTGTCCCTCTTCACCCCATCTTGTGTGTATTCATCTGTCAGCTTAGAGTTCAAGCATTTGTGGTTTTCCATTTTGACAAGGTAGGATCTGAACAATGTTGACATCCAGATTATGATAACTCCACTTGACGTGTGCAGCCTTCTCAGTGCCAGGAGCACTGGATGGCATGATACTTATTGCCCATGTGCTGTGGACATTTTTAGGCTTCCTTTAGAAATGTCATCATGAAAGACTTAAGAAGTTTAGAAGACTTAAGACATTTCCCTGGAATAATCTCACTTGCTGCAGTTTTACTCTTTCCTTGATTCCTGAAATTTGCTTTCTCATCTAAACTACAGCAGGTTGACAGTCTTAATTACATAACCCTATGCTCTCAAATTTCTTCCTTTACTGTTGTTTGAATAATATGTTAGATAGTTAAGTTCCTTTTTTCTTATCTCCAGGGCTATCCGCAGATGGTGAAACCTTTCATAATAAAGGCCAAGGTGCCATTTCAGAAATAGTAAGGGGAAATCTGCCTTCCCTGTGTCTTCTGCAATAAAAAGACATAATACAAAGAAGTGAGTAATGGAAACAAGCTCTGTGAATCCAGATGCTGGAATTGCAGGCTAATTTTTTGAAAACCACTCATAATAAATCAGGCGATTGTTCTGCCTCTCTGCATGTTTCCCATGAGCAGCAGATCTGATTTATTTAAAAAACATACCTCCATAAACCAGCTGGGAAATCGCATTGTCGTGGTTCCACCTAGGTACCTTCTGTTAAAGTCCAAGGCACTCATACTAGGAGGAAATTGTGCTAGGAGTCTCTGGGTCGGTACATCAGAGCTGTGGGGTGAAGGAGTTGGTGCAAATTCTACATGTGCAATGGGCAGCTATAAAGGCACACAAAACACCAGTTCATGTATTGAACAACTAGAAGAAAACTAGTGTTGGCAGCCTGGTGTTTCAACATGTGCTCCCTGATTAGGAATACATTGGGTGCCTGTTGGCATGTTCAGTCTCTGATTCTGAGCTGTTGTTCAAAAATCAGGAATAGTGGTGGTTATAGGCAGCAGCGGGCACGGGCAGATTCAGCTTTGCCACCTGTCTGAGGCAGATACAAGGTCAGCGTGGGACTTGCTTTGTGTCTGAAGCAGAGGTCTTCTGCATGTTGTAAAATGCATTTACCAGCTTTTGGCTGTATGAAGTATTGCTACAAAATGAGGGTATTCTGATGATTTTAGAATGGTGTCACTTTGGTGAAATGGCACAGAATGGTGGTCTTCCCCCAGTGAATCTGGCACTCCCAGATTGCTCTTGCCAATGTGCTTGAGATCAGTGGCTTTCATATTTCTTTCAGAATCTCTCTTATTTTCCTGCTGCTTGCAAACACTTAGGCATACGATGCTCTTATCATTTTCTTCTACAACAGTCATACCCTATCTTGTTTGAACACTTGGTGTGGACAGTGCTGGTTGCTGCCTGGATTAGCAGAGCTGTATGTCTTTTTTTCTAGTGTCTTAATGCTTTTCTTATTGGGGTCAAGTTTAAAAAACAAACAAATGGGGTTGTCATGTATATTATCTTCCTTTTCCCAAGGTATAGATTCAGCAACAAGTCCAGGAAATCTGCAGACTGATCATTGGTGAAACTTTGATAATTTGAATATGGTGATCTAAATGGTATAAGAAGAAGAAAGATAGTACTACTTTTGCAGGGAAGGATAGCATACAAATGCTTGTCTGATTAGGCTGTGTTTGATGTCTTCCCCCCACCCCAATTAAATTCTTTTTTAAAATTTGGTTTCTTTTATTTGTAATTTTTCTTTTTTTTTAGGGAGGTTCCCATGAAGGATGCCAAAGAATATGCAGAATCTATAGGTGCAATTGTTGTTGAAACCAGTGCAAAGAATGCTGTTAACATTGAAGAACTTTTTCAAGGAATAAGTAAGTCAATGCTCCCTTTATTTATCTGTTTGTTTATTTGTGGTTATTTGGAGGTCTGAAAATACCTGTCTGTTTCGGGTCTCAAAACTTCTTTCCCAAGGACATCAAGAAATCCACTGGGCCAGTAGTATGGCTGCTGTTCATGCAGATGTAAACTAAATATTACTTGGAACACACCAGAGCAAGACATAGTAGACAGTAGATATGGAGTAAGCCTGTTCCTTCTAAATCTGTATATAAATCCTGACCTGGGCCACTTCTTCTGTTTCAGACCAAGCCTGCTGTAGAGGCGATAACTGTTGCTCTTATCATCATGTTGATAAAAACTTAAATGTTGAGAAATGTGCCTGGAAGGCTATGATAAGTAGAAAATAGTCATTGCAGTGGAATCAGTTGAAAGAAAGTATTTTCTCTCCAGGTCTTTTTAAACAAGAGATGAGACTGACATTCCTCATGAGGAGAAGCAAAAACCATCTTGTTCAGTTTGCCTTCTAGGGGTTCCAGTTTTGGTCTCTGGCTGCAAGTGGGAAAGACCTTGCAGGCTGGAACTCAGGAGACCTTCAGTCTGACTTTCCCCTGAAAACAGACTTGATAGTGAATTCAGACTTGGTTGCTTGGGCTGTTGTCTGGCTGGGCCCAAGAGCAGAGGTTCCACAACCTCTCTGGGCAGCCGAGTTCAATGTTTAAACAGTCCTCACGGTGGCATCCCGGGTGTATCCAGTCAGAACCTCTCCTGATTCAGTTCACGGCCACCATTGCTCATGGTCCTGGAGGCACCACAGTAAAGAGTCTCCTCAGCAGCCCTGCCCGTGGGTACCGCCAGGCAGCTTTGCAGTCCCCCAAAGCCATCTCGTCTGCAGACTGGACGGGCCCCGTTTCCTCAGCCTCTCCTCGCAGGCCAAGTGCTCCAGCCCCCTGGCTGTCCTGGTGGCCCTCCTCCGAACTTGCGCCAGTTTGTCAACGTTTTTCTTTTATTGTGGGGCCCAAAACTGGATGCATTACCCAGCTTGTGTTAGACTGTCTAGAACCACCTCACCTGATGTACTGGCTTGGCTCTGGTTGGTATGACTTAGGGTGCTGTTGGCCATCTTTGCTGCCAGGGCGCACTTCTGGCTTCTGCTCAGCTTGCTGCCCTCAGGTCCTTCTTGGCAGAGCTGCTTCCTGGGCAGCCAGTCCCCAGCCCATCTCATAGCCAGAGGCTTTTCCTTCCCACAAGCAGGACTTGGCATTTGTCATTTCTGAACCACATAAGGCTCCTGTTGGCCCATTTCCCACCCCCAGCCTGAGGCCATCTGAACAGCAACCTTGCCCTCAAGGGGACTGAATGCACCCCTGAGTTGGGTATCATCTGAGGGTTGAAGTGGGCGCATATGTTTTCCTCCTTCAGGGCCCTGATAAAAAGGTATTAAGCAAGGTACTCCACTTGTAACTGGCCTCTGGGTAGATACATACTATTAACCACTGGCCTTTAAGCCTGATGATCCAGCCAGTTTTTCACACAGCTAACAGTCTGCCTGTCTAGACTATAATATCACAGCTTGGAAATACCAATATGCTCCAGGAGAAAGTATCGAAAGCCTTGCTAAAGTCAAGGTAGACAACATCCAATGCTCTCCCTCAATCGCAGATCCAGTTGTACTGTCATTTAGGGCCACTAGGTTGGCTGGACATGGTGTACCCTTGGTAAGTCCGTGCTGACTGGTCCCAGTCACCAACTTCCATTTCATGTGCTCAGAAGCAGCTTCTGAAATGATTTGATCCATGATTTTCCCAGGAAGCAGAGTGAGGCTAACCAGCCTGTAGATCCATGGCTTGTCACTGCCCTTTTTGAAGACAGACATGACGTTCACCTTCCTTCAGTCATAGGGGACCTCCCTCATTCTCCACCACCTTTCAAAACTGATAGATAGGGATGATAAGGAACAGCCTTGCAGTGACGTTGGCTTGTACTGTCTACATCCTCAGGCTTGTATGGGTTGAGATTTCTTAAGAGCTTTGTGACTTGATCCTCTTCCAGTACGGGTGGTTCCTCCTTTCCCAGAATTCCTGTTTTAGGTGCAGAGGCCTAGGAGACAGTATGCCCAGAAACTCCACTTTATTTCCCTGAAGTCTTTATTTTATTTCACATGTAATCAGCTCATATTATCTGCCACACTTTGTCTGAGATGGGGCCTATTCAAGTGTTTGCTTCACTTGCATGGGATGTATTTTGAAATGGTTAATGAGATCTAATATTCCTAGAATACGCCACCTTTCTTTTACCTCCTTTAAAAAAGGAGTGTGTAACATGGCTGTCTGGAGGAACCGGTTCTTTCTTGTGACAGTTTACTGATTGTCTGTGTCTGATGATTGTGAATGTTCTTGAGGAGGAGCACATCCTTGCCACGTAATTAGATAATTAGTTTCTGCCTTTGATAGGCAATGCTGCAGCTGGCAGCATACACTGCCCCTAATAATGGATATAATAGACGAGGAAAATCAGCTAAATTAAGTTTAGTATGAACTAGATACCCAGGCAAGTGCACTTAATTCCACAGGCAATTATTTCTATATATAGAAATATTTGGTCTCAGTGAATGTTCTCGTGACCTTATCAAGTACTCAGTGGAGAGAAAGGAGAGAGTTGGTAGTGTACGTTTATAGAAACATAGTGGAAACCAAGTGAAAAATGCTTAATTAGCAGGAGAATTACATAGTATGATTGTGACGGGGCAGAGGGCGGGGATAACTTTCTGATGCTTGACACCAGTCTTTGTGCAGTTTCTAGAAAAGTCTGTCTATGGCTAACGTGCATGGCAGCATTTCTGCCTTTTTCAGTGTATGAAGTCCCTCTGCGGCCATGTCTCCTACCCTGCTGACTAATTTTATTTGTGCGGGGCCCTAGAAGTCATACTGCAGCTTTAGTTTGGCTTTCACACTGCCTGACAGTTCACGTCCTTCTCGTTGTGCTGCTGCAGAAGGGCATGGTGCAGCTCCTCGTCCTCTGAACAGGGACACAGCAACTTCTGTTTACCTTGGATTTTGTAGGTAGACTGTCTGTGTTGGCTGTTTTACAGCCCGGATTGGGAAGCATATTCCAGCATGCATGGATAATTTCTCCATTAAAAACCTTCTTGAAATTGATACCCCAAACAGAAAGGATAGGCTACATTTTAATTTAGCTGAAAAAATTACCTCCTGCTTGCTTATGCTTTTCATTTCCCAGGGGTATTTTAACATAATCATTTTTCCTTTCTAAGGTGTCTAACAACTGTCTCTTTTCTAGGGAAAATGTTGTGAACGGAGTGAAATAGTATAATGGGAAAAACTTGCTCGACATAATGATATAAAAAAGGTGGAGCATAAAAGGGGAACTGGGATGTTTTGCTGACAACCAGATAAATCTTGGAAAAATTATAGAGATTACAGACAGTTCACTTCATTTGTTAAGGTTATTATATGACACTATTTTTAAAAGAGTTTTTAAAATAAGTTTCTCCCAGAGTTTGAGGATTTGACTGCTTTGAGGGATGTCTTAGTAACAGTCTCAACAAAAAACCATTGTCCTTAATTCTTCTCGGGAAAACACAAGATGTGAAAGGCTAGAATCAGTCAGTTTCTGATTTTTTGAAGGTGAGGCAAACTGGCAGGAGAGGGACTCTGCAGTCAGTGTACTCATATGAATAAGGCTGAGGAGGCAGACTGTGCACAGGAGTCAGCAAAGTCGGTGTTCTTTGTGCTGGAGAGTTTTCATTGAGCTGCATAATGGGATGCAGCTCCTGGCTGTCTGTTGTACCCCTGTGATTTCAGATGGCAAGCTGCACTTACCCTGGTTACCTTTAGCACTGCCTGACTGAAGGCTTGCTGTGGCTGTGAAACATCACGTGGCTGTTTTCTGTGTAAACAAGAAAATAATATTTTTAGTACAGTTGTATATTCCCCACTTGGGCTAAATTTTTCCTAGTGTCTTGCTTGAAAGGTTTTTGATGTGAAAAGCGCTTAACATTATAGTGTTTTTTCTTGTGTTCCAGTAGTTTGTTTTAATAGCTGAGGTGTGTATAGGACCAAATGTTGTTAATTTTTTATTCTGAGCCTTAGAAAAATCATAGGCACAGCAGCTCCTTGTCACTGGTTTATACTTCAGCAGCAGCAAAAATTCCAGGAATGTATTATACAATAGCAGTATAATACAGTATAAAATTGTATCTGTGCAGGAGGTCATACCAGTTCTGTATTACCCCTTCTTGGTTGTGGGGCTTTAGTCTGCTGACCACTGCTTGTGCCTGGGAAGGAAGCTTACCCATTAAAACTGGCTGGTTTTCAGTGACTAAACAAGCTGCCCCAAGTGTACTGTCATTTAGTAGCAATCACACCCTTGTAATTGTCAGACGCCTGTTCATTTAACAATTCAAATAAGCCTTAGTTACCTTATTCAAATCTAGTACACACCCAGCTGTTTCTCTGCAGCCTGTTACCTTGGGCATGAAGGTGCCCCAGATACGAAAGAGAAGATTACGTAAAAGCCGTGCTCCATAAATGACAGAGCCGAGACCGTACCTCCCAAGTTAACACCAGTCTGTATCAGTAGGTCCAAAGGTAAACAGGTGGCAGGATAAGTAAGCTGCTGAAGAATACATAGCCAAGTGAAATATGAAACAAACTTGTGCTTAAACAAAAAAATAAACTATGGGCATGCATTTTCTGGTTTTTTTTGAAGTCTGGCAAATCATAGAATCAGAATGGTTTAGGTTGAAAGGGACCTTAAAGATCACCTAGTTCCAAACCCCCTGCAGTGGGCGGGGGCACCTTCCACCTTCCCCTAGACCACATTGCTCAAAGCCCCGTTGAGCCTGGCATTGAACACTTCCAGGGATGGGGCATCTGCAGCTTCTCTGGGCGTTGGAGATTAGTGTGCTACCAAAGGGGGTAAGATTGAAGCATTTCAGCATCTTTTGTCAGTGGTGAGAGGGAAGCAAGGAGTAAGATTATCAGAATCACTCTACAGAAAGTGTGTAAAGAGTTGTTAGCACACTAGGTCTTACTGATGCTGTTCCTATGAGACTGAGAGACAGGCTGATGTTTAAAAATCCAGATAAGGTTGTTCTTGCTAGGCAAGGCTTCCTGAAAAGGGCAGAGAGTTTCTGACTTGGGATACAACCTTTCATGTGGTAAATGTTCAGTTATAAATGTATGAAGCTATTGATTTTCTGATGCCTTGCCAGCAGCTCATATATTGAATATTTAATGTAACCCAAATCCTTGTTTCCTAGAAATACTGGGAGGTTAAAAAAACCAAACAAAACCCACAAAAAAAAGAAAAACAAACCCAATCTCTATAGAGTTTATAGTTTAACCAGTTGTATACTGGATAAACTAGAGAGGAATGTATGAAATGTCTGCCTGTGGAATGGGGAGGGATCCTTTCCAGCAGACGCTCGATGTTTGCACTGATTCAGATAGGCTTGGATGGGTGGAATTGCAGATGGGCAATTTTCAAGCTTTGTGAGTGATGAGTTTTCATACTTTTATCTGCTGATTTGCAGATATCTGTGGACTACTTTGAAGAGGTCTATGAAAGACGTTTTAAGAGAAGCAAGTACATTTGTGTTATGAAGCAATTCGCATATGCCATTTCTAAGGCAGCTCAAGCTCATAATTGACATTTTGTAGGGACCTGTGAACACCCTGTGAAAGGATGGAAAAACATTGCCCTAACTTACGTTTGAAATTATATTCTTTACAGTTTATGCTCCCTGTATTCTAGGATTAGTTCTTCTCTTGCTTTCAAATTTTAATGAATGAAGCAAAACTTACTGGCCTTTGGACTACTCCTAAAGTTAAACTTAAGAGGTCCTGAATTTCTCTCCAACCATAGGAAAGCTCTTCAACATAAACTAGTAAATAAGCCAAAACAGCCCAAAGTTAATTACAGCAGGACCTCAAATCAAGGTTGGATCTCTTAGTCATTAAAGTTACTAGGAATTCTGTGGTTTACTTTGGTGCATGTAAAATTTACAGTATTTTTTTCTGCAGATTTTAATTAAATGAGCAAAATCTAGTGGTATTGCTGCTTCCCCTAGCAAGAACTTCAATTTCAGCAATCTGTGCTTTTGCTTAAGAAAAAAAAGGCTTTATTTTCTTGCATGGAGATGCTGTTAGATATGCTATTACGAGTATTAACATAATTGCAAGTTAACTATGTCTAGTTATGCAATATCCTTTATTGTAAATATGTATTACCTTGCATGAAAACTTACATGAAGTAAACAGCAGTCATCTCTGTAAATTGGGGAAATCCTGCCTCACTGCGAGTATGGGAGAGGAAAAGAAACTAGAGACTGACCAGTGGACCAAGCTTTATAATCCATGTGAGAGGTGTGGGGAACTTCTAAAATACCAGTGAAACCGGTTTCAAAGGATGAAAGTATTTGGGGAGATAAGAGTGGCTGTCCTAAGCCCTACACATGCAGAAGGTCTTGTACACAAATGCCAAACCTGTTGGATAAGATGTGCCTGCTTCGTTCTGCCATAACTTCACAGATGGCTGTGCTTTATTAATGAGTTTTACAGAGAGCAATGCTTTGCAGGCGTTTACCTTGCTGTGACACAGCTCGCAATTTTAGGAGGAGTTTCTGGCCATTATATAGCTGTTGTCTGCCTTTGCTCAGGGGAGCCATAAGAGCTGTGTCAGCTGCCAGGCTGTTGCTCTGGGGCAGTGTGAAATGGATTTCACATCCTGCACTAATGAAAATAGCCCCTTCCTCCAGCCTCCTAAAAAAATTGTTGTACATGATTTTCAGGAAGAGAACACATGGGAGAAATGTGCAGAGAGCCACCTTGCAGCACTATGACGTCTTGCTTTTTACCCTTAGCAGAATTGTTGTAGTTGTGTTAGATGGTAGGACTGTGTGGTTCTTTTAGACTTTTGACTTAATGCCACTGAGTGCCAGCTCAGGTTGATCACATCACGTCTGTTTCCACACTAAACATGTATTTGTTCAATGCATTATTGTGTTTGTCCCTTCGTCAGCATGGTAACCAGTTGTGGGTTTTTTTCCTTATGCTCAGCTTTAAGGCTGTTTCCAGCCTTTCATGCGGTCTTGTACAGGTCAGTGATGAAACTAGTTTCATGTTAAAAAAAAAAAACAAACAAAAGCAAAAAGCTCAACTCCAAGCCTGGTTTTTCTGAGCTAATGGATGTCACAGCTTACAACTGGAACATCACATTCAAAAAGGAGCAAGGAGGGCAGATTCTTCTACTGTGATGATACATCCTGCTTCCAGCTGCAGCAGAGCAATCCCCATCTGCCTTTTTTCAAGTTCTACTTGCAAAGTTTTCACCCAGTCCCTGCTGTCTCTGTTGCTTCCCTGCTCCAGTTTTCATTTTTCTCCCTTTCCATTTTGTTTCTCTCTTGTCCCACCCTCCCATTTCACAACCTCTTTGCCTCTGGCACTCTCAGAACTGCAACTCCCAGAGTGCTGATTAATCTCTTTAACAAATCTCAGATTCAATAGCAGGAGCTGGAACTCTGCCAGGCATTGGAGAAGACTCTGACCTTCATCTGGACTGCCTTGGCCCAACTCAAACATGCCAGAAAGGAGGAGGTGCAATTGATGTAGTGCCTCCCACCTGTTAACCTGGATGGTTCACTTCAGAACCGTGACAATTTCCGTAACCCTACATTTGAGCAGTATGTTGTGACACTGTTTTACACACCATGGTGTGTAAAATACTGAGATGAGATCATGGAGGACCGCAAGACATCGGCATGAATGCGTAGAGGTTACAAACAGTTTTGTTGCACAAAATCTGTGAAACATGGTGTGAACATTAGTGAAATGAAACCAAAGTATATAATCAGATATTTAATTAATACAAGTGCAAAATCTAATTTTTAAATTGCAGTCAGAGGTTCTCACTCCATAGAAATATCAGCAATGGGAACTATATGAATCTTTTATACTGTCACGGTAATAGCATATCCCTAAATTCCTCATTTTACCCGTTCATCTGCAGAGTTTAGATAAATGTACACACATCTTCTTTTCTCTATGCGATTGACCATTTTATCTGGAATCCTAAGATGTGCTGTGGGTAGAAGACTATATGTCATCTAGTCTGTCATCTTTAGGTTAAGCAACAGATGAGTTCAGTCTCTCATGGACCTTTTGAGCTGATGTTCTGTCTTAACAGAGCAGTCTTTAGTTTGAAGAGGAATTGTCTTAATCTTTTATTTCTTCAGCAGGAGAATTGCAGGGCTGGATGTCAAAGCCCTACTATTCCTTTCTGATGTGGACTGGATAAAAGAAATAACCTATAACGCTGTTAATTTATGCTGTCTATTAGAGAGGTATTTTTTATTGCTCTGGAACAGAGTCTGTATGCCAGTGAGATATATATGTTTTAAATGAGTATATACTTTCTAAAATGAATTCAGTTTATGACCTCTGTTGATCCTGACTCAGTGCCAGCTATATTTGTGTTTGTGTCAGCAATATTGATGCTGTATTTATCAAGAGCTGAATGACAAGATGAGATGATCGCAGTGCTTTTAGGTATCAATAGTGATTGAGCTGGTTTAGAAGCAGGAAGCGTAGATGCAGGCTCAGCATTTCACTGTGCATCCTTAATGTTCTGCTGCTGTTTAAACCTTTCTGTGTTGCGACATCTGCTGTGAAACTAGCTGTCAAGGAGGCCCAGGGAGAGACAACCGGTCAAACAGATTTCTGATTGATTATTTTAATTCACTTCCCTGACCCTTGGTGAAAAATCACTCTATCATTTGCTGTCGAGCAGGTTGTCAAGTGTTAGACTGAGTCTTGTGCTCCAAAAGAGTTACTCCTGTCAACTGCGCATCAGATAGTAAAAGCTGCTTGGGCTGGGATAAGTCTTGTTACTAAAACTAAAATGATTTAACTTGATGGTTTAATAAATCTGGTCATAAGAGATATAAGTGAGAGAAAACTCACCTACTAAAAAAAAAAATTCTCAAATCTGAAAAAAGTTTAGACCATTTCAAGGTTTATTTCCTTGTATTGAATTCAGGGTGGGAGTGGTATCCAAACAGCGGAAACCATGGCTAGTTAATGACAAACAGTACTTAAGATCAAAGGCCACAATAACTAATCAGCAAATATTATGTCTAGAGATTTTTTCCTCTTTATTATTTGTAGTTGTTATCTATGTGGTTTTTATCATTTTGAGAAATGAAAAAAATCAAGGTGATTCTTAACAACATGTATTGTGTCCTGGTCTGAACTGGACAAGGTGCTCAGTGACCTTGAAGCCTGCTGTGTTTTTTGCTCCGAAGACAAATTGGCCTGCTTCTTCACATATACATCAAGAGTACAGTAGAAAAGACTTGAAACACATAAGAAATATGAAACGCTGAATGAAAAACAAATAGAGGTAACATAACTGTTACAACAATTGCATGACAGTGTTACCTTCTTGGAAAGCCTCTCATAGATACAATGTTCTTCATATTCTCTATAGGGTTTTAAGAATTAGTGGATTCTCTTTGTTTCTGAGTAAAGCCAGCAGAAGTAATGAATCTAACATCTGTGTCTATAACCATTCAGTCTGCTTTTTATTTTTAGTTTGAAAGGGCACTTACAGACATGAAGTCCAAACAGAATGTAAGCAAGGTGTGAAGTTGATATTTTAGTGACCTGAATAGAGTGTAGTATTGTAATGTCAGTGCTTATACATGCTTCAGCCCTCAAGATAACGGTTTCTCACCTTGTTGGACCAAACCCGGTATCTTTAGCTTAGTAATGTGAGGAATTTTTCCCCTCTCGCTCAGTTGTACAAACACCCAAGATTATCTGCTTCAAAAGTCACGCTTTTGTTGTATAAGACACCTGTTCAGATCTGCTTGAATAAGGTGAAATTTTGATAGACTTGAGAAAAGGTATTTTAGGGACAAGTTTTACAGATGAAGTTCTGCTGTATGATTTCATTGGGAATGCTTTTACCTCACCCTCCCATAACCACTCCCCCAAGTAGTTTGTAGGACTCAGGCTTCAACATAGGTACGTAATTCATAGAACATTTGGCAAGAAAGAGAGCTGTGACTAAATGCGGTAAAGGATGGGGAAATCTGAACTGTGAAATCCACCTGGATTATGATGAGCTGTTCACAGGAACTGTATGCTCTCTGAAAGTGGCATGTAACAAACAAATGTTAAATATTTTACTCTTGTTGTCTAACATAAGTAATAGTAA
This sequence comes from Ibycter americanus, assembly GCA_035590275.1. Lineage (NCBI taxonomy): Eukaryota > Metazoa > Chordata > Aves > Falconiformes > Falconidae > Ibycter > Ibycter americanus. The sequence continues at coordinate 59,980,598 of JAVJGI010000040.1, forward strand.
AACCAGGAGTAATTCATAGAAAGTAGATTCAACTTCAGAAAAAATTTCCAGGAAATCCACAAGGTAATGAGAAAGTACGTTACTATGACTGTAAGCTCTCCAAGATACTGATGGAGAGGTCACACAATGTGTTTAATGGAAAATCCAGACCCACGCCAGAGACAGAGGATAGACTGGACCTGGGAGGATCTTGGTTTTCCATTTATAATTCTTTTTATTAAGAACATACTGCGTTGTCCATGAGTAGGAAGCCAGTTAGACAAAAGATGCAGGAGTACTAAAAGGGCACACAGGGGATGCAGTTGGAGCAGTGCCTTCTGCCCCTGGGAAAAATCTCTGGCTCTCCTGTAATGGCTGAAATTCTTTCAAACACTTAAAATAATCACCTTGTAAGATGATTAAAAAGTCAGGAGGGTTGGGGGGTTGTGTTAAGTAATGAAAGCTGTCAACTGCAAAGACATGGTACGCCCTCAAAGGAGAGGGGAGTTAAATGAAAAGAACAGATTTGTTTTTCAAGTATAGGCAGCATGTATTTAGTTACAGTGCTTTGTAAAACTCAAGTGTACAAAGACTAAATGCAGTGCAGATTTAGGACAGCCAAGATCTCATTAAACTAGCACCATTCACATTTAAGTGGAATTAGGAGAAAGCCAAGAATTTTCTCATTCTTAGTTGTAAGGTGCTCAGTAAAATAACTATTTTTTTAAAATACATGGATAACATAATTTCAGCGTACTTCATTTCAGTGTACTTAATGCATGCTCGATAGCCATATTTCATGTATTTTTTTAAATGTGAAAATCTTCTTTCATAAGCAGGATGAAAGGGGAAGGATCCAAGGTACACAGGAGACAGTTGTTTTCTGGTGAAGTTTCAGAGATGTAATTCTTACACAAGCTAAATCATTCTGTTACCTGCATGTGTTGTTACTACAGGAAAATGTAATCCGGTGTCTCCTTGTGTGTTTCAGGTCGACAAATTCCACCCTTAGATCCTCATGAAAACAGTAACAATGGAGCAATCAAACTTGGAAAGCAGACTTCACAGATGGGTAGGCGGTGCTGCTGACCCAACTTGATGTTTTTAGATTTACTTGAAAAACAGCACCATTTGCTTTTTTCACCGAGAAAGGACTTCATGATCTCAGTGATGTGGCTCCTTATCTTGAAAGCGGTAATTTCAGTACTTCCCATGAGCAATAATGCAAGGACCAAAAGCAGAAAGCTTTACTTCGAAGGGAATTCGCAAATCCTAGTTGGAAAATCCTCTCTAATATCCTGTCAAAATTCCAGTTTCAAAGTACTCCAATTCTTTGTTTAAACCAATGACTGTTCTTTTTTTTTAATAAAAAGATCCTTTTATATATAAAATTTAGATTTGCTACAAAAACTTCTCTTCGTACATTGCAAAGTGGACTTGGCATGTTTTCAGAGTTTTCTCTGTAATAATAGAGTGGGAAAAAAAACCCTGTAAAACCTGAATTTGGGCTTGCAGGTTTTCTGCCATCTTTCTGGCTGGACTCTGCTTTAGTATTTTTCTAAATCTGTAGCTTCATCTCGTACATTCAGTAAACATCAGCAAGAAATGGACTGAATTTGCTAACTAGAAAAAAAAAATTGATCCAAAGGATGAGCGAGTGCAATTTTTACAGGCTAGAAATCAAAATCTGTGTCAGGAGGTGCTGTGTATGTGAAAGAAGGAGTTGTCATGAAGGAGACTGCTGGACCCGTGCAGTTCCAGTCTGCTCCGGAAAGAAGTGAAGATGCAGCCAACTGTGCTTTGCCTGAATTGATTCCTTTTCCAGGTTGTAAACTTCATTAATTACTGAAATCGTAAAAAGAACGCAAACGCTAGCCTAATCTCCACTACTTACCAGGTTTCCTCCAAATCTGTGCCCCAGACCAATGTTGTCTCTGCTCGAAGATGCCGCTTCCTTGATTTGTAAAAGAGGGTGCCACAGTGCCCCACTCCTCGTGGTCTCACTGTTGTGCATCGAGAAGTCTTCGAGTTGAAAGGATGATATTTCTGTACAAAAATAGCTTCAAAGAGCACAATATAATTTGAGATTAAAGGCTGGAATCTAATAAAACAAACCAGAATGTTTCTTCACAAATGCAGTTCTGTGAATTTGTGGAGTGGTCTCCTCACTTGCGTGGGTATGCAGTAGGGAGGACCCACTGCATGATACCTTTGAAGCCTGATGCACTTGAAAACACAGTGTAGAAAAAAAAAATCCAATAGGTGGTTATGAACTAGAAATAATGTAAAACTGTATGCATTCTCCACTTCCATTTTTTATGGATGTGTGTGACTGAGATGATAAAATCCAAATTTATCATTTCATCAGTTTCATTGGAAATTGGAACTAGGGTGAGAAATGCAGGCTTCAAAACCAAAGCCCAGCCTGCATTCCCCAGTATTAATTTGTTCTCTTCTGAGGAAAATTAACCTCACTGCACATTTGTTGGGGGACTTAGGAAGAGCAAATGAAAGGGAAAAACAACTTTCTACGATAAATTATGAATAGGCAGGCTAGAGCTGGGTTTCTGTGTTTATACAAAACCCCCCAGACTTTATTGCTTGGTTGTGAGATTGCTTTGATAAAATGGCATTAATTATTAGGGCTTGAAACAGAGCCAGATGAAATCAACAGGAAGGTTTCTTTGTCTTCAGAGAGCTTGAAGTAGTTACAGGTGGGAAACATTCCACTGGGCTTCATCTAAGAGTCTTAAACTGCATTGGTTTTTTGTATATAATCCATTTCTCCCATATTTTGGACTCCTTTGAAAGCACTCATACTTGAAAATACGCCCTCAGATAATACACAGACTCAGACAGCAACCATGAGAAAGGATGTTTCAGGTCAACTTTCTTGTCGCCTGCGCTGGTATGAGATTCACATGGCTGCTTCATTGCAGCAACTATTTTATAGGTAGTCCAGAGTTCAGTGAAAATTCAGCAGTCGTCATTGTTTAGTTGAGGAGGGAGACAGGCTCTTTCAGGTAACATTTCATCCCATCCTAGTACAGGCAAGTCTGCCAGGGGTGCCTGGCTCCTTTACTTGGCTGTGGAGAGAGAGGTTAACCTGGCCTTCAGCACTGAAGAAATATGAAACTTATCAACATCACAGATTAATATCATTTATGGGATCTATGACCCAACGCTGCAAGAGGTCTGGTTCTTCCTAAATAAAACCCAGCAAAAGGCTAGATCTGTTACCAAGAAAATAAGGTTGAGATTGAACTCGTGATTTTAAAGGTGCCATAAATTTTAGTTCAGCGTATAGTTAGTCATGCATAACTGATTTTTAAGCTGTCATAAATCTTTTGGTGTATTTCTTTTTTTTCCTACTGTGACATCTCAAACCTCATTAAACCCTACTTGGGATGTCTGAAAGCTTTGTAAGAGAATTCTGCAAGTACCTTGTATACTCTTAATTTATGCTAGCACTGGCAATTGATGCTGATCTGTATGAGATATTGTCCTGAACAACCAGCTCTCTCAGCTACCATTGAGCTGTTTGTGAATCAGAACAGGTTTATGAGTTATATGCTAAAGTAGTTTAAAATTGGAAGTTGTTACAATGGATCTATAGCAGATTTTAAAATTCACATGCTTGCTAAGTAGTCTCAAAGGTATTTTTGCATTTGGTGGGCCAAATCTAAATCACCTTATTCTTCTTTTAGTCAAGAAAAAGATTTAAATTAATAAGGATTCTGATTGTACAAGTTCTTAAGATTTGGGTTATGGTGAGCTTCAGTAGGGAGCTCTGAAGTCACAGGTAGAAAAAATAACAGGCCACTGTGCTGTGTAGGGCAGCTCACATTTTGTTTGAAGACTGGGCTCGCCTTTGACCATGATATTGCCTCTCTACTGTTTGTCAAAGCTGAGGTGCAGCTTTACCATGCCTTTTCAAATGGGGGAATGGTTTGTTTTTAAAAATTTTATTTTCAAATGCAAAATTCATGATTTCTCCTTCATTTTGTTGCCTGTGTTGCTTGGATAGTGCCACCACCCTTCATAAACAGCCAGAAAAATGACGTAAAAAAAACCCCCAAACTCTGAGTCAAATGCTTCAGCAGCAACAACTAGAATTCCTCTTAGTAAATGGCTGGTGAAAAGCTGAATTACTGTACAGGAGCACCTGACTCTGTAGCTGATCTGTTATAATAATAATAAAAAACCAATAATAATAACAATAACGCTGCAGTTCTAGGTTGGCCAGCTGGTGCTGGATTTGTCCATGATTGGCTTTCTCAAGAGAGCTGGCAGCAGGACCGAGGCACAGGCTGCAGTGCCAAGGATGTTTGGTGGAGCTTGTTTGCACCATGACTCAAGACTGTGACCGTCCAGTTGTGGGTGACTTGCTTTTCTGGCTTGTCATGAACTCGTTTAAAAATAAGATTATGAAGGAACTAGTTTTCATATATGCTCAACATATGTGTGTGTATATAAGTACAGTTTTATATTGTTCTGCTGACATGTAGTGTTTTTTCACTATGTCTGGTTCTCATATACTGCACATTATATTCTGTAAGTACATTTTTTGTTAACGTTCATTTCCCCTTTATGAACTTAAAAGTTACGGATCAAAGGTAGCAAGAAGACAGAGATACATGTAGGTACAATTGTTGACTTGCCATTCTTATGCATAAAAATGGCATATTCTAGAAAAAGTTCATCTTGCAGACTGAGAAATCTAAAAAAGACCATTGTTATCCAAGAACTGGGACACAGAAGTAATAAAGTGATGCTCAAAAAAAAGAAAAGAAAAGAGAAGAAAAGAAAAAAAAGAAGTATTATTTTTGTTCGTGGTACAGCAGGTCTATCTAAAGTGCTACAATGTAACATGGGTCTGTGGTTACCTAGAAAAGTTACCTGTCATCCCTTGTCTTCACTAATCCTTCATGGCACGTGGTAATACGCGTGACTAGATTATACATGTGAGCACTCTGACTATAATCAGACTTTTTTAGTACAGTGATGATACATTTTACTATCCTACCCTTAATTATTTAAACCAGAGTAAGTGATACATTGTCAGCTTAAAATCACCTGCTAAGTACTCTTCCTCTGTTTTTTTTTATATAAGGGCTTTGACTGGGCTGGACCCACTCGCTTCACGTATGGGATGCTGCAATCTGTTAATACTTTACCTTCTGTTTTACACATTAATTGTATCATACCTAATAATATTTTTTGCCCTAAAATGTAGTTTTTGTGTTTTATTTAACCTACAGTGATTAACGCTAATAAATGTTTTAAATACCTCTGATTTGGGGATGTCTCTGGTCTCAATAAAGCAGAACAAAATAGGTCCTATTTTTCACATAATTTGCTCTTGAAAAGGGCTGTCTGCAGTCTGTGGATTGCTTACCTGGGATTTAAATGCTGCTTGAAATGTGTGTGGCTGGCCTTTTAGCAGAAACTGAATGTATTCCTGGGGGATCCTGCAGTGCAGGTGAACTTTCAAAAACCAGAAAAAGACTACCTGAAAATCCCTTTGCTAAGTTCTGTGATTTATCCATTACAAGAGAAGTACCTGAGTGAACCCGTATCAGCTTGGAAATTTAGAAGAGTAGCTATCAGTAGAAAGTGAGCTTACAGCTACCACTTGCTTTGAATAGCAATCATTACTAGTGTGGCTCATAAGACACTTTCTCTTTTGTATGTTTTTATTTTTAATTTTCCCCCCTTTATATCCCTCAAACTTGCATTCAGGAGTTAAGAATTAACACTCCCTTAAGTATGCAGTATTTCATACTTCTTACTGCTATTGTTTCAAGATGTCTTTAAACTCACCAGAAGTTTTTTGCATTGTCTGGGTTGTATTTTCAAAGTTGTTACCACAACTATGAGGACTATGAATAAAAGGTTGAAGGTTTTTTAAAGGAAAAACAGGTTTTTGGAGTAGGGCTTTTCTAACTACTATGATAAATTCAATGCACACCAGTACACAAGAAGCACAGTAACTCAAATAATAGAACAGAACGCCATTTATGTAAGGAGAAACCAGTATTTCAAAGGGGATTAGACAGGGATTACAAAGGGTTGTGAGTTTCGTTACTGCTTGAAGTTACCTGGCAGGATCTGTTCCCTGCTTTAAAGCATTTCTAATTGTATTGAAAAAATTATGTGTCTTATCTCCAGCTATGCGTAAATAAAAATGAACCCAGGTACGTAACCATAAACTGTAAAAGGTGATGTACTTAATTCAAGGAAAGCCTGAGCAAGTCCCTCCTAACTATTATCAGTGTGTTGGGAAATCAGAAGCAAACACCGTTTTTGCTTTCAGTGTGGAAAGAGAGTTGTGCCCCTCAATGGATCAGTCCTTGCATTGTCAGTGGGATGTTTTACATGGCTTGGAAGCATGTTCTTGTAGTGCTTTAGGTTAGTTTAGAGTTGAGTTTAGCAATGAGAGGAGCTGTACAATTGGCTGGAAAATAAATTTCTGCTTTCCTTTTGAAGACTGAAGGTTATGTCTTGGGGTACTTAAGGAAAAAGTATTTGACATTTTGGCCTTCAAAATCTTCACGGCTGTGGCTTCAGTCTTTCTGCAAAGAGCATCATAGGACACCCTGCTGTGATCCCCTGTCATCAGGACAGCAAGGCTGATGAAATAGTCCATGTAACTACTTCATACCTCCACCCCTTCACCAAATCTGCAAAAGTGTTTAGACTACTACCAGGTTTGTGAAATGCCTCCTTTCCCTGAAAGGAAAACAGTGAGGTGCAGGATTTTTTTTTATCCCTTCAATGTTGTTTTACACAAGGCTACAAAGTAATTTTCTTAAAAGTATTAAAACACTCGTGGGAGGAATGACTGGCTGAAAGTATTTGTACAAATGCCTCCATTAATTTGTTGCAGCTTACTCCCTAAGGACTCGGCATCAACGATAGGATGCATTCATGTGTAATGGGGTTCTTGACCATTAATAATATCCGCTTTTGATTCAATCTATTTTTTAACAGCTAGACCAGGGGTAAATTAATTGCTTGATATAAATGCTCTCTCACTGTAAAAAGTAAGAATCTTCACTAGAAACTGTAAAATCAATGGTTGACCACATTTAGCAGGTTAGGATGAGAAGGAATAAGTAATAGCATAATGTAGCAAAACAGCCTTTTTTGTGTCTGAAAAATCTGTCAGATGGGTTTCTTCTCTTTCAGTGAAGAGTCCTTATTGAAAATGTCTGTATTTCTGATACTACCAAGTGAGTCTTGATGCAGATTAGTTTGAATTATCACTTACTACTGTCATGTATTTTGTAGAAATATGAGGACAGGCTCATGGTATTAGCATTCATAATCACTGTGTTTTCTATAGATACGGTGTAGAAGCATTACTGAAATTGTTTTGCAACACAGCTGTGAAAACTTGAAGATAGTACACTGGCAGAACTTGAAGTGTAGGAGACCTGTACTAACTTGCATTTAGTGCCACACCGATTAACAAGTTTTCAATAAGATGTCATTATTCAGTGCAGAAAACAGTAGCACTAGTGTGGAGGAGAATTTTGAGGCTGCTGGTTAGGTATTAAACATTTATCAGCTTGGGAAGGATTTCTTTGTTCTGGCTGTTAAATTACTCCAGCCAGAAATCATTTTTATCCCTGAGACTCCCTGAAGTATTAAAAAAAAAAAAGAAGCTTTCTTTGAAAAGTACTGACCTTGTTTTCTCAAAACCTCCCTGAGAACCCAAGCTTTATCTTCCCCATCATCTGTCAAAAGTTCTTTGAGACACACCTTATTTATGATGAAACACTCAACTGTTCTGATTGCCACACTCTTGGAATTTTAGAAAACAAAAATGCATTGCCCCTGAAGTCCATTTAATTCACATTAATTTTACCTAGTCAGTGCCATGCCTGTGCCCTCCATGACAGTAAAATACATGTTTAAATAAGAAGATAAATAGCTAACAATTAAATCCCTGTTCCCCTACAGCAAGTAGAGTACTCCGGGGAAATGATCCGGGGAAACGGACTAAGAGACAGACAATCCTTACACTTCTGATTACATATTGACAAGTACCAATCAATAAGGAAGTTGGCTTACATGTCTGAGATGCCCTTGAGGAAAATGAACATCACATTCCTTTGTCTTTGTCAATATAACAGGACTTGGGGGGCAAGCAATAGCATTGCTGTTACTTAAATAAAAATGTATAAGGCGATAGTAACAGTTTCTCTTCACTTTTTTAATAGGGTTGAAATGTAGGTTAAGCACCTTATAAAAGAAATCCCTGCTTCTTGTCATCTTCAAAGAAGCTGGCTGCTTGGCTCACAAATATGTCGGGAGTTTTCACAGAGGTTTAGCAAGAAAGAGCAATGGATGCAACCTGGACAACAGTGCATTTCAAAATCCCTTTCCAATATTCTAGCTTTGCAAAAAATCAAGTCATTAGCAAACCTAGAATCACTACCAAATATCCAAGTTCCTGTCTGTGTTCATCACTCATCATGTGTGACAATTTTGCACTGTAGATACTTACCAAAAAAGCATAAAACATGTAGTAGGAATCTAGTAAGAGCCCTCAGAAAGAAGGACATTCAAAATAAAGACTTACATTTTCTGTGCTATTTCTTGAGACAGTCAGAAACCCAAACTGGAACAAAATAGCTTTCCTGGCACCATTCCCTTTAGAGATATCATTTGTCCCCTGAGTTTTACCACACTCTGTAGGTCATTCCTGGTTCTTGGGGAAAATTTGCTTTCAAGGTGGCAACCTGAACCACCTCCTGGCACCTAACCAGCTCTTCCGCCATGGCATAGCCTTTGACACCACAATAGTTCTGCCCGTAGTCTCAGTAAGGAGGAACAGAAGCCTTCCTAGCAGCTGACATTTCTGATGGAGGTGACTCAGTTTCTTGGCAGTTTGGAATATAAAGGAGGCTTCTGAGATATGCTGGAAATATGAACTCATGATGATCTATGAAAGGGCTCTCAACAGATAAACTTTTTTCCTCATGACAGGGATACCAGAAAAGGAAATGCCTTTTTTTAATAAGTTTTTCCACCACAGTCTTTTTTTAACATTTTTAGGAGGTGAAATTTCTGGAGGGGAAATAGGTTTCTTGAAATGAGAACAAAGCCAGAATATGACATTGATTACAAAATTCTGAAGAGGGAAAATAATGCTTAGAACTGAAAAGAAGGGACAAACAACATGATGATGTCCTAACCTGGAAGATACTCTCCATGGTCACAACCCCATCGAGGTGATAGAGAAGGAGCAAAAGTGATGTCTGAAATGGAAGATTTGGGGTAAACAGGATGTCACATTATAAATGGTCAGAGTGCATTACATGCATTTCATGGCACAGCCATGTTAACACCATTGTTACTTGAGAACCCTGGCTAATAAATAAGCATAAACAAATACAAGATTAAGAGCCCATCAGGTGCCAAGACTCCACCTGTAAAAAATGATACCGTATCTTTATGTGTAGGTATGCCTGAATTTACATAGTGCAAAGCCCACTGAATAAAAGATGATACTCATTCATGTAGTCCATGACACGAGTTACTGAGTTGGAGCCCTGGACAAAGGGCTTTGGCTAATACATTGCAATGCACTTGCACAGCCACCCTGCCAGCATTGTTTAGCTTTTCATGAAGCTTGATTCTGGCTGAACGATGTCTTGGAATGATGGGTAATTTTGCACGAAAAGGGCAAATTGCTCCAGAGAAGACTAAGGAAGAAATGATGAGGTGGTGATAAATGTATCCAAGTAGATTCGCATTGACTTCATTTAACCGCAGCATGTAATATGTACTTAAGTACTTGCTGCTGAGAGTATAAAGGCTTTACAATAACACAACATCCATCACTGCAAGATAAAATGGAGGGATTTTTATTTTATTTTTCCCAGGAGGAAACTGATGCCTTAGAAAATCCACAAGATTTGAGTCATCAAGTCATCACTGTCAGCGGGCATGTCTTTCAGACACCTCACCTCATCTCACTGTGAATCACACACCAGCGAAAGATGCATACCACGGCAGAAAATTGCATCCTTCTTGGTGTGATAGACACAGTTTAAAAAATTACAGGGCCTGAAGCAACTACCAGACTAGGAGAGCCTCCTTCTGAGGTTCCCTCCATCTGAGAAGCCTGTTTCGCATCACATCAGTGACAGCAAGGTGAGGATGTCTGGGAGCTATGGGTTTCAAAGCTCTGAGAAAGTGGTTACTTAGCTATTTGGCAAGATGACTCAGCCCATGTCTCTGGGTAGTGCAGGAGAGACTGAAGTTATTAAGGCTGCCTTCTGACGGGTCTACTTTTAAATAAAGCTAGCTTTTTTGGTGAAATGATGCCAGAACTTCCATGAGAGATCCCTGTTCCCAGAGATATTTGAGAAAAGACAATCCCTGACATTTTCAACCAGCATCAGAAATTTTCCTTCCTTGGGACCTCCAAGCCCTAACAAAATCCTGGATGTTAGCTAATTCCAATGTATATTTTAAGCCAGGCAGCCACAGACAGGAAATTAAGAGTTCAGGAATTTGTGATTTTCTTCTGGTATCTTCAGATCATTCTGGAAACGTAAGCAAGCTGTTTTTCAGGCTGGGTAGCCTATCTGATTTTATACACAACCATGTCATAAAAAGTATGTGATGAGGCGATGGAAAAATTCTCTATCAAATTTTGCCATCATCCGCAATTTTAAACAGAACCATTACTATAAATGTCACAGTTGTCATTTACTGACATATTTTGTACTCGGAACTTGGCCTTTGGAGAGTGACATTTTGGCAGATTATGACAGATTGTTACCCTTCTCCCACCAGGGTAAATGCCTCCGTTGTATGTATCTGTCCTTTCTGGCCTCAAAGTCAGGCCTTTGAGACCTTGAGGGCTGAGGTTGTCTCAGTGTCTGTTGAATTACCACACTGTCAGGCCTCCATGGCAATTCTATCACTTCCATCAGAACTGGCCTCTGTATTGCCTCATACAAGAGTAGGCTTCATGAGTGGTTTTGTGCATTTCTAAGTTTTCCTGTGAGACAACTGCAAGTATTTAATTTCCTTATGATGTCATCTGGTATCTGCTGATGACACAATGAGGGAAAGTGTTGCATTTTATTAGCTACTCAACTCACACAAAGGCAACAAGGACGGTAATGTGCAAAAGTCTATTTAAGCTCATCTTGGGCAAACTCTGCTGTTCTAGTTTCTAGAAAAGGATATAAAAAAAAAATAAAATCAGATAATTGATAGAGGTGGCTATGGTCATCCCATCCAGTGAATTACTTCTGCATGCATTTAAGAATGAATCTGTTTACATTATCCAGGCTCAAACAATCAAATGTTAGGTCAGTCATAACATCGCCAGAAGCCTTCCCATCCTGTCCAGTCTTTTATGAGTTGTAACTGAAATTGTTAAAACTGAGTCAGTGGTCCAAATGACTAATTCAGAAACCTCTATAATAAGAGACAAACATAAGACTCAAAACCTCATTTCACCTTTCAGTAAATATAAAGGAAAAAAATTGTGAAGAAATATCATGCATGATGTCACTGCAATACACAAGCTTTCCCAAATGCATGACAGTTTTTAAGGAAGAGCCTAATTTTCAGATTTAAAATGTGACTTAGTGAAAACGTAATGATGCAGTTTCTTGCTTTGCTGTCCATCAAAGCTATCCAGATCAAGCCTCCTAAGATTTGCTGAAGATTACGTGCCGGACTCGGAAACTCAACTTACAATGTCAAAATTCCCTAAAGAGTGACCTTTTTGGCTTAGCTATCTCTAAGATTGAACATCAGTATCTTAACTTGGTTAAAACTTTTGTTGTTGATGCATAAGCCAAAATCCAGCTCAGCTGTTTGTCACAATTATATTGTTTCTGAATAGCTACAAAAGCAAAATGTAATGATTTTTTGTTTGCCTTTAATGTGAGTGAAACTGAATTCACCTGGGCACTAGTTTCTGGATAAGAAATCACAGTTTTTATGAAGCTACTTTGAAAAGCTGGATTTTTTCTGTTATAATAATGAAGTGATATGAAATTCTCTTTCACTGTATGTGTGAGAGAATATTCATTAGTGAAAGCAAAACACATTTAAATCTTCAGGGTTGAATGGTCCCAGGAGTATGACAAAAATTGGTGGAGATACTCTTGGAGCCATGCATATTCATTCTGAACAAATATTAGTGCACAGGGGAAATTTCAGGGCTGGTAAACAGTGAACATGATAACACTGTAAAGAATAAGTATGATGGGTTCAGCACATGGATTAAAAGCACTACATAGACCCTGGGCAAAATGCTAATAAAGACAGATATGGGAAACAAATAGAAATGAATTCACAGGTAGTAACTATGTAATGTTAATCAATATATTTTTTATGAAAAACAGGTGCATTCAAGCAATAAGATGAGACTAAAATGCAGTTCCTTAAGGTAGATGTATTGACTTAATACACATGGATTTCTTTAAGTCATTTGATATAATCATGCATGACAATCTGGTAAAAAACTACCAGTACTATACAAAATCAATTTACCTGTATCAAATGCTCTGTGAATCAATTAGCAGCTACATCAGCATGTTTCTACTCTCTTCTAATGGGTTATTTAACGGCTTCAAAGAGGCTAACACAGCTCAATGTCTTTATCAGTGATCTGGAAGAAAACATAAACCCTTTGCTGATAACTTCGCAAATGACACTAGAATCACTGAAAAGGAAAGAACAAAGAGAACAAAATGACATAAGGGTGTCTAAGGTGGTACTTCAGATCTTAAGCCTTAAGTCAGTATTTAAGAATAGGATGAGTCTCAATGTGGAAGAGACACTATCTGCTATCTGTCTATGGTGGGACTCTCTGAAGCCTCTGGTGCTGGCCCCAAGAGGGAGGGTGGTGAATGAATAGAAACTACTCTCTGATTCACTACAGATTCCCATTTTCCTCATCTCTATTATTTGCCTGACTTGGGGAAGGAAAAAATGCAAAGAATGGCCAGGCACAGGAAAAAAAATCACATTCCAGGTCTGCAGTGGCTGACTGTGGTTTTCTATTAAATTGGTATTAATTTCTATTAAATTGCTTTTTCTCATACTAGGGACAAAGAAGGAGAAAAACCACCTGCCTAATCTGAAGGAGGGGAAGTTTCTAGCCTGTCTGTCTGATAGTCAGCAGGGAGAGAAGGGCATGAACAATGTGGATTAAGAGAGAGGGAAGGGAAAAAAACCCTAGCAAAACAGGTCAGCAGTAGTTTTGGGGTGATGGAGTGGGAGCAGAGGGGTCTCAATGCACTGTAGTGTGTTGCCCTCTGAAAAGCAGAATAGAAGCCAGGAAACACATGAAATTAAAATAGTGATTGCGCAATTAAAGTCTATTGAAAGGCATGCTAACAAAGTATTTACAAGCATTTAACATTATGAATTTAACATTGAAACATCTATTTATGGTTTTTATCTGCAACAGGTATGTTGGCACATGACCAAAGTAGCACGTGGGTGGGTACACCTTTCCTAACCTTCCCTGTTAGTGCTGGATGTTGGGGGAGGAAAATGGTGAATATTCGTGGTTGCAGGTGGAGAGCTGTACGCAGACTTGCAGAGCCCATGGCCTACGTAGGACACGCTGAAGGGCAGAAGGGGCTGGGTTGTGCACAGGGAGGGTCAGCACCAGGGAATCATGCACAGGATGATAAGATGTCTGGCTGATGGGCACACATGGGTTGACAGTGGAAAGGTCCCACACAGGGTAATCCAGGTCAGATCATCTTTTCCTACATGGGGCTTTCTGCAGGCCTTTTTACCCCCTGCAACTTCAGAAATGAGTTGGGTATTCCAGCTTTGTCTCTGCAAAATGTTCATACCTGTTCTAACGTGACTCTCCAAAGAACCAGAACAAAGTCTGAAAGACACCTCCCTGTTTTTGCAGTGTGTATCTATTGCATATTGCAATCTAACAGGTCGTCATGGATATCATTTGTACAATTAAGCTATAAATAATTCAGTATTTGGCAGCCAAAAAGTCCATCAGTAATATTATGCAGACTTTTTTCTTTTTTTCTTCCCTGAATGCAAAGTAAATATTTCATAAATGATCTCTCAGGTAGAGTGTTCAAGCTTGTGTGCAGGCACAGAACATGTCTGCAACAAACAAACCGGAATGGGGAGATGATTTTAGAAACCTTGTGTCTTTACTCCTAGAGATAATGAATTAATCAAGAGCAAAGATCTTTCATGTGTGTATTAGCCCCATATTAGTAACCTTAGGTTCCTGCATCTGTTAGAGGAACATTTTGAGCATTTGCCTGTTTCCTGTCACAAGACAAGCGTAACAGAGAAAAAAATTCCAGGAGATGCACATCACCCATGAAAGCAGAGCAGCTGCGGATGTCCACAGGAGCTGTGATTTTGCAAATCTGCAGACTCTTAACTTCATGCATATTAGTATTCCTCTGGATTGCATAAATATGTGCCATTGCAGAGGCAGATCTTTAACTGGCATAAGTGCTTGTGATTTAATTGATCATTCAGAGTGGAGGAAAATCTTTACATTATTTGGTAACAGACTATGGGGGAATGGATATTTCCTCATGAGTCACTATGCAACTGATTGAATCCACTGACAATTTGAATTTCTCCATGTCTCCCCTTCTTTTGCTCTGCCCATTTTCAGGCTCTCAGCCAATCTGATTTTTCAGCAGAGACAAACATTTCATTCTCATGTTCACGATACCTATTTATTTTTGAAGTGTTGTTAACATAGTTTTTGCTGTCTCTTTCTGTCTGACTCTGCTTAATTGATGTAAAAAATAGCTGCCTAAAATGTTCGTCCTTGAGAAAAGTTGCTAATTTTTCCCCAGAGATCTCCTTGTGTCTGTCTTCAGTCAAATCTACTCGATTTTGTGAGAAAAATCTAGCACTGCTTCTTCAGTATGTGTTTACTTTCTCTCGTAACCATTGCAAACTAATATACCCTGGGAAAAGGAGTTGGATTCTTCTCATTTGCAAATACCATTAACAGAATTGTGGATCAAATTCCATGTGCAGCTCCAAATTACACACTCAATTAGGGCCTGATCCAATGCTTATTAAAGTCACTGGAAAAATTCCCCCTGATTTTAATGGACTGTAGCTCAGACCTTGGGGAATGGACATTTCCACTGTGGATGATCAGTTTATCTTTGAGCATTGCTGGAATTTACACAGTCATAGACTCATAGGACTGGAAAAGGCTTCAGAGGTCACATCTCAAGGCAGGATCAGCTAAATTTATATCTCCCAACAGATGTCTAACCTGTTCTTAAAGGTCAGTGACTGGGACTTCATGTATTGCGTTTCCAGGCAATCTTTTTCATTAATTAACCTTACTCTCAAAAAGTTCTTCATATCCGCTCTAAATCAGTTCTTCCTCCAATCTACACCCATTACTTCCTGTTGTATTCAAAGTAAACGAGAACAGACTATTTTCTTTCTCTTTGCAATAGCTTTTAATGTATTTGAAGACTATTACCAAACACATCAGTCAATTGTGTCTTCCTTAGGCGAAATAAACATGGTATTTAAAGCTGTTCTCATGTTTCAGTCTGTCTTGTTTTCTGGATCTTTGTCATTACAAGTCCTCTCTTCTGGACTCCTTTCAATTATCCCACATCTTTCCTGAAGGATAGAGCCCAAAAACGCACACAGCGCTTCAGTGAAGGTCTTAGTAGAGGGAAAGCACTTCATGTGTCATGCACAGTCTCAGTACAATGCTTGTCTTTCACATCGATACGACATTATTTGCTCCTATTTACTTTGTGACCCATTGGAACTGAACCTAGGCATAATCTGACAATACGATTTGAGGGCTTCCTGGAACCACTCAGGAGCTGCTCAGGGCAGAATTAGCATTGCAGAACTGCTATGTGTATTAACAGGGCAAACAAAAGGGGAAAGTTGAATTCCTGTTGCCAGATAAGTTCTCCAAACTGAGACTGAGAAAGACCATGATGTTTTTTTGCAAGAATATCAGATTGGAAGAGAGGTGCAGTGACCACAGGCCACCATCATGCCGTTTCTGCAGGATTACTTCTCAGTTTAAGACTGTTATTTAAGACAGTTTTTCTCTTCTGGAGGTGAGTTTCATTCATGCATACTTACCTATGCATGTTTGATTTTTGGCTACTTTTTAGGAAAGCTATTGTGCAGTTTTAGAAATGCAACACCAGCAAACACCAACCAACACATACACATTCCATATTTTGTATATTGAATTTTCTCATTACATCGCTTGTGAATCTATGTGAACTGTATGAACTGATTCTTGAAAACAATGTTCAAAAATCTATTTCCTTACTAACTTTGTCCTTTATCGAAGGACTAATGGCTTTCAGCACATTTGAAATTGGCTCAGGAATCATTCAGTTCTTTAAATGCTACTTTAAACCACAAAGACAAGATACTATTTTTGTCTTGTTCCTATATGAGTTAATACTCTAGGGCCTTTTTGTGTTCAGCAGAAGAGAATCGGGTCCAAAATATGGAAAGTACATCAAATTTTACGTTAGCTATTTATGACTATGCCATTATGTGTTATTGGCTTCTCCCTGCTTGAATATTCAACACACATTGTATGTTTTTTATAATAATGTCATTAGGTAAAGAAATACACTGTAATCGAGCAAACTTGAAAATATTCAACTAAGATCTACTTTTCCAATCTGTGGCAACATTTGAATAATGTCATAAATCTTCAATAATAGGGTGGACTGCAATTTTACCTCTGATTTACAATACAACAAGTGGGCCTAAATTTATATATGGAATTCATTAGTAGCAAGTAAATGAAGACTAGAGCCTGCTGTATGAGCAGTTTTGTGTTTCAGAAGATAAACAGCAGCACCAAAAGGCTGGGTATTTCCTTAAAGAGAAATTAAAACATACTCTTACCTTTGTAACTTTCCATTTTTCAATATTCACTAACTTAGCAGTGCAGGATGCATGAGATACTTCACTGAGTGACATCTAGAATTTTCCCATTAACACGACAAGGAATGTGGCACTTGGTTGCTTTTTCTGACAGTCTTAGTAACACCAAGAAACTGCAAAGAAGGTCATGATACTGTTTTATTGCAAGACATTTTCAAATTCATAATGGGTGGGACTGAATAAACTATCTGCATAATAAAGAGTGAAAACACTATTATAAAACTGAATCTACTCTGCTACTTCTCAGGTATAAGGAGGGCTTATTTAATATTTTATAGAGAACAGTTTTGAAAACAGTCAAACCATCTCCAAACTGAGATATTATAACGATGATACTGAATTCACAGTGTGACAAACATGAAGATCTATGAACACACAGGACAAAAGTTGACCTCAGATTAAGCAAATGTTATCCTTTTGCAAGCAATGATGAATATAGACCTATGAAGACACTTTCTGGAATGACAACATAATCTCACCAAAATCAGTGATAGGAATTCTGTTGACTGCCATAGATCCAAGATTTCATTCCTGAACTGTGCTACAAGGTATTAAAATGAAATGAATCAGATGTTGGAGAATGTTGCCAGATACTGCGATCAACAGCACAGGTGTTGTTTAATATAAAAAATGACATCAGTCTGGATGAAATAAAAGCATTAGATTAGAAATGATACTAAAAGCAACAAAACAGATTAATGCATTATTAAGGTTCTCAATGTGTTGAAGCAACAACAAAGACTACAGTAGAAAAACATGCTAATCCGTGATTACCACTAAGCCACCTACTCAGTGTTTATGTACTAACTTTGCCATTACTGTAATACAAAACAAGCAGACTGAAGCTGGACGGGCAAGCACTGAGCTGGGCTGCCCTGGGGAGGCCGTGAAATCTCTGTCCTCAGAGGTTTCAGTGACCCCACAGGGCAAAGCCCTGAGTAAGCTGGCCTGAATTCAGCTTTGACCCTGCTTTGATTTAGAAATTGAACTACGGTCCTCCAGGGGTCCCCTCCAGCTTCAGTGATGCTGTGATACTCCTGCTGTGAGCCACAGCTTGAGGCTGTGCCCTGTGGTTCATTCACTGCCTCCAGATATGCTGGTGATAAGGTTTAACCCAGTCCTCCCCCAGCCTGTGCGCATCCCCTAATGCCAGTTATATCTCTCGCGCAACCATGTGTAACAAGGTGTTTTCACTGGAAACCATGCATGGGAAAACCTGTAAGAGCTGTTGTCACATTAAAAAGAGATCTTAAATTCTGGTCTCCTCAGGTTTTCTTATACAAGAGATGTATAGAAGAATTAGAAAACAGAGGTATTTCTGTCTGCAGCTAAATCTGCATAGAGGAAGCTTCTTTTGAATTTGTACTTTTTACTGTTATTTTTTAACCCCATTAAAAGGAGAAAAGACAGAACCTTTTGTGGCATTTAGTACTTTGCAGCAGTTTCCCATGCTTTGATTCTTTGCAAGCTGAGACCCAGTTCTTCTGGTACATAACCACCAGCTAATTCTGGAGCCAAATCACCATTTCAGGCTATGGCTTAATCTTTGGTGGATTCAAGAACAGAAACAGAGAAAGAGTGGAGGTAATACAGTAAAAGTCCCATGTTAACAGAAGAAGAAAAAAATATACTAGGACAGAAAAAAACCCTCTATCTTTCAGTTTATCTTCCAGATCCCAAAGGCAAGAATGCATAAACAGACTGGAAGATTGGTTTTGCTAACAAAACCCAGCAGACCACCAGACAATAACTTTAAATATTACACTGTAAATAAAAGATGTAATTTAAGATGCTGTTTTATGCGCATCATAAAATAAGTCTGTAGCAGGAAAACTGCAGCCAGAGTAGTTGCAGTCCTCTAGCAACATTTTCACATACGTGCCATGTAAGTCCACCTATTGAACCCAATTCCAACCATGTAAAACCGTTCTGAAGCACTTTTCTAGAGCACTTCTCACTTATTTTCTCTTCAGTCAGTGATGGTATTAAAAGTCATATGGGTATCCACTGTCGGCAAGAGAAGCATGGACTAAAGTGCTGAAGTAGGCAGGTGTGATGGTGGCAGGCCTGCAGGAGAGGCAGATAGCTGAAATGGAGGATGAAGGCTCTGCTGGAGCCAAGGCAGAGCCTGAACCTAAATTGCTCAAAGGGTGTCCCCTGCTGAAAGACCTCACAACCCTTCCTTCATGGTGAGGCTGAGGTAGGGGTATTCACCAGAGAAATTATGTGATCCACTATGATGAGCTGATTTTGAAGGTAAAGCATTTAAGTCATTTAAATGTAATTATTATCAGGACACATTTTTCAAATG
This sequence comes from Ibycter americanus, assembly GCA_035590275.1. Lineage (NCBI taxonomy): Eukaryota > Metazoa > Chordata > Aves > Falconiformes > Falconidae > Ibycter > Ibycter americanus. Next base: position 59,999,844 of record JAVJGI010000040.1, read on the forward strand.
GGTGATTATGTCCCTATACATGTTCTTAGCACACTTCCACCAGGTTGCAAGAGAGGAAAAATGCGTCAATCCTTCTGACTTCATTTCCACCACCTGTATTCCAGCCTCTCATGAATACAAACTTATCTATCGTATAGTCAGATTCTTCAGAAGTAGATTTAGGACAGAAGAATCATCAAGGTTCAGATGGATTTGGCTGTCTTTTCTTGTTTGTTACCAGTGTATTCAAATCTCCCAAGATGCACCATCTGCTTGAAAGCATGGTATTAATAAAAAGGCCTGCGACGAAAATTGTGTCTGACAAAATGTGCAAGTGAGAAGGATGGCAAGTACCCCATGTTCCTGCCTGCTAATAAATAATGGCTCTTTTGCAAGAGCTCAGTCTCTCTCCACATCGACTCCCTGTTACTACTCCTCAGCCTTCACGTAACAACAGTTCTGCTACTTGAGGAGAGTTTTCGGCAGTTTTCCAGGCCAGTCTGAGCGCCAGGCCCACCCACCTTGGTGCCCAGGTACTGCCTGGCAGTGACAGAGCTGCCTTGGGGCAAGGCCGCAGCCATCCCTACGCGGGCACCTGGTAGCCGGGAGCCGCCTCCAGCCTCAGCGGTGAGCGGCCCGGGCCGCAGCTGCCTGCGGCCACGGGCATTGTGAGACTATCTGCCCTCTCCCCTTCCCCACCGCCCCTCAGGGAGCCGCCACCTAGGCTCGCCCTCCCCCCGCCCAACTTCCCGGGAATGGCCGGCCAAACCGCCCGCGGGCCGTGAAGGCCGGGCCGCG
>JAVJGI010000040.1:60002021-60019159 GCA_035590275.1 Ibycter americanus
CGCCGGCGGGTTTGCACCTTAGCCCTGGGGGTGGGCGAGCGGGCGGTGTGCGGGCGCTCGCCCTCTCTCCCGGCTGCATCCTGGCCCGCAGGCCTGGCCAGCGGCTCCCCGCCGGTTCCCCCATGCTGTCATGTTTCAGGCAGGTTCCCGTTACGGAAACAGGGAGCTCTCTCCTTTCTTGGGAACGAGGGAAAGGAACGTGTGCATTTGGGAAGTTTCTGTGTGTGGGGTGTTGCGCGCCGACCGCATGACTGACCGGCCTGACGTGCTTCTGTCAAAACAGGGCCCGCTTAGTGCTGCGACCACGGGGGGCTTTTTCTCTCCTCATAAATTAGATAGTTGTGAAAAGGAGAGCTCTTCCAAAGATGAGTGATCCTTGAAAGGTAAGGGCATAAAGAACATGATGAACAAGTAGTTTTCAATGGTATCCTGTGATTCTATTTTACACCCATAAAGGGCATTGAGAAAAATCTCAGAACGTTTCAGATTTAGAATCAGATATATTAGAATTTTCTTAAAGCTGTTAGTTTTCTGAACTTGTGACTAGTGTCAGCACGTGTACTTGCCTCATCCTATAAATATTTCTGTTTTATCTTCCATCTCTAGTAGACTCATTTTTCATTGTTTTAGAGGGACGGGATGGAATTTATGATGTTCTACAAATCTTTAAATCGACAACTAGAACAAACTAATGTTTGTATTAGAGAAGAAGGCTGTTCCCCCAAAATACCTTTGGCTGGCCTGGCTTTTAGACAGACTTCTAACAAACTATACTTGTTTTATTGGTCCACCATTAAAACCCAAAATCTGTCTGATCACACATATTAATTTCTTGATAGCTTCAATTTTTAAATTTTTTAATTGCACCTTCAGAAGAGTCAAAACCACAGCAGGAGCTTACCTCTTTTGCATCTGTTTTTTGTTGTTAAAATGCTGCCAGGTCTGTCTGCACTCAGATTGCAATACACTGTATTCTTACTGCAAGAACAGGTTGGAGGAAAATACGTGAATTTTTTTATTTTTTTTTATTAAATTAAAAAGCTACTGTGTCTAATTCAAAGCTTTCAAATGCTGAGCTGTCTTCAAGCTGGAAGTAAGCTGTATTTGTGTGATATGAAACAAAGTGTTGATACAGGGAATATAGAATAAATACTAGATTAGAAATGCTGTCTGTATGCAGCCATTGTCAGTCGGTGATCCTTATTGTGCTGTGTGTTTATGTACTTAGAGCATGAAATGTGTATTCTTTAGGCGTAAACTTTGGTTTCAGGCTAGTGCATATATTAGGAAAATTTCTGTAGAGCAGACTAAGCAGAAACAAAATCTGAAGCATAATGAGACTGCAGTCTTAATGCTCCATGAAAAGCTCTCTATTACTATATTATTACAGTAATATACGATAGGAAAAGCTATCTGTTGAGAGAGCATCGAGTGCAGTCAGTATTTTCTAACTGATTATTCTGAGGTGTTTAAAAAGGTTTGTGGGCCACAAACTAATTCAGTTCTGAAGTACTGCATTGAAGAATACAGTGTTGGCAGAAGGGAATTCTGAGAGTTCTCTTTTAAAAAATCATTGGCTAGTAAGAGAAGGTATGACTCAGAATAAGTGTAACTTACTATCGGAATGTATCTAATGTATTTCGTTTAGCTTCTCACATCTGAAGTTGTTTGGGTTTGTTTGGGACCGGATAGGAAGAACTGAAACGTGAGACACTTAAAAGCAACTAATTTGGAACCTGGAACATCTGCTTCTTACTGGGGTCTTTTTCATGTAACTCATGCATATAATGTCTGTAGCTCTAGTCTAGTGAAGGTTATGATAACCTGGAATTGGTTCCATGTGAGTGAATCCATTTTTTAAAAATAATTTTTGTTTAAAGAGTTGTGTAGTTAAATAGCAGCACTTCAAGTTTTCACTTCAAAGATTTCTAGCATTTTTATGGAAACTGTCTTCCTTAAGTCAAAGAAGCAAGTTTTGCAATTGTAACTAACGTATTTAAGTTGGTCTTGGATGATGGTCCTTTTTAGAAAACCTTCACCAAATCTTTAAATCAGTCATAAGACATGATTCTGCAACACCTAATTGAAAATCAGCACTAGTTGATTTGATGAGACTTGGAAGATTAGGAGACAGTGTTCAGAATTTGAATTTTACGTGATTCAGAGATGTCTGACTGGCAATAGTCAGACATTACAAGAATGGCTGAATATTCTAAATTGAAGTCCTTTACTGAAGTTCTTGCTTACAAGTGTGTGAAATCCAGTTATGTTAACTTTGTAAAAGTCTCAAAATAATGAGGCACACTTTTCCTTTTTTTTTTTTGTTTTTTTTTTTGTTTGTTTGTTATTAGCTCGAGGCTAGAAATGTCAGCAAGTCAGCAGACTAAAAGCAGCTTTTGAGCATGTCTGTGTGCAATACATTTTCCCTTTGATGGTTTGAGTTATTGGGAGAGATCATTATAAACAGGTGATGTTTTAATTTATGATTGTTAATCTGATTAATAATCTAAGATTGTTAGTGTGTGAAATCAACAATCAGCTGGTGATATGTTCAAATTACTCTTTCCAGGTGAGGTAGAGAGCACTTAAGTATTACAGCTCATTCTGAAATGCAGATTTCGATGACGTTTTGGATAATACAAAGATACTGCTGTAGACGATTTTGTAATCATTACGCTGCTGTTGGTAGCACTGAAAGCCACAGGCTATGTGTTGCTGCAAATCGAGAAGGTGGAATTTAAAGGTAAAAATAGCTCAACGTTAAATGCATCCCCTGCCCACAAGGTCTGTTGCCAGAGTTGGCCCAGGATATCTTTTAGTATAGGCAGAGTTCTAAGTCCTCAAATGTGATCTTGCTGCCATATTTGTGTGTGTCTTGATGATACTGCTCTATTCAGAAGTACCAACAAATTTGTGATGTCCCAGATTTCTAAGATAGGTTAAAAAAAAGGCGATTGGGATGTCAATTTTCTGGTGTTGTCATTCAAGAACGTTTTTGAAACAAAACGATGGGAATGCAGAGGGGAAAAACTGGTTGTAAGTGATTGCTAACACAGTTGTGGCTTTTTGATACTTTGAAATTATTCCATTTCATATTTTTGCCAGCTGAGTATTGTGTAATGACAAAGATTGAACATCCCATAGAATGACTCAGTATTCAACAAGTAACCTTTGGCTACTTTTGTTTTTTGTTTGTTTTTAATCCAAGAAGGATTCCTGGAATTATTTACTATTCCTATGTATCTGTATTTCTATCCATTGTTTCCTGTCTCAAATGTAATATTTGTTAGTATTTTAAATTTTTTTAAAATGATAGGTGTTAATGAAAATTGAGACTCAGAATGATTGGTGGGAATGTTGAGGAAGAGGAAAGGAAGGTATTGTTTTTTACCAGGTGTTGTGTTGCTTATGAGGTGATACTATGTTAATACGCAAGTGTCTACCATGGTGTTAGACTGCATTTAAAACTGACTAATGAAAAGGGAGTTGCATTGATCTGTGAAGTTAGACATATTATAGGTGTTAGGTTATATTTTGGCAGATCTAGTTTGCCATTTGTTTTAAGATTAAAAATGGAGGTTTTCCCTGTGATGATAGAGTTATATAGCAGTGAAGATCTGGAAGTTTTTCCTTTACCTGCAATTTGTTGGACTGTGCTTTACTTAATATTGCATCTTCACTAAACAGAGAAACACTGTCCAACCTCACTGTACAACTGTACAAAGTACAACTTTTAGTGTAGTCATTGGTGTAAAAGCTTCACCTTTACATTGTGATCAGTGTAAAGTGCCTACTCATTCTGCCTAAGCAGGTGTTCTAGATCACTGTAATACATCGTAATTAATATTGTAAAAAATACTGTATTATGCATGAACACTGTACCATTGTTCAGTGTCAAGTTGAAAAGTAGAAACTTAGCATGAGCAAGAGGAGCTGTTTTATGCATCAGTTAATAGGTTTGAATATTTAGTGCACCAGCTGTCCATTGTGGTTTTATAAATTGTTCCGGTTCTGGCTTGACTGTGGTTTGTGAATATATTTTACTTTCTGACCAACTGTGTCTTTGGGAGATGTTTGTTAATCAGATCTTTGTGACCATCAGTCATTAAAGGGTTATTACACGCTCAATTTACAAGCCATAATTTCAAGTTGGAAGAGGGTGCTGGAGAGAACTTGCTGTGTGTAAAGTGGGAAAAAAAAGTATCAGATTATTTGACTACTCAGATAAGTATTACATTTTCCACTGTGAAAGTTGTCAACTTCCAAGGCTTTTATTGTCAGATGAGCCAGACAAGTGTGTATAAGCTAATTTCTTAAAAAAAAACCCTAAACCAAAAACAAACCACCTCCCCCCTCACCTCCCCCCAACCCAACCCAACCCAACCTGCCCCAAACCAGCAAAATGACTCTACTAAGACAGTTTCTGATGTCTTGGTGAAAATAAAAATGCAGAAAAGAGTTCTAGTAACTTTGTTTTCCTTAAGGTAATAGGACTTTATCTTGTGCATAGTGATCTTGGCCTCTTTAGCTTCTCTTGCCTTTTAGTATTTTTTAGTATTGTATACAGTTAGTTATTTCATTGCATTGTAAATTATTTGGCAGTTTAGATGTGATATTTAATATTAGAGTTTGCAAGTATGTAAAAATACATGGTTATGTAAATTAAAATACATATTTTTGGTTTATTTCTATATGAACAAGGTCTTGAGAGTTAAGATAATTTTCTAAATAGTATCCTGGTGTAGCACTTCAGGTGTTTTTTTTTGAATAATGACTAAGGAAGAAAAGAAAAAATTGTTTGCCTGAATTTTAAAAAGATAGTCACATCAGAATTTTCCCCTCCTGTGTTTCTCAAAATGTGGTCTCACTTGGAGTAATTCTTAATTTGACACTTCAATGCTTGAATAGGTCTGACCTCGATAGTGTGCAAAGCCTTAGAGGAAATAATAATTAAAGACATGGAGGTAAATGGAATGTGGAATAAAGTGCAGCGTGAGTGTCCCGGGTACAGTGTACCAGTCTGATCTGAGACCTCCTTCTCTCTCTATCTGTGTGTCTTTTTAAATTTTTATTTGTTTCTTTTTCATCTCTTCTGTGTGCATCCCCCAAACAGAATCTGATTTTACCACTGGATTTACTGGATGTCAGTACATTATTTCATAGAATGGTTTGGGTTGGGAGGAACCTCTAAAGATCACCTAGTCCAGCTCCCCTCCTATGGGCAGGGACATCTCACTAGACCAGGTTACTCAAAGCCCCATCCAGCTTGACCTTGAACACTATCAGGGATGGGGCATCCACAGCCTAAGCAAGCTGTTCCAATGTCTCACCACCCTCATAATGAAAAATTTCTTCCTTATGCCCAGTTTAAACATGCCCTCTTTCACTCTGACTTCGTTGCCCCTTGTCCTGTCACTACAGGCCCTGGTAAAAAGAGTCCTTCTCCATCTTTATTACAAGCCCCCTTTATATATTGAAATGCCGCAATAAAGTCTCTTCTGAGCCTTTTCTTCTCCAGCCTGAACAACCCCAACTATCTTAGCCTTTCTTCACAGCAGAGGTGTTCCAGCCCTCTGACCATTTTTGTGGCCCTCCTCTGGTTCCCATTCTTAACAGTTCCATGCTTGTCTTGTACTGGGGATTCTAGTGCTGGATGCAGTACTTCAGGTAGGGTGTCTCGTGAAAGCAGGGTAGAGGGGAACAGTCACCTCCCTCGGCCTGCTGGCCCCACTTCTATATATGCAGCCCAGGCTACGATTGGCTTTCTGGGTTGCAAGTGCATATTGCCAGCTTGTGTTCAACTTTTCATCCACCAGTATCCCCAAGTCCTTCTCCACAGGGCTGCTCTCAATCCGTTCATCCCGCAGTCTGTATTGAAATTGGAGGATTTCCCCAACCCAGGTGCAGGACCTGGCACATGGCCTTGTTGAACTTAATGAGGTTCACATGGGCCCACCTTTCAAGCCTGTCAGGGTCCCTCTAGATGGCATCCTTTCCCTCAAGCAAATAAATATCACCACTCAGCATGGTGTCATCTGCAAACTTGCTGAGGGTGCACCCAATCCCACTATGTCATTGATGAAGACATTGAATAGTATTGGTCCCAGAACAGATCCTGAAGGGATACCACTCATTACTTGTTTCCACTTGGACATTGAGGCACTGACTGTAGCTCTTTGGGCACAACCACTCAGCCAATTCCTGATGCATCTAACAGTCCATCCGTCAAACCCATCTCTCTCCAATTTAGAGGTAAGACTGTTGTGGGGGGACCATGTCAGAGGCCTGACAGAAGTCTGGGTAGGTGACATCCATAGCTCTTCCCTGTCCACTCATGCAGTCACTCCATCATAGAAGGCCACTAGATTAGTCAGGCATGATTTGCCCATGGTGAAGGCATGTTGGCTGTCTCTTACTTTCTGTCTTCCGTATGTTTTGACGTATCTTCCAGGAGGGTCTGTTCCATGATCTGCATGTTGATTATTTGATACAGAGGTATCTTCAAAACTAATAATTAAGTTGCAGGTGAAAGAGCTTAGTGGAAAAAAGTAAGGTGGAGAAGGGACAAGCTATGAAATAGACTGCAGCACAGCTGTTGGGCTGTTGGAAGCCATTTCCAAAGGATGAACCAGTGTTATGTTTGAACTTGGTTTAGTATCTTCATTTATGACCTCGGTATGGGTGGGACTACTGGTAGAGCTCATTGGTAATGCGAAGTTAGGAGATGTGATGGGCACAAAAAAAGATTTGTGCATTTGATGTCTGCTACTAATAGAATTGCCATTTTTCTCATTTTAGTTGGAAGTGATGAAGTAGTAAAACTAGACACTAGTAGTTAATCACAGGTTTATTGTGAGTGTGACGAGTCATGAAACAGGGCAAATACGAGACTGTAGTTTTGTAGTGAGGGAAGTATTAATGTCAACGTTTGTGGCATTGATGAAGCTTTTATCTAAATGCATCTCTGGCAACCCCTAGTCGGTGAAAATTAACCCAAGTGGGAATGGTGCAAATAAAAAGTTGTAAGTGAAGTAGAATAGCTTGGCTTGTTTATCTTAGCAAAATGAAGACTGAAAAGGGATTTGATTGATATCTATAATATATCAGAAGAGGTAAGCACTGGGGAAAAGAAAAGCTGTGTAGGCTAAAGGGTAGGATTGGTACAAAAATTAATTGGCATCAAGTGGCTGTGAATGTATTTAGATCATTAGAAACTAGTTGAATTTAAAATCTGAATCATGTCAGTCTGAACCAAACTTCTGAAAATTATGTGGGCAAAAATAGTTTTAAATTCATTAGATGCCATCTTACAAAATGGTTTGTTTCATGTGGACTTCAGAAGGCTTCTCCTCGGTCATGAGGTTACAATTTTCTTGAAAGTTTGATAGGACAATGGTGGTGCCTAATTATGTACTTAAGCTAGAAGCCAGTATGTCACGTTACATTCCAAGACATCAGAATAGCTTGGCTGAGATACATTTAATGTTTTTTTCTTTATAAGAAGGGATGTTCATAAATTTAAAAATCATATACATAGGAGTAACTGCTCCATTTGTGAAGTAAACTTAGTAATTATAATTCACAGGAATATGATGGTTTAACATGTTTAACATGTTAACAGTATGATGTTAATATGGCCACCAAGTCTAGTAGACCCGATGAAAGTAAAAAGTGTTTGGTTTTTAATTTGTATGTCTACTAGACATGTTATGGCTCTAGTTGGATTCCTAGCTGCTTCTATAGAAGTGAGCTGACTGGTCATGGGTAACGTGGCTGCATTAGCTCAGCTCAGTACTGTGATGTGAAGGTAATGAGGGAATGGAGTTTGTGATGCCGCCTGAGTGACAAGGCTGTGACTGGATGCAACTTTTATTTAAAGCTTGTTTTCCTGAGTGACTGTAGGATATGCTGTACTCGGCTTTCAGAGATTTGGGATGGAGACCTGTAGTCTGTGCCTCCAGAGAATGAAGGGTCACCCTGAAACTGAAGTGAGTTGTTAATGTCTTTGGGGGTGTAGTTCAGTATTAGCTGGATCTGTCTGTGGAAAATTTTAATGTCTTATATATAAGCCTGTTTAGACCAGGCCCATTATGTGCTGAGGTTAGGCACCATCTAACAGTCAAACACCTGAAACTGTTTGGGATTTTTTTAAAAGAACTTTCTGGGCTTTTGTCCATGAGAAGTGTGAAATCAATTTATTTTTAAAGTTACTTTGTTCCACTCCGGGGATACTACTTGAAAGGAGACTGGTGAAAACCACAAGAGCTCTGGTGGTGTTTAATGTTTGAGTCTCGCTGCTGATAACCCTGTTCTTGGAGCACACTGGGAAGAGTGCTAAGGAGCAGCTTTTGGTCAGGTCTTCTGTAGAAAGACTGATTTTCTATGTGCCACTGCAGCTGTCATCTGATATGATTGCAAATATTCTGATTACTGCTATAGAGTTTGAAGAGTTTCTTGTATATTGCCATTCAGATCAGAAAGGTGTATCCAATTGGAAATTTTGTATTTGAGGATGCATACATATTTTAAGCTGCTGAATATTTGAATATTTTAAACAGCAGAGCTGGGCTTTTCAGCATCACTGAAACCAAAATCTTTTGTAAGCTATATATGGTTAAAATACAAAGCAAGTTTAAAAGGGAACAGAAAGGGAAAAGTTACTTGTTTAGTTCTGTTCAAATCTGCTAGTATTCTTGAAATTTAGGAGCCTCTGTAATTATCAAATTCGTTAGTTATCCAGCCTTATGCAAGTAAAGAGAATAGTTGCTCCAGCAAGGAACGGTTTAATAACACAGCCCTTACTGAACTAAATTGTTAATACTGCATTTGTACTGAAAGATTGCTTATACATATTGCTTATTTGTTTCAGGACTTCGGGGATAATTTGCTCCTTTAAATGTTCATGTTTAGCAGTGGTAAAATATTTCTGCTGCCCTAGTTATCTCAACAGTGAGAGCGCTTTGGGATGAATAATACTTTATTTATCATTAGATTCTTAAGACTTTATCCTAGCAGAATAGCTACTAATTTTAGTATGCTCTTAATGTGTATTTGGCAAGAATAACAATGTAACTAAATAAAGCTAAATTGTAAGGAATTTACACTAATGTGGAGGTTAAGTTTAAATAACAAGCGTGCCTTTGATGTTAGTAACATGACAGTTCTTTAGTAATGGCACTCTTTCAATAGGAAAATATCAAGAATAGACATATATGACTGAATTGGACTCAAGACTGCTAGATTTTAAAGCTTAAGCTAAATATAAGCATTAATATCTTTGGATAAGGTTGTTCCAAGTTACACCATCTTACTAATAGTGTTGTGTGTTGTTGTGGAGGCTAAAGAAACCATTGTCCATATTTAATACTAAAAGCAGGACAATCTCCTTTTAGTCTGTTTTTCATCTATTATATAAAATAGATAATGTTCTCTTTACCAGAATTCATGGTAATGGTCTGTGGCTGTACTTTACCATTGAGATAAATGCTTATTACTTTTTTACTGTGTTTTTTGGCCATTAACAACACGTCAGTAACAAGCTGGGGTGAATATGAAATTTAGATCCAGAAAGAAAATTGTTTGGTTTGTCTGCTTTGAAATGCTGCTGTACTGTGTTCCTGTCTTTTCTGTCAGAATGGCAGGCAAAAGGTTTCACCTTTGTCATCAGACCCCGGTAAAGCATGCATGCCAGCATCTGCACAAGCCCGTCTAGCAACCTGGATAGCCATATGTAGGCTCTGCTTGCCTGTTTGACAGGAAGATTAGCTCTTTTAGGGTTAAAAAATGGGCATTGTCTCAGCATTTCTTAGAAGGAAAAGTCTTTGACAGATACATCATCAGCATGGATGCAGACAGCGTGTCATTGCGGAGAGCTCAGATAAAATCTGATGTTACCCATGGTAAACAGTGCTAGCACAGAATCAGCCTTCAGGAGCTCTGGACATTGAGATATGTCAGCTTTCTTATAAAGCCTTTTGCATGCTGACATTTACGTGCAGGTTGATGATAAGACTAATAACTTTCTCAAGTGCTGGGGTAGATAAAGAAGTGAAATATTCTGTATTATTGCTCTAATGTATGGATATCTACATGAGAGCCATGGTTATTTGTAGGTATTATTAATCTTGCACCTTCGTCCACTGATTGTTCCTGATCATTCAGACCTCTAGTGTTGAAGTATTAATCCATGAAACCTAAGCTGTTATGCGTCGTAGACCAGGAATAATTTTAACATAGGTGATTTGTTAGAGTCGGAATTTTTCTTCCAGTCGAAGAAGGTATGTGAATGGTCATGGTTTTGGTGTTTCAAGAGGAAGGGATTAGGCTCATTGGCAGTACATGTTATGAATTCTCTTCAGATTATTTTCACAGAGGTCTGAATATTAATTTCTTAAAAGCAATTTATGGAAATAACAGATCTCTCACTTTGTTTTGTGTCAGCTATCACCTATGCTTCTTTAAGAAAGTACTCTAAAATTCCATTTGGATGAGTGCTTTATGTATATTTTAAGATTGGTTTTCTTACCTGACAGTCAAGGTAGTTTTGACTTGCTGCAGAGCACTGGTCTTTCATTTTTAGACGTCTTTCCTTCAGTACCCTTGGTGGAAGATGATCAGGTCAGGGAATACTTAAGTAAACTGGACATACCTAGTCCATGGGCCCTGATGGAATGCATGCACGAGAGCTGAGGGAGATGGCAGATGGAGAAACAGGCTGATGGGAACCTTTTGAAATTCAGCAAGAAGTGCGAAGTGCTGCACCTTGGGAGGAATAACACCCCATGTACTTGTACATACTGACGTCTGACCATCTGGAGAGCAGCTTTGCAGAAAAGGCCCTAGGGGTCGTGGTGAATACCAGGCTGACCGTGAATCAGCAATGTGCCCATGCAGCCAGGGTGGCCAGTGGTACCCTGGCCAGCGTTAGGAGGAGTGTTGCCAGCAGGTCGAGGGAGGTGAACCTTCCCCTCTGCTCAGCACTGGTGAGCACTGGAGTGGTGGGTCTAGTTCTGGTCTTGCCACTATGAGAGAGACATGAACATACTGTTCATGAGGTGAAGGGCCACAAAGCTGCTGAAGGGACTGGAGCATCTCTCCTGTGAGGACAGGCTGAGAGAGCTGGGGCTGCTAAGTCTGGGGAAGCGAAGGCTCAGGGGGATCTTATCAATGTATACAAATACCTGAAGGGAGGGTGCAAAGAGGACAGGGCCAGGCTCTTTGCAGAGGTGCCCAGTGACAGGACCAGAAGCAAAGAGCACAAACTGAAACTCAGGAGGATCCCTCTGAACATCAGGAAATGTGTGGTTTTTGTTTTTTGTTTGGTTTTTTTTTTCTACTGTGTAGGTGACCAAGCACTGGCATTGGTTTCCCAGGGAGGCTGTGGAGTCTCTGACCTTGGAGATACTCAAAAGCTGTCTGGGCAACTGATTCTGGGTGATCCTGCTGGAGCAGGGGGGTTGGCCCAGATGACCTCCAGAGGTCCCTTCCAACCTCAACCATCCTGTGATTGCTATGTCAAATGATGGGAAAGAAAAAGAATTAAATTTTGGCCTAATTAAATATTTTTTTATTACATCATAGGAATGTAGATTACATGGGGCTATGTTAATTTAACTTTTTCTTTCTTTATTCCATTTTTACTTCTAATTCTAGCAGAATGAGTTGATGGAGATCCTGCTCTGTTACTGTCAGGTCTGTCATAAAAGTCAGTTCACTTATTCTCAAAATATGTCTTTCTGGCTTTATAATATTATTGCTAGTTTTTATCCCGCTGGCTTTAATTCCTTTCTCATTCATTAGGGCTCAAATTGTCAAATGCACTAAATGATTTTTCTTTGCCTGCCCAACCTGACTTTATTGTGTGCTGAAAGAAAACTGCCCAAGTTTGTTTTGGTAAAGATGTCTTGGAAGTGCTTTGTATGTTTCAACTGCTCTTGGAATTTCAAAGGTAACGAAACGAAGCAGTTGTGAAAAAACAGCATCCCACTTAAAGCATATAATCCCAATAGTTTTTGAAGCTAGCACTGTAATTTACGCATTTTAAGGAGTTTGGGTTCCTTTTGCCAGTCTGTGTACTTTTTTATGTGTACTTATATTGTTTTCAGATGTGGCTGAATATATCACTTTATTGTGCCAGCTTACAGCTGAAATAAACTTTAGTTCTGTGCATGAAATAGAGTGCTTTCTGGCAGTTATCTTAGATACTAGCCTTTATAACAGCTATTGTTCAGTGTCTTAAAGATCACAATATACTTAACCCTTAAGCTGTTACATATAAAATGCTGTTGAATCTGTTTAGTAATGCATGCTCATTTTTGTACAACTCCACAGTTATCTGCCTTCCAATTATCAAAGATTTTATGTAATTTAATAAAATGATAATTTCTTATCCAATTTTAGGTAGAGGTGATATTCTGTGACAGGCTCTGTGTGTGCATTGTGACAGCCTTGCAAATTTGAATGGAGCTCCTTGATAACCAAACCTGTCCGCTTCTCTGAAGTTCTTTTATGTTCACTCTGTACTACCAACAACTAGAGATACTGACAGTGATCTCTCACCTTTCCCAGGGGTTACCATAGGCTGAGGAGGTTTGTTTAAGCTCTTCCTTCCCACTCTAGAAAGGCATATTCATGTCATCATTTTTTGCCTTATGTTTGACCATCCCAGAAAGTAGAAGGATGACTCTTGGAGCTGAGGTACTGAAGGAGACCTGAATTTGAAGAGAAGAAAACACTGTTGATCAAAACAATCTCTGTATAGGTTCTACCTGTCCAGTAATACACAGTATTTTGGTTTTGTTGCAATATAACTGGCAAGCTTGTGGCAAGCCAGGAAACTTGGCCCTGTGTTTCAGCAGTGGAAACTGGCTCTGCTGAATCTGTGTCATTTCTTCCTGCCCGCTAGTTGCTGTAGTCTGTGATGTGTAGTTGCCAGAGGCAACCCTAGCGTTAATGTTGCTGTGGCTGCACTGTAAGATTGCTGGAATAGAAATTCAGTACCTAATGTTTTTGGAGATCTCTAGTATTTCTGAGTGTGATTAGATAGGTGTCTGTCATTTCTTTCGAAGGCTCTTGTAAATCAAAAAGACAGGAAAAATCTGGGCATGGATTGTCATGGCTCCATTCAAAACTGTTGGAATGATCTGGCACTCTCACAACTTTTATTCTGGGAAGATGGTGTCATTGGTGTCTTGAATTTACACTGCTATAAGGGGGGTGCTGAACTCCCTGTCCCCTTTAAAGTAGCTTTGACTCCCAGAGATTGTTAGATTGAAAATACAGATCTATAAAACAATGATCTCTTGTCATCAGACACAATATTTATATTGGTATAGCTTGAGAATTTTGTTAGTTTAATTACTTCTGAAACCCCTAGCTGCAGATCCAGAAGTCCATTGTCTTAAGTTGTACAAACATAAGATAAAAGATGGTCTTAAGCAGTTTACAATGGAAGTATTTGGCAAACAACAGTAGATGGGTACTCATGATGTATTTTGTCTGGTGGGTACAGTTAGAAATCAGCCTGTCTGAGGGTTAAGTGCTCAAATGAAAACCAGCTTTGGCCTGGGTGTCATGCAAGCAGTGAGGTGCTCTTTTTGAGCGGATAATGCTGTCCTGGTGTACCTGTATGTTTTCTGACATGAAGCTGGCATGCATTTGTCCATCTTGATGCATGTGCGGGGTCTCTGTATCCATCTTTGCCTGTCCTTTTCTTTGTTTAGATGCAGTCTGTGTGGTACAGCCCAAAGTGTTTCTCCTTCCTGGTTCTACCCCTCCCCTCCCTTCCCTTTTTTTTTCTCATGTAACCATCATGATTTAGACTTCTGCACTCAGACTGTTAGTGCCAGCTTGTACTTTATTTCCCTACTCCCCCAAGGGTAGCGGTGTTTATATTTGTGTGAATGTGAACTCCAGAATCCTCTCCTGCTGTTGCGTGGTTTCTTTTTTGAAGGATATGTCATGTTAATTTAGGTTGTGCGGCTTCTGAGTGGTAAGAGACATGTTTTTCTGATTTACTGTCCTCGTGTCTCTTCCTGCCTGTCCATGCTCAGATCAGTGCTGTCTGTCGGTGTGCCACTAAACTACCACAATAGCTGGGTTCTGCAGGAACAGTGAAATTCAGTCATCTTTTCCTTTTGTACACCAGTTTGTTACCAGCTGTTTATGAAAACTGATGGTTGCAAGTCTCAGGAGCTTTATACAGCTTTTTTTTTTTTCTTTAAAGCTTTTAAAAAGCAGGTGAAAGGTAAAGCTGTCAGGAGGGTGCTCTAGACCTTGAAAAAGATTTCAGTCTGCTTTGAAAGAAATGTCTGATACTAAAAAATGTCCCTGAGTTAAAGGCTCTTTTTTTTGGGGAAGTATCTGGGAAATGCAAAGGAGGTCACTGCATTCATGTACCTGGGGAACAAAAGCAGATTTATGTTTTTCCCAATTATCTGTGGTGCTAGAACTGACAGGAAATATCAGAATAATTTGAACAGTATTTTGAATCCTATTTCATTAATATGTGCTTCGAGAAGGCAGGCATTAGGGCAGCTTTCATGTCTCAAAAGGAACAACATTAGTTTTTTAAAGTTTAAAAAACAGTTTCAGTTTGTAAATTCACTGCTTTGTCTTAAGTAAGCTATTTTTGAATAGTATAGCTCCTTTTCTTGATGACTGTGCCTTTCAAAATAAGCCTCTGCACTGAGCCTTTTTTTCCTTTGAGCAGAATTTCATTAGTAATAGTAGTTGAGATGATTGAGAAGCAGAGCTCCTCAGGTTGTCTAGAGCTGCAGTTAAAAAAAGCAGCCCCCACCTTTGAAAGGCGGATTCAAGGTGCTGTATGCTGCTGGGCACTGCAAAGGCAGTGCCTAGGTGGCTATTAGTAAAAGTGCCAGAATAACTTCCTCAAAAATGTTTGTGTAGCTCAAAAATCAGTGTTTGGTCTTCTCTGAGTGTATCACCAGTCTTAGATTTAGAGGAGTATTCAGCTGCCTGATTTTAGTTCAGCTTGTGGTATGGGTGATAGGAGTTATTTTTGGACCACACTATAAGTAAATGCAACTGGATCCTGCAAGACCTGTCAAGAGGCAAGTGGCAGGAAACTTTGAAGTAGTTTTGTAAATCATCCTCATGTGTGCTGTATAAAATTTGCTTGGATTGAGAGGGTGACTATTTCATCCACGGCATAAAGCCAGATTAGAAATGAAGTTTCAGACAAGTAATACCAGTTCTTATTTTCACGGAGAACCTTGTTGAATGTAAACCTAGGTCACATGTATCTTTGTCTACATCTCTGTATGCTGGTTCTTATTAATTCCTGTTTTAGTCCTCTGTTGGTTTGTATCTTGGTGTTTTGCATCAAGACTTTCTCAAAATCAAGCTTTTGGAATGAGACGAAGATGTCTTTCAGATAGTGAGCCCTCTAGTGTAGTAACATGTTTGATAGTAGCCAGTACAGATTCCTTCAGAATAGTCCAGACAGCTCTGTGGAATCAGGTGTTCAGAAAAGAGTTTACTTCCGTTGTCTCATGCAATTAGTGGTTTTGTTGTACCTTACAACTTCTTCATATCATGTATATTTTTCATCCAATTTAATCTGAAGTTTGCTTTCTTTGTGTTTTTTAATGGGAAAGTAGTTGTTAGGTTTTCAATACTGATGAAAATTATTTTGTAGTAATTTAATGTGTAATTTTTAAAGAATGATAAGGTTCTTCAAAGTTGATGTACACATGAAATATTATTGAATTAATTTCATGTTCATACGAGATTCCATTTTCTAAGTCACATTCTTTTAGTGCCTGTGCAGTCTTGCTTTCAGATGACACAAATGTAAGGGGGATTAACACGGCTCAAAACACTGTGAACCTTACTTGCTTTTTGTGCTGTTACTGTATGGCATCACATGACGGTGACCTTTGTTGGAAGACATGCTTTTGCAACTTGACATTGAAATTGTGCCTCTTGTCCAATCCAGTCTTGGCGGCAATTCCTGTCCTGATGGTTTAACATAAACACAGTTTAGAGAATATACTGCATTGAATATGTAAATACGGCAACTACAGCTTCTTTCCTGTGGATCAGTTGGAGTATGTGCATAAACAGCATATCATCTCTCTTGGGTATTTTGAGTTTGAAAGATGAGGCTGATGTCTGTTTCTGTCAAGTCTATAGGAGCTCAGAAGCACAACAGAAGTTGAAATCTCAAGAGCAGTTAGTATGTTTCAGTATCACAGTGTTTCTATCTTTGAACCTTTGAAAGAGTTCCAAAGTATGCGTTGCTTCTATTCCTGAAGAAAGCTCCAGCAAAATTTACATTTGCATATGACCATTACCTTCTAGGTATTTAAAATGTTAAGAATGATTTGGTAAAATTAGCGCATATATATATATATATGAAATTTTTGCACCAGCAGCTCGGGTCTATCATACTATTTAAGAGTTATTTGTTCATTGCTGTAATGTTTATTATTATAACTAAGGTGATAGAGCCTGCTTTGTGTGTAACAGTGTGTGCTTAACAGATGTATGATTTAACCTGCTTTTAGAAGTTTGTTGCCATCAAGCTGTATTTTAAGAATAATATGTGATGTATACACAGCTTTTTTCTAGAGATACATGAATATTTAAAACAACGACCCTTTTTTCAGGTCCCTTTACAGATGTAGTAACTACAAATCTTAAACTACGAAATCCATCAGATAGGAAAGTATGCTTCAAAGTGAAGACCACAGCACCTCGTCGATACTGTGTGAGGCCGAACAGCGGAATTATTGACCCAGGATCATCTGTAATTGTTTCAGGTAAAACCAAATATAAATATATGCAGTTGTTGGTTAGGTGGTTTTAGGCCTTTAATGAAGCTCTCTAATGCTTGATCGTGCAATGATACATGAAAAATCCTCCATATATAAATACTTGCCATTTGTCACATTTATCTGCAGCTGTCTGAAAGGAGAAAAAGAAGGTTGGAAATAGCAGTGACATTAACAGTATCTTTGCTTCAGACTACTATATTCATGCTTATATCTTGGAGTAGGGCATTTCTTGACTGCTGTGATGTGTTTAAAGTTTTAACATTTGGCAGTTCAATGCATTTACACCCCCACCCCCACCCCCCCCCCCCAAAAAAAAATTCATTCAGTTGTAAACTAGTT
>JAVJGI010000040.1:60040477-60073889 GCA_035590275.1 Ibycter americanus
GGGCTGTGCCGCAACCCCTGGCCGCCAGGTGGCGCCGTCGCTCACGCCGCTGGCGGAGCATCTGGGAGGCTGCGCGCCTCTTTACCGTGTTGAAACCACTCATTGCCTTGGCTGGATTCCAGGGTTGTTTCCAGCAATGCTGGGCATAGGGTGGTTAATAAAGGTGGTGTCTACATACCGTCTGGGTCACCTTTGAGGGTGTTCGGGTTGGTGGTTGGTGCTAGAACAGCGCTGCGGTGGCTGTGCATCTATGCAGGTCTGATCCAGGGCTTTTTCTGTGGGTGGAATTGCAGGATTCAGCAGTTAATCTGGGAGATCTAATGCCTGACAACCCCAAGCGTAAGCTTTTTTTCCTCCCAAGTTTTTCATTTCTTTGAAGACGGCGCTATCCCGCGCAGCCCGCTGTCTCATCTTCCAATAGACTATCATGGAAATGGCAGCAGACAAGGACCGATGTGGTTCCCATGGGAAAAGGATGCTGGGGATTGTGCCTGATTGAGGTTGCGGTCATGGGCAGTTCCCATTACTGGAAGACCTGTAGGAATTAACTGCTGTCCTCTGGGCTTGGTGGGACGGCAGCTAGAATCCATCGGGTGGCCTGGTGCTGCAGCCCGGTGCAGAGCTGTGAAGGAGGAGGCATGGGGAGAAGGTGCCCAGTAAGTAATTGCCCAGGCCAACAGCGCTGTTTCTCTAACGCTTGAGGGTACTCGGGGTTTGGTTCCTCACAGCCGTGGTTGTTTCTGCCTGCTTCAGCGGTGGAGTGGAAATTTTGTTTCTTCATTTCCTTATTATTACTTATTGTGGGCAGCAAATAGCAATAATAATAAAAAAACCCAGCAGTGATTGTGCTAGAGAAGACTAGAAAGGAAAGATTCTTGGCAAATACTTGTAGTAAGAGGGAGAATTACGGAAATTAATGAAACTATAAAATTCAGAGTGAGTGGTGCTGGGTTTTATTACCTAGCCTTCCCTGTTGTGTCAGGAGTGAGAAAATTAAGCCACACAGAATCTATTTATGCCTGAATTAATCTGTACCCACCACTTTGTGTGGAGTGGAGGCTACTTCTTCACAGGCTGTGGCTGCTGCATTTGGAATACCTTGTAATTTAGGGCATGCTTCCTGAAAACCGAGCTCCTCTTTCAGGGATCTCCTGAGTCACTTCTGAAAACTCAGAAGTTGCTCAGCTCCAAAGCTCGCGGTGGTGGTGGTGGAAGCCTCGCCGACTGCATTTCACCTCTTCTTTCTGTGTGCAAGCGAGGCAGGAGTGAAAGTGCACAGCACTGAGGAAAGGTTCTTTTGTTACACTGTGGCTTGCTTTCCCTTCTCAGTTGGTTTCAGGTTTTTCTTCCTTTTTCAGAAAAGTGTCCTTTCTAATCCCTCCCTGCTTCTTCCCCCAGGCTGTAGCCCTTAAAGCAAGCAAGATGCAGTAGCAGAGCAGTAATGCTGCTCTGTTTGCTTAAACCTCATTTTATGAAAAATACTTGGTTTCTGCTGAATCACACTCTTTGTCCTGACACAGCTGCTCTGACCCTACTCTTCTTGCAAGCCAACACCATTGTTACTTGCTGGGCACTTCCAGCCCCCATTTTATTCAGAGAACCTGAAGATGTGCTGTCAAACCCAAATCACTCCAGCTGTATCCATCAGAGCTGTTTCTAGTGATGTGTTCTCAAGCAAAAAATATTTTCTTGCGTATATAGTAAGATATAAGCTTTTCTGTGCAGAAGTTACTCAGTGGGCATCTTTGGTTATCACTTTTTGAGACATCTATCACTTTTTTACAGGTACGAATTCAACAGAACAGAAAACTAACATGTATAGGAGGCAAAGAAATCCTTAATTTTTCAGTTAGGCATTTTTATTTCAATCAATAGTTTAACAAGTGCTTAAACTTCCCTGGCAGTTTAATCTGGAACATAGTTGAGAAGAAAAATATCTTCTATAACTTTACAAAAATAAAAAGATTTTTTTTGTAAAAAAATCCTGCACTTTAAGCAAGCACACTCCAACTCAAGCAAGACAGACATTGTATCTTAAAATATGGACTTCTGTTCATAGAAATGACATTATACCCCTGGGCAGCAGGCACAATATGTAAACAGTATAGAAACAGAGCAAGAACAATTGTTTTGATTTTTCTGATCCCTTTTGTCATATTTCTTAAATAGAACCTGTTAAAACAATTTGCCCAAGAAACTTCTTCAGGTTACCATTTCTTTTGTCAGGTGCCTCCTTGAGTAGGATGTTACTGAGGGAAGAACTTTTCACCTGTCCTGGCAACATTGGCAGTTATTGAAGACACCGACATTGTTTCATTTTTTTAAAGCTTCTGCATTTCAGTATGGGACAAATCACTCTGTCTGTAGGTCTTCCACTGCCAGACCACTTGCAGCTTAACTTCTTTAGCAGTCAGGGCTGCCAGCACATGAGGTTGGGCTGGAGAAATAAAGTGAATGGAATATTGTATCAGAAATGTACATGGTGCTGTACAGCAATTAATTTAGTGCGTGATGAAACCAGAAGATAAAGGAAGCTTAGCTCCTAGTTCTGTGCCTGTAACCTAGGAGAAGCCTTGCAGAGAATGTGGATTGGCAAATAAACTATGCACTCTGAAGACTGAAGTCTTTGTCCAACTTGTGTTGGTTAATAGAAAAATAAAGAAAAAAATACACAGGCACGTGGGGGGAAGCTGGTGCATCATATGTAAAGAACTCAGATCATAAAATTATGGTTCTGGTCAACACTACAAATAAACTAGAGGAGTCCCCAGTCAGATCTCTTGTAATGCATTAAGAAGGCCTTTTCCAAATACTTCCTTTTTAACTATCTCTAGATGATAGGGGAAAAAAATGCAGTTCTTGTACAAGTTGTACACCGAGTTACGTTTGCATTTAGTGTAACTGTAAGCCTTGGAAAACCTAGACCCTTTGCAAGTCTGTGATTCAAAACAGTTGAGACATGATTGTGCTTTTTAGAGGTGAGAACCCGACAGGTCTTTCTCTTGAAACTGTTGTAACATTTCTGCCATTAGGCAATTTACAGAGGAGCCACAAAGCGCTAATAAACTGTAGATCATTGCCCTGGTGAAGACAGAGCATCCTGCTGTGGAGCAGTTCCTTTGCTCTCTGCTGCAGTCCTGCATCACAAGCACGTGCAGATTTTAGCCGGGACCGAGCTGTGTGTGGCGCTTGCATAGGGAAGGAACAGGGTCTGGCATTTTGCCAGAGATAGGACCACCTAATGTGCAAAAGGGTGGTGGTGGTGGAAGAAGCTTGTCTTGTGTGATCTAAGGAACATCACACCATGCCCATCCTCATAAATAAAAACTAATGTGAATTCACTCATGCCACTAGGTCTCAGACAGAAGGCAGAAACGAAGCCAGTATTTAAGGGACTTGTTTGACTGTAATAACTCAGTAACTCGGTTGGAGATATGCTGGTGTCAATCTGCTGAATACAAAACTTAAGTCTAGCTAGAGAAAACCAAACTCCATCCTGGTTCCTAGCTTCTCTTTCAGAGACATAGTGTCTCCTCCTTGCCTCTCTAGTTCAAACGGTGCTCCTGCTGCCTCTGTCCAGAACTGACTCCTCAAGTAGGTCTGCATGGAGCAGAAAACCGCCGAGAAATGGTCATCAGAGCAGCTGTTGTCCACAGGTGCTCAATTCATCATGGTGAGTTGGCTTTTGGCTGAAGGGAGGATCTGAGATCAGGTGCATGGATGGACGCTTTCTCTGGTGACTACTGAGCCATCCTGAGCTCAGACCCTGACGCTTAATGAGTTTTCTGTGACTTTTCATCTGTGTGAGGAAAAAATGTGAAAGATGTGATCTGACCTGGCGGTGAGTCTATGATACTGTTCCTTCTCCCCTTTCTCCTGCTGTCTCAAAACCAGATGAACCAATTTTGTTCCAAATCTGAGAAAGTTCACGTCCAAGGTTGATACCAGCCTGGAAAAACTGTCAAGAAGGCATGGACTTTGAGGAAGTCAGGAGCCTGAGCATAGCCATTTGCTGCTTGAATGGCTTTTCCCTGCTGTTTTTGCTAGCACTGCCACCATGTTTTCAAAGAATGCTTTTGCTATGGCAGACAGTATGGAGACTCATCTGTGTAAAGCTGAAAGACCTCCATTCAAGACACACTTCTCCTTTGATGCTGAAAATAACACATCGAAGGCTTTTCTCCTCGCATAGTACTGGGCTGGGCAGCTAGAAGCTGCTGATACTGATGAAGAAATGCTATGACCTTAGTCCTTACGTTTCTTACACAGGTTCCTGCTCCTCCTGTGAGCCAAAACAGTGTGTATACCAGTAAAAGCCACAGCCCAAATGCCGCAAGGTTAAGCTATGCCCTCAGCTCGTTCCCTGTTAAAGCAGGAGAGCGTGGTTCACCTCTGAACTTGTTCCTCCTTGCTGCCCTTAAATATCTCCCCTACTGCCTCCAGAGTCTGCTCTGATTGCATCAGTGCGCCCAGGGATGTATTTGCCACTGGGGGAAACCCGAGGGTTTCCAGGGCAGGCTCTTGTAGAAGAATGCTCTCCGAGGGCTGTGCCTATCCGCCTTCCCAGCAGCGTCTCCCCAAACCAATGCTGAGTGAAGCTCTGTGTGGAACCATGGTGTGTGTTGGGACAGTCCGGCGAGGAGGAAAGGGAGGCTGTGGCTGCATTCATGCAACTCTTGCTCCTCCCTCTGGCAAGACTGGGACAGTCTCCCTCCATCAGATGGATGCGGGTCCATTTCCAGCCGCTTTCTTGCTCTACTAGGAGCCACGGTGTGGGTGCTGCTGAAACCCTTTACTTGTTCCTACATGAGGTCACATCACTAAAAAGATGCTGCTAAATAGGGTTGCAGAAACATATCAGACCCCACCGGCATCTTTACGTTGCCCACCTGGCTGAAACAAAATCCAAGGCACAAATACTGCATGTGGAATAAGTAAGGCCTCAGGAATATGCAAAGAGAAGTCACCCCTGCAGCCTGGTGTCGGCAGCTTACCTGCACTGCGTGTACCCAACAGAACAAATGCTGCTTCTGTCTGGCTTTAAGGGGGCTTGGTTGTAACTACTCACTAGATACAAAGGGAGGCCTTGAAGCAATTACATAGCTAAGGAAATTGAACAAGAAAATACTAAACCACTGGTTATTTTTACAACTTAGTGATTTTAAAAATAGCTTAAATTACTTGGAGTATTTTTTTTAATTGGAAGTATTAACCATTTAGCACTATCTGAACAGAGGGCTGTTGAATTGCTGTTTCTTTTTGTGTTACAATCTGTGAGATAATGACAAGATAAATCTTTGTGGGTTTCCTCCTTATGTACATATCTACATCAGAGCTGTGAAGTCAGGGGGGAAAGCTGCTATCACAGCACTGGCGTGACACTGAGGCCTTCCCCAGAGCTAAATTCTGATGAGAAACTGAGTGTTGGGGAGTACCAGAATGGTAAGATGGCAGAGACGACTGAAGCAGGATCATAACGTTCACCCCAGCAGTTAAAAAAAAAAAAAAAAAAAAGGAGACCCCGTCCATCCCCCCCCCTGTCCCCCCCCAAGAAGTCTGCAGTCCTAAAGTGCAATTACTTTTGTGCAGTCATGTCAGGCCAGGGATCAGACTGGATGAAGTTCAAAGCACAAACATCAAACGAGTGCCGTTTGGGATTCGAGGAGGAGGGGGGAAGTAAGGAAAAGAACAACAGTTCTCAGGCATTCAAGTGCATCAAGAAAATAAATGTCCCTTTCTTTCGGAAGAAAAACAACCCCCAGTCTGGTGGAATCCTGGCTTTGTAGTCATGAAAAATAAGTTTTTTTCACTTCTAGCTGAGAATGTCCCAATATGACACAGTACAAATAAACACCAAAGCAAGAGCTGGGGCACTTAGATATTTTTTCGGTGCCCTGCTGCTATACAGCCTTATTTTATTCTCCTCTGGTGACTCTTCAGATCTGGGTACTGATGAAGCACACTGAATTAAAGGCATCTGGTAGGAGGTGGCTCTCTTCTCTGGTCGGTCAGGGCTGGACCCATCGCTTGGTCTCTGGCCGTTGTACAGCAAGTACCTGCCTCGGGCATCCTGCTCCATTTTGAAGATTTCGTACTCGGTGTGAGGTAGGCGGATGCCAAGTGCGATGCAGCCATTCGTGTGGGTGACGTCTTGCTGAACCCCAACTTGCCAGGACCCCTGTGCTCCACACTCGTTCCCGTTGAAGACGTTGAGTAGCGAGGCTGTGGATATATCCATGGGAGTGACCTTCATGTGATTCACTGCGAGAGAGCAAGAAGGGAGCTATTAGCACAGGGAGAAAAACAAAAGCAAAGACAACATGCAGATTGGGGTGCACCTGTGAGATCAGAATTGTCTCTCCTTGTTCATTCTTAAATTCAAGTTTTCATATTGCAGGTGTGGCCAACGAATCTATTTGCATCATTTTACATATCTGACATAATGGCTTCTCGCCCAGAACTCACACACACACACACACCAACTCAGTTGAAGAAAACCTGATGGCCACGTATCTCAGCCAGAGATTAAGCAGAGCTTTTAATAAATTCCAAACAATCCTTTACAGATAAAGCTTGGTTGGTTATATTAGGAGATAGGTAGAAGAGGAAACAATAAAACTTTACTCATGTTTTATTACCATCTGTATTAATCCATAAGTAGGGCTGTTTATCATGTATTTTTCATCCTTTTTTAAACATCTGTTACCCCGTAAAGCTAATGAAATAATTAGTTCAAATCGGAACATTTGGAAAGTACCACAGCTGCACTATCTTCCTGTATTACCGGTACTTTTTCATGAATTATGAATTGCCTCTGAATTACAGAGAGATGCTTTTTCTTATTATCTAAACAGTGGCTGCAGCTTGCAGTATCAAATGTAGAAATGCTGCAGCTTCTTCCGTTCTAACTTGGCTGTATTTCAAAAGAGCTTAAGGCACATCAAGTTTTATTTTTCAGCCATATTTAAAAAGTTGGGAAAAGCCAAACTGTATGAGCCTATGGAGACTTTCCTGGTGTGTGTTTGAGACTGTACGTAAAGAAAGGGGACCTGAATGGATCGGTGCTGACCAAAACAGAAGCAAATAACCAGCCCTCATGCCTCCCAGCACACCAAAATCCCAAATTCTCTCGCAGGTCATTTTATAGGAAGATTTGTTGGGAGGTTTATTCTGAGGTTTTATAAATAGACATTTGACTCCATGGCTCTACAATTCACATTATTTGCTTTAGCTGGTGTAAAAGGTAATTTATACAAATTGAGTCAAAATTTTTACCAAAACCAAATTACTGACCTCAATCTGTAAGGCAAGTTGGCATACCATAAACCAGAAGTTCAAGCAAAACCTGGATTTCACCCCAGCAGCTGAGCTGGGACATGCTGCATGCAGCTCTAAAGAGCAAAAGTTCTGACAGGCAATGGTATCTCCTGCCTCCTGTGAAAATCCCAGATTAGTAAATTATTTCTTATAGTTAGATCTTTTTCTAAATTGGAGCCATGCAAGAAGATTTATGCTTATCACATGTTAACTAAAATAAGGAGAAGAAGAGCCCACAGAGTGCTTGGGGCTTCCAGGGGCTCCGCTGGCGCTGGTGCCATGGTGGGATGTTGTATTTTGGAGCTGTTTGTTTGTGTGAGTGGTTAAAGCCACTGAGCTCTTTCTAAGCAGGGTGCTATGGGGATGTTTGCAGAGAAAAGCTTCTCAGCCGCAGGGAACCGGGTGGTGTCACCACTGAGCGCTGCTTCCCAAAGTACTCGTGGGGTTTCAGTTAGATACATCTAGTCTTCACCGTGGTGGGATTAATCAGAGCTGTCTTTAGGGACATCCTTATTTGCTGTAGGGCCCCTTGGAAGCTGATGAAAAGACACATGCTGCTACACCGGTCTTTGACAGAAAATGATTTATACCACTGCAGACCTAAAATACCTTCTGAAGGTGCTTCTTTCTCTCTATTGAAGGAGCCCTAGGACACAGATCTAATCCTGGCCACTTTGTTTAGATGCTTGAAGTCTGGCCACTGGACTCCAAGACTTAGTGATGTGAAACCTTATTTTTTTGTGCTGTACTTAAAAGATCTCTGCCTCAAATGAGTATTGCTTCGGTGGTGTGAAGTGCCGTGCAGCTGTATAATTTAGCTGGGCATTCACACAACGCCTGCGAACTGCCCAATAAATTACTAACTCCTGAAAATGATGGAATGAAATCATCAGCAACCAAATCATTATGAGCAAACTCTGCTCTGGTCCGTAACTATGTGACCACCTCCGCCCCAGGGTAGCAAGCCACTCTACCTTTGAACACAAACTCCGTGCCGCCCATCACTTTGGATGAGTGCACTCCCCGGCTGTAGCGTCCCTTGGCATAGATGGTGAAGGTGGGGTGCTTGCAGATGGGGTCGGAGTAGTGGTAGTAGTGACCTTCCCAGGTGTTGTTGTTGTCATGGAAGATGAAGTGTCGAGTGAGGAAGAGGACCTCTGGTCGCACCTCACAGCGCTGGCTCACCCACTCTCCGTGTAGCCCTATGGTCAGATCCGCCTTGGGGGGTAAGATGGGAGGATGATGCTCATCCGACCGGTAGATGATTCTGCATGCGATGCATGTGCGGTCATGGTTCTGAAATGAAGCAGAGAGAAACTCTTGTTAGGCATTATCTGCGATACAGGGCAATGAATCAGGCTGTCCCTTTCGTGCTGAAGTGACACCAGCTCCACATTTTGAGGAATATGTTGTCATTTCTTATCTTGCTAGTGTTCTCCTGCAGGTTCTCATCCTTCAAAGCACGTGAAACAAGGCACCATTTGGTTTTGTATGTATAAGACTGCACAGCAGGAGAGCAGTTAAGATATTAATTCCCTCATCTGCATTTATCTGAAATTAACATTTTAGTTCAGCTTTTTATAGGATCTAGAAAAGGCTGACTTTATCCTTCCAATCATACGAGAATCTGGCAGATGGCAATTTACTGTGGTAGGGACTTGGCAACTCTTGCGTTAGAAATGGGTGCATTTGCTGAGCTCTTATTTTGCATCTGTCTTCATTTTATTTGTTAACTTTGGGTACTGCAGATAGACACGGGTGTCCTGAAGACACTTTTCATTTTGGGTGGCAGCCTGGGAGAACAGTAACCAGTGATTTTAACCTTTTCCAGCTTTTCTGAGCCCTAACGCAAGCTTGTGAAGTGTATGATACGCTGGCTGCCGCCAGACACAGTGAGAGCTTTATGGCCCTGTCCAGCAGGAACGGGTCCGTGGTGCCTGCTGGGCTCCACGGCAGCTCACTGCTGTGGGCCAAGCAGCCGGGTACCCCCAGCCCCATCTGTGACCGCCGGGGGTGTCTTAAGAGGGGCGTGCAGGCTCTGAGTCCGTGGCAGGAGGGGAGGGAATTTCACGCTGAGGCTTCCACCTCCTGACATCGGAAACTGTAACTGCAGACACCTGTGCATTGTTCCTAAGGATGTTTCTGTCTGTGCAAGGTTTTGTCTTGTTGGCAAAAGAGTTTGACCACTCAGTTTTCAAACTGTGTTTTGCATTTTTTCAATGGCAAGAGAGACGGCACCATTAGCTTTTGTCTCTGCTCTGCTAAACCTTGAAGTATGTTTTATGGACCAATTAAGGATTATGAAACTAATTTTTTAGCTCACTTAATTGATGACATATAATCAGATCAAGAAGAATAAATGCTGCCCCACAAGATAAAAGCAGTGTTTTCTGTTTTCCTGGTGCCTGTTTTGGGTTGGCAACGTGCTGTTTGTTTACATCTCGGGACCTGGTGGTAGAGGCTTTCTAGCTGGCTGGTGACATACAGAGGGGCAGCGCTCTGAGCTGTCAGCAAGCTTATACTCAAAGTGAAAGGCAAAAGACCACACAGACAGCTTGTGCCTTCACCTTTCAAGGACACTGCTTGATCCTTCCTGGGGAGAGGGGGATGCACTAGAGGGGTTACTCACGTCCACCTTGTTCATGCTGCAAGGTGTTTTCCTGAGGTGCAATTCAGAGTGCACTGAATTAAGGGCTGAAGCTTCCCACGCAGCCATCAGGGAGAGAGATTTATACAAATAATTCTTCCTTGCGCCCCCTTCCAGCCCCCTTTTCCGAGATCTCTCTGAGCTCCCTCCATAATGTAAATGCTCGCATTCATTGCTCATACTTTAAAGTCCACGTCAGCTGCTATGGAATCAGCATTTCTCCACTCACTGCCTTCAGCTCATGGCACACTTCAGGAGTGACATTTACACAACCTTCATTAGTGCCCTGAGTTTCTCCAGTAATATGGCCATAGGTAGCTTCAGAGAATCAACATACAAGTCTCACAATATATCCCTGTTACACATATTAAACAGGGTTTGTATTTGCCCCCACTCCAGACCAGACAGACACCAAAAATCAGGGAAATCAATGAAAAGTCTGCTGTTCTACATCCCTGGGATGTACAGTAATGGTCTATGTGCAAAATAGCTATAAATGGTGTAGCTCTGGTTGATCTGAACCAGTGCTGGCCAACAGCCCTGCTTTGAGGAGGAAGGAGGTTGAACTTGGTGACCTCCAGAAGGTCTTTCCACCCCAAAACACGTGGTCTTCCAGGAACCACATGTCAGCATGTTACTGAAGTGGATGCAGTTCTTTCCCATTGTGGAGCTTGTTAACTAACTCTAAGATACATTTTCCAGCCAAATTCTGCAAGCAGGTACAAGAGCCATTAGTATCTTAGTGAAAATACAAAGAACATTTAATTGAGTAATTTAACTGCAATTGGTGAAGTTAGCACTGATTTGTGCCATAGCAACTGACAGCAGAGGCTGGTGCAAAATGTCTGGTTCTCCTGAACACTGAAAGCACAGATAATGCAGAAGGACTGTGAAACTGAGCCGTCTTCTGAGATTGCAAGTTTCAGTTTGGATTTTCTGATGGTCAAGAGCAGAACCAAGATCCCGTTCTGTTTCCTATTTTGCCATAGATTTCTTGTGTGACTTTCCTGTATGACTTAACCTCATTTCATAGAAACACAGACAATTGCAGCTCTTCTGTTTGGGACAGGACTGGTAGGAAGCTAAATAAAGACACTACGCTGTCAGAAAGCAGATAGAAATTTCAGGGGCCTGGATATGATTAAAAATAAAGTAGTAGTAGTGGTAGTAGTAGTAGTAGTAGTAGTAGTAGTATAAAAAATGTGTGTAGCTGTATTCCTGGAACAAACATTCAAATACAATCTGACAGAAGTCCAGAGTCCACCTTCCTCTTGCATACAATAAAATCTCACCAGGTTTCATCTGCAAACTTTTTCTGGGATTTATGAAAGCAATCTGTTGAATCCCTAGCTCTCTTCAGAGGATGTCAGTCTTTTTCTTCGGAAAGCAGTCTGGTTTACTGGGCGGTTTGCAGCTCAGGATTGCTGGGGGGCAGCATAGAAATAGCACTTTTTCTTCTTGGAGATCAACATGCAAAAGAAGCCGCTGCTGTGTTGCATGGACACCTGCAGTGATCCGGGCCGAGGGGTTGCTCTGTGGAAGATGCTGGTGTCTATCAAGCACTTGTTTCTCCAGCGTGGCTGTCCTGCCATCGGGCAGACTGGTGCCACTGCTCCCTGAACACTTTAAGGGCTAATAATCTGATGACAGTGACTTTATTGCTGTGATTGCCCCACTCATAAAGTGAAGCAAGAAGGCGAGGAAAAGACAGTGTTAAAAAAACTAAACATCACTTATATAAGCTGAACTGGTTAATAGTAGGAGACAATTTCTGCCACAGTCCCTTCTCTATTGAAGTTGAAAGCTTTTATCAACTCCCAGAGGAGACCCTGGCACAGCAGCATGGTGGTTTGGTTTATATTCACATTTCCCTCTCAGGAGCCTGTCCTCCACAATCCGTTTGTAAGCCAAGGCAATTTAACCTGGGAACCAGTGGTTTCTGTTGCCCTTGTTCAAAATCTGAAGAAAACCAAACGGAAGCCCAGCTTGTTGTCTTCTTGATAGCTCTTGGCTGTTTATGGCATTCCTCTGCTGTTTCTCAGGTCTAGTGGATAGGCAAGAAGGAGCTCTGTAATCCGTCCTACTTGCAGCAATGTTACTTTTTTACTTTTTTGACCAGGAAGGACTATCAAGCATACATGTTCTTTTTGCTGTTTTTCCAGCAGTGGCTTCAGGTTTCTCCTATGACATTAAAAAATACAGGTATTGAGTCAAGGCTCTCATGCTGGGCAGGGAGCATTATCATAGTTTGCTGCCTTCTCCATCATACTGGGAGTGCAGAAGGTGCAGACTGGGAACACTTGCAGCTGCTTAGTCCCTTGGCTGTGGCCAGCGGTAGAGTGGGCAGAAGAAGGTCCATGGAGCTACATAGTGGAAGAAAATTCGTAACTACAAGTGGCCCCTTTCTCCTTATTAGGGGTGGTTTCATGTCTTGAGGCATAAGGAGGAGTTACTTCCCAAAACTTATAAAACTCGCAGTGTGACTGCTCTGGCTGCCATTACACTGCGAGTGGAGGTGACTCCTTGGGCAAACTCAAGGAAGGTCCAGGCTAACCCACTGGTAAACTTCACCGTGATTTCTGTGAGTTGTCTGCAGCTCATCTGGCTCTTTGACCTCTGTGGTCCTGACCTGCTGTAACTCTGTGCAGCCCTTCTAACTCTGAAGGCCCTGCACCAGCTCTGAAGGTCTGGCCAGTTGCACTGCTAAGACATGTCTTCCCGATACCAATGGTGTGCCCAGGTGAAGGGGCTGAGATGAATGGGCATGTTTTTTCCAACAAACAGGGGGTGGGACAGGGAGAGGTTGGGGCGGTGAGGATGGAAGCAGCAGTATCCCTTTCACAGCAGGGAGGCATCAGGCTGGCTCAGGCACCTCATGCAGCTGTACCCCGAAAGCATCGCCTCCCCGAGACCAGCGCCTGAATCTAAGCCCACATAAACCTTTCTGTTGCTGTGATACTACCTTCCACAGAGTCATGAACTTCTTAGTGGAAGAATACGCCACATGTGAACTCCGTCAGTACAATTTTTGTCCAAGTAATGGACGAGGGAAAGATCTAGTTTTGTTATGAGGCAATTTGACTTAATTATGGAGTAATTTATGTTTAAAAATTGACTATATTTTTCACTGTTGCTTTTTTAGGTCAGCTGCTCTTGGCTCTTAATTATGCTAGTTGAGGCTTTGCAAATCACTCCCTTTCCATGCGTCTCAGGGAAAGACTATTTTCTAAAAACAGACGTTCAAAGAAAATAGGGAACAGAGGCAGAGGACATTCGAGTCCAAACACGATTAAGTACTCGCTAATAAAAAGCTCATTTGGGCATGACATAAACTTAAAAGCAATAAAATGAACAGCAGACAGGATGAACATCTGTTTTATGTTTTGATTACCTTAGGTGTACAACGCAATATTTTTAATAGTGGGGTGTTGCAAGAGGGACCGGCCCCCGAAATGGCTGCTGCCCAGCAACTGGAAGATCCCTTCCCATGGAGGTGCCTCCGTGCAGCTCTGCTGTGCCACATCCATGGTGCCCCAACTCCTCGCCCTCCTGGGCAATTCTTTAAAGCCAAGTTCTGCATTAATCCATGAGGCCATATGGGCTGAAACAAGCCTGAAATTCTGGTTGGAAACTCAGTTCTTGTAGCTGGGAAGAAAATAATTTGTGATCTGAAAATTTCTGCCAACATTTTTGCTTATCCCTTTCTCGGCTGAAGTGGTAACAGGTCCAGAGAGCTCTGGAAGCCAAGCAGGGAGGTTTCTAACACAAAAAAAAAGCAACCAAGGCTGAGGTTCCTTGATCTTTGTCCCAATTGCTGTAGACAGTCAGAAGCATAAACCCTCTCAGCAATTTTAAGTTCCACGGGATTCTTTGGCTGCCTAGGACTAATTTGCCTCTAATCAAATCACAGTGTATTTTATGGCCCAGGCCAAAAAACTATCACAGAACTGGGATGCACCCTGAGCAATGGTGAAACGAGCTTTGAATAACACCTAGAAAGATCTTTTTCTAGTTTGCTTTGAACATCTTTGTACTTTGATGCTGCTGTTACAGAATAAGACATCTATGGACGAAACCCTTTTCAAACTGTACAGAAAAATCTACCCTTTCCTTATGGTTCAAGCAGAAGCTGAAATCAATGCTTAATATCGAGGAAAGGACCTGCAGGATGTACTGCAAATTTTATTTAGGGACAAAACAAACAAGCACTAATAGTAAAGAGGAGGCTGAAAATGCAGTTATTTTTCAACTGAACACCTTGTTCAGACAGATTTGCTCTCTCCTCTGTCTATCCATTTATTCTTTATATCTTGAAAATGTGTCCTCTATTTCAATCCAAAAATTTTAAAATGCTATTTGTCTGAAACAGCTCAAATTGTAACTGAATCTTTCTCCTGTAGAATTACAATAGATGACTATTCTGATATTTGACTATTTACATAATGGAAAATTAACATTTGCTGAACCATAACTTTACATTTTTTAAGGGAAGATTCATTGCTCAGACTACTTAAGAGTCAGAGAGATGCAGTGCATTCTTAGCAGAACAGACTGAAAAACTAATGTGGTATTTTTCATTAGATTCTTATTTTAAAAAGGATGTGGGAAAATACCTCATTGAGTATACATAGTCTGGAGGAAGAGAGATACAAAGCAAAATTTTGTTTTCTGGTATTCAGTTTTTCTCTGAAAAGGAAATGTTTCTCTTCAAAAAATGAGAAAAGCATTTTTAGGGAGTATTTTTAATGGAGAATTTTGACTATTTTCTGACAGGATCTTTCTGTCATCTTTTATAGTTGCAAATCGTTGGTATTTTACCAGACCAGACACGTTAAAAAGACAAAAGCATAGAAGGCAGTGGTGTGTAGTAAGGTTCTAAACCATCCAAAGACATGGCAGCTCCTGTGATGGGAGGCCGGGTGCTGGGGCAGACGTGGGACCGCTGCTGTTCAGAGCTGACCCGAGCGAAGGAAAAGCAGCCGACAATTCTGAGAAGCAGTGAACCTGATTCGTTTTCTCAGTAGCAGTTTGATCTACACCCGCCAGGTCTTTAAACTTGCATGAAGTTACACAGCAGTGTCCCAGAGTAACTTGGGAAATCATCTATCCTGCTCTTTTTATCTGGAGCTACTGCACAGCGGACACGTCCTTCCTACACCATAGCCTGGTTAAGAGATTCAGGTCTGAGCTCTGCCTCAGAACAGGAACGCACGTGAGCCTGGCCATCGGCTGGGCCGCCTTCGGGCTCCTCGCTCTCCCCTTCCCCACCCAGCGATGCCAGTATCGAACCAAAGCCCAACCCAAAACCCTTGGCAGAGCAGTGGCTTCTTTCTGTAACGCTTCCCTTGGGGCTCAGGCCTTTCAGCGTTCGCCTTTTATTCAAACCCAGATATTCAGTGCAGCTACTCTACGTACGCCCTTCCCTGCCTGGCCCCCACACCACTGCCCACTGGTCTCCCCAAGGGCTGCCACCCCCCCCCCTGCCCAGTTACAATAATACTATGCTGAAGTCACTTATTTCAAATTTCTGTAGCAATATCCTGCTGATCTGAGCCCCCACGCCTATGCTGGTGGCTGTAGCGTGGGAAGCTTGTTTGGAAGAGACAGGTTCTCAGCCGATACGGAACCAGCTTTGGCCAGCCCTGATTTGCAGTAGTTACTGGTGCGTGGCAAGAAGCAGGGCTCATTCATGGTTGGGACAGGAGGACAGGTTGCAGCTATATGGTATCATGAGAAACAAGGGCTAGCAAAAGCCCCCGTGCCCACCTCGGCTCCCTTCTGCACCTTCCCATCACTGGGAAGATGCTCCTGACCAAGCTATGGAGTCCACACAGCAGCCCTGGCTCTGGTCGTTCACAAGGTCGGGTTGCTCTTGCCTCAGGTGCTTCCCTTTTAGGGTGGGTCCTGTGGCCAGCTTGGCTGACGTGTTGGCTATGCAATGTCACTGGATGGGCCACATAGCAGTGGCTGGGTCCAGCATGTTACCCCCAGCATACCCTTGCTGCAGGAAGACCTGTGGTGAGGGACCAGCCACCGGGTCTCCTCAAGTGCAGCCTCAGGTCTGAACTGTGTGTGCAGCACAGCCCTAACTGGTGGCCCGGGATCTTATAGGGTGTAACAGCAACAAAAGCTGGGGTGGGAAACCCCTGCCATGTGAATGCACACACTACCATGAGGGAAAGCACCGAAGAAGAGGGAGAAGAAAAGCCATGCTTAGCAATGATTTCTCACACCTGCCCAAATACCATGTGTCACAGGCAGGGCTAGATGAGACTGGAATGAGACATGCCTGGTCAGGATGCTTTAAACCTCACTGCCCGAGAAAACCAGGTGCCAGTTTTTAGTTACGGTTAGTAACTGAGTGCTCCCAGGATGAGTACAAATGGAAACCCTTGGGAGAATGTCAATTCAAGGAAATGCTTCCAACTCGACAAAAAAAGTTGGATGACTTTGCCTCACATTGCCAAGGAGCTGAGTCCACAGCAAGGAAACTTCTACGAATTGCTCAGTATAGTGTCAAGCTCTGCTCCTCCGCCGCTCCAGATAACTGCAGACCAAGACAGCGCTTTAACAAACAGCTACAATCTCTCCCCACCACAAAAGTGATAATTTGCAGGCTTTCCATGACCTCATATGAAGCTTTGGCTAATGTGCATTAGGCTGGCTCTGGGGAGTTGACAAGCACGGTTGACACAGTTATAATTCAGCCTGCCAAACGGAATGAAGAATAACAAAGATTTAAAACTTTAATTAAAAATCTTGAAGCGAGTGAAATGCTGGAGAGAGTGGCAACTCCTTTACAGGGTTGTCAGTTTGGGATTTCTTTTGGTGGGGAACAGAGGTGCTGCAAGCAGGGAGGAGGGTGGAGATATGTTCAGATTTATCTGCAAATGCATACTATGTATTTTAAGATATTGAGGAATGGTTTTTATTAAGTGCTCCCATGAAGGGAAAGATAGCAAAGGAATCTGAAGGCACTACCGTTACACAACTGCCTGATCTACAATGTTGATTCTGTTGCACAATGCTGCCTAAAACTGAAATAAACACAACCGACATGAAATGCAAGTCTTCTGGTTGTTCTTTTCTGATATAAAATATTTCAGCCTGGGTAAAAGACAAGAACAAAGAGAAAACCAGCCTTTTTTGCAGGTGAATGTACTTGCGTGTCATCTATCTCATTAAGATGATACTAATTTATGGTGACATGAATGTTTTGGAAGTATCAACAAAAAAATTCCTGGAAAACCTGAAGGGACAGCTTCAATGTTCATCTTCAGGAACAGAGTATTCCAAAATAAAGCTGCCTTTTGTGTTTATTATGCGTTTGAAAAGCAACCTATACAGCCCTCAACCATGTAGCAACATTACCAGCAAGTCCTCCTTCCCCTTTTGCCAAAGATGAAGCAATGGTGTTTAGATGCCAACAACAAGGAAGGTGTCGGTAGCTGAGACACATGTTGAGTTGATCTGAAGGCCTGTGTTTTATTTTGCTAGGCTAAATAATTAATTTTGATCGCTGGTACTGTATGTGTGTTGGGGCATGCTTTTACTGCAGCTGCAGAACAGACATTGGTAGTTAAATCAGCAAACATGAATAGGCTTTTAAAAGCAACACTTAGCTTTTGAAGGTTCACGCGGAGAGTGAAAAGCAACGTTTTGCTTCAGCCCTTGCCTAGGACTAATGCTGGTGCAGGCAGTGAGCACAGCGTGGCACCGTGAAAGGAGCACGCTTCTGCAAGGACACAGACAACACTGCTGCCAAGCATGGCGAGGACCAGCCTCGGCTAGAAGCTGTTTGCTTCTCTTATCTCTGCAGGGCATCACATGCACTGCTAGTGTTCATAAGCCTGGAATTAACCTATTTGAACATTCTTCTGAATATTCTTTCTTCGCTTCCCCTCGTAACTTCCCTAACCAAGAGTCTTCTACAAGTAATAATGAACAAAAGAAACCCTTCAAGTGTTGGCTTAATTTAAAAGTCTAGCCGTGCTACTCTGGCAAGCAAAGGAGTTTTGTCCTCCAAAATTACACTCTTCAGTTAAGATATTGTTTTGCATATTCCTCTGAGGTGCTTCACATGTTTAACATCTATTTATTAAGTTATACTCGCATTTCCCTGGGAGCTCCTCAAGTACATAGCATTCCCCTAGCGATGAAGTCACTTTGTTACAAAGAAATGAAGACTCAAATTTTGAAAAGCACAAAAAACTTTTGTTCTTTCACCGCCTGGCTAAGTGTGGTGAAAGCAGCAGACTCCAAACGCTGATTCTGTATAGCTGCAAATGCCAGGTGCTGCTGGAAGTCAGCTCCCAGTGGCAAATAAACCTGTAATAGAGAATTGATCCATTGGAATTGTGTTTTCAAGGGAAAATATCTTACTGAAGGTCTGTGGCCAGCAAATGTTTGAACATGGCAAAGGCAGAAGGAAGGCTATCCTGATACGTTTTAGGCTTCTTGTGATGTTCCAGACCACTCCAGCCTTATTCCTAAATAATGATCTAACTAGAATGACCAGTCGTCACAGCCCTGCTCTGATCTTTCCCACTACTCTGTCAGGTGATAAAATAGCATAAGGAATTCTTTGTTTACAAGGCACTATTGCTGAGGCAATTACGTGTGAAATGTGTCCCAGTGTTGCTGTTGTAGACATTTCCTGTAGTTTTAGAGCAGATATCTCTGAAAACATCTTCAGTCCTGCATTCAAGCCTTCCTTCACGCTCCAAGCCCCAGTATGCATTCATAAATAAGGTGTGATTTTACAACCAATCAGCCAGGCTCTTTGGTGTTGTCCTAATCGCGAATATTTTGTGTAATACACGCTGTGATGGCCAAGCAGTTCCCCCATCCTTGCCCTTTCCACCTGTGTGCTCTCGCATGCTGGTTAAAGAAGCTGCATGTGCAATAGCTTGAACCCCTTATCAACTCATAACATCAAGAGACATCAAAGACGTTCAGGCCATTCATCGGCTAGTCTTAACTGATATCTTGAGTAAGGCTAGAGGACTGCTAAAATAAATCTATACGGTGACCCATTCATCAGCTGCACCCGGGAACTTCCATGCGTTTCACAGGAGGAATTTGTTTAAGGTATGCTCTTATCTAAGAGAATTCGTAAACCCTTAAGAGATGACATATTATATATTTTTAAAAGCTCCCTGATTGTACATGAACACTTGAGATACAGTAATCTGTGAGTTTATTCAGATTTGTAGCTCAGCATAAAGCTGTCTGGTTTTTGGACAGCCCTTTTGATTTACCATCCTGTGGTGAAATTGCTGCAGGAATTTGGAGAAGGTCCAATTCTATTTGTTTAAAGTCCTGATCATGTGGCTTTGGCATTCCTAACATATCCAGCAATCATTTGCTTTTAATTACCATTCATTTCAACCACATAAGTAATGAATGTGGCTACCACATCCAACTTACAGGCTGTGTAAACTCTTGAGCTGGGTGGAACTTTCTTCTATATAGAGGCTTAACTATAAATTTAACTCAAAATGTGAATCCTCTTAACTTATTTTAGGCAGGCCTTTACAAGTTTAAAATAAAAATAAATAAAAAGGAAATGAAAAAAGCCTTAAATGAAAGATTCCACACAATACACCTGATTCACTTCAGAAGCAATTTCCTGGCCTCCTCAGCCTCTTAGTATGACTGTAGAAACCTTAAAAAAACAAGTTGATTTAGCGTTTCTATTTATTCATGGTGTCCAGTTTCCAGAGGAGTCTGTTACTTGTAGTTTTAAACTCAATTTAGCATTTAAACTCATTTTCAGCTGGGTCCCAGTGGAGCAACAATTAGAAAAGGAAAAGAGTTCAAAGAAGAAGGGTTATAACCTTTCAACGGTATGTTTGCCTGGACTTTAAAAAAAAAGCATCTCTGTTACTATTCTTCCTACATTTGGCAAACACTAGGTCAGATGGCTGGGTTGATAACCTGTTGGTACAGAGAACTTCATGGTTAGGTACAAACCAACACCCAGGAGTCTTTCATGGCTGCTGAAGCAAATGTTCGTTTTTTTAGGGCTATTGTTATTTATATTGTGCTGAAAGCCTAGTATCAGCAGGCCCAACTTCTCTTGAGAAAAAAGAAATCTCACATCAAATCTGTGCAAGAGGAACCTACCAAAAAACACAAAGAGAAGCTGAGAAGCTGCGCTGTTGCATGCTTAAAACTTGTGTTAAACCTACATATCTTTTGCTGTTGAAGGCTCCAGTTGAGAGTGGTGTCCCAAAAATCCAGATGCTGTATATATACATTGCAGGAGCCAAGCAGACCATGCAGACAACAGCTGGAGGAGGAACAGAGGTAATGTAAATTGTCAGAAGTCACAACTGCCCAAACTGGGAGTCGAGCAGTGACCTGCAAGTCAGAACCTGGGGCCTCCACTTATTAAACTACAATGGTTTCATCATGGAGAGCTGGAATCCGTACATATTTTCATGTACTCAAAGTTAAGCTTTGCTTTATAAAGTAACAGTACTTTCTGTAGCCAATAGTACTGTTACGAACAAGCTTCCAGTGTCATAATTCAGTCTCAAGATCCAGCCTCTGCCAAGACCTGGCTACCAACAAATGCATTTGGAAGC
This sequence comes from Ibycter americanus, assembly GCA_035590275.1. Classification (NCBI taxonomy): domain Eukaryota; kingdom Metazoa; phylum Chordata; class Aves; order Falconiformes; family Falconidae; genus Ibycter; species Ibycter americanus. Next base: position 60,061,034 of record JAVJGI010000040.1, read on the forward strand.
ACTGTACTCCATGAATACCAACGGAGAACTAGTTGGCTTGTTTGCTTTTCCTCTCTCCCAGTCCTTGCAACTAGATGATGTGGAAGCCTCCCCTGGGACCCACACTGCAGGCTCTCCCCAGTCGGAGCGCACGGGTACCCCCAGGCAGCACCTGCACATCCGGACACGTGGGATTGAGGGATAACAGCATGCAGGGTGACTCAGGCTGGCAGGCTGAGGCTGCTCTTATCTTCCACATAGAGATGTTGCCCACTCAGGTCAGAATGGATTGGATCACGCCTGAAATAATGGGCTTTGTCAACGTAAATGGGAGTTTCAGTGCTCTCACATATTTAGCTAACTTGGCTCAAGAAACAGACCTCTTACGCAAGATTTCATCCCTTAAATTTGAGCATTTTATTTTAGAGGCATTATATTTTAGAGGGAAAAAGTGATGCTACAGTAGCAGACGAAACGGGCAGGAAAATCGTTACCAGTGTGTCCTAAAATTACAGCAGACCTGGACAAAAATCTTATTTTTATAAAGCTGGTTGATAGCACAGCTGATCATTCGGACAGTAATGAAACTGCTACAAGGTGGAAGTGTAAGCGGTTACTATGTTATCTATCAGTCCATAATAAGACAATGAGATTTGACCAGAAGAAATAATAAGCTAGGGTAAATTAAATGAAGATTTTGTCTCTGTTTTATGTGGTCACAAAAAGATCTAAGATACTTTCTAGAACATATACAACATATAGCTGGTGTCAGATAATTTGTACCTAGAGATACCTGCAAGGAAGACATTTAGGAAAGAACCCTCACTTGCAAACAAGCAAAGAGAAAGTCAATGCGCTTGTTTGAATTACTAAAAGAAAAGCAAAATTTTGATGAGGAACGTGCTGTGGTTCATCTGCTGCTGCTGCAACTCTCTATTTTAGGAAGATATGTTTAAAAAGAATATGCAAATTTGTCCTTGGTCACTTGAAGAGAGCATAAGAATGACAGAAATGACAGCAGCTTTCATACGGAGACACAGTTGACTGTACATTAAAATTATCCCTCTGCCAGGCTATTAAGGCAATTAAAGGCAGACCACATTAGGCCCTGAACTATTGAAATTTGATGTTCACAGGAGGCAGATGCAACCCAGGGCAGACAGTTTTGAATGGAAGGGAAAGCCAATGCTTTCTCATCAGAACTCTCCCTTCCCCTGTTGTGTTTCCTGCTATTGCCAATAAGCCATAGCTGATTTTTTAATCGGTTGCGACGAGATGATTAAAAATAGTCATAACCCATTAGCTAGAAGTGATGCTGTGGCAAGCGCTCAGCGGGAGCACACCAACGGCAGCGGCACCCAGCAGCGTGGTTCCAGTTGCCGCCTGCCTTGGAAACGTCACCGGGAAAGATCTATAGACAGCCGTCCTGCTACAGGCCATCAGCGGCTACTCTGCCTGTTTGATTTTTATTTAGCTTACTATGGTTTGATCAGTTCCCAACGAAGCTGAGGGCACTTTGAGGCCCCTTTGAAAACTGAATTATCAAATAGAATTAGGGCCCCATTCAAAATTCACCTGTTTTTCATTTCATTAATGTGTGTGCCTGCGTCTGGATCCATGACCTGCACAGCCCATCAGTTTTTTCCCCTTCATGCTGCCCCTTTCATGTGTCTACCTTACAATTTCCTCTTCTTCTCTTCAGGTTATTGATCACCCAACTTCCATATGCTGACATGATTCAATTTCCTTTCTCCCTGGCACCCCTGCAGCTATACAAACATCCACTGATAACTCTTTCTCTTCTCCTTTCTCAGTCCTGTATGAAACTTTCTTCTCAGCTGCTAGCCTACAGCCCTGGTCCCAGCCAGCCACTCCCACCTCGGCATACAACCCTTCCATCTTCAGAGTGGCCTTTACTGACCTTAGCTCATCAGACTACTTTTTGCGTATTTGATGCAGTCACATAAACCACAGCAAAGTTACTATTCTCACAAAATACATTCTGTGATCTTTTGTTAACTGGCTGCATCATCTGTAAGGCTCCAGTTGACCTCTTATATTAGAAGCACATCTACATTTCAGGTTACCCTACTGCACTGACTCGGAAGAGACGAATAACGTGAGCTTTGTCACTAGTATCTTAAAATGAGGTCATATATACACACACATACCTTGGCATTTTGAAGAGGAGGTTGGTAACTAGAGGGCCGATAGTATCTCCTCTGAGTAGCATCAGTATGAATGTCTCCGAGAAACAGCTCCTCCACAAGGTGGTCTAAATTGTGGTGCAGGTACTGCTTCTCCACGCGGATCAGCTGGAGTTCATGCATGGCAAAATTCAGAGCTTTGGTGCATTCACAGCCGTTCTCTTCTCTCAGCAAATCGTAGCTCACATCCTGCTCCCAGGGACTATCTTCTGGTATAAATCCAGGACACGTATGGTTCACCAACTCACTTAATTTTTTGGCTATTGCTTCGTTGTGGCATATGATCTGTATGCTGCGTAGCTGATAATCAGCTTCCGTACCCCCTCGGATGATCCAGGATGCTTGGCGGAGACGTATTTTGCCACGTATAACTAATGTGTAGATAGGGTTTGTGCAGCGATTGCCACCATAATAAAACTGATAGGCCTTAAATGTATTATTGTGGTAGAACCTGTAAGATCTTGTGATGAACTCTGGGCCTGCTCTAACTTCACAGCTGAGGGAAGACAGAAAGTGATCGAAAACAAAATTTTAGCAAGGTGACACACCATGTATGCTACAGGTAACAAAACCGAGCAAACCCACATGAGTCCACAGAGACACTTGGGTGCTAATGTCCCACATTCATGGGACATGAATGGGAGTGAATAGGAACTGGGCACCTGTGGCCTGCCAAGTAACCAACAGCTTCCTCTGATGTTACGCTGTTGTTAATGTACTGTTTCATGGTGATCATATCGAAGGGCTTTATCTCTGTAGGTTTAAATACTTTTTGCCTAGGGACCACCATGTGACTCCATTCTTCTCTGAAAAAAGTAGCGGCTTATTAAACATCTATTCTTTGCTTTTGCATGATAGATTTAGCAAAAGGACTGATGACATCAGAAAGCAAAATGCCAAATGTCCGCAGAACAGCACAAAGCACCGGCTTCTATGCTACTGTAGAAACTTCTCAGCGGAGCTCCACCAGTTCTGGTCTGCAGAGGACGTGCAGGATTGTGTCCTCAGCTTTTCCACTTAAACTTTCAACAGGGGTGGCAGTTAATACAACAAACTTCTGACCGTTAACACAAAATTTTGATTTGGCTTGAATTTGGACCATGCAATATTCAGATTTTGTGGGGTGTTTTTCCCCCGAAGACATAAATGGCAGTTAAATTCCTGTAGAAAGTCCTTCTGTGCCTTCGAACTTGTCCCCCTTGTCACATCCACTCTCCTTAACATAAATATACTCCTTTCTGTTAAAAAACCCCAGTCTTTCCTACTACAAGTCACTTCAAATAGGCGTGTGAATATTGCCTGCTGAGATACAGAAAGCAAAATAGCTCTCTGAATTGCAAGTCATCATGTATAGAGAGTAACAGAACTGGTGAAATACAACTTCTTAATTTCTTTTGCTAATAAAACCTGTGCTAGAGACATGCTCTGAAAACAAGGACCTATTCAATGGATCTAATGCATGTAGTCAAAGATAGTACAATGTTATGTTTGAATAAGCATCCAAGTTTTGGCAACCTGTTGGGCTCCTTCCTATTCAAAGAGAGATTTAAAGATATTTCACAGCATGCTGTTTAAAATCCAAACTATAAATTGATTTATTAAGACAGCTTTATAGCACGCTATTCTAATGTGGATAATGCCCCACCTTCTCCTTTTATGCATAAACATATAGAAAGCATCTGGAATCTAAAGCATCACCATATTAAAGAAAATATTTCCCCTGCTGCTTACAGTGGGAATATTTGTAATTCCATCTCTGCTTCCTTGCCCTCCTCCACATATATCGCTCAAGTATCGTGTTTTATCTTTCCTTACCCAGTAGAGACCCAGTGTCCCTCAATATTGGGAGGCATCTGCACAGTGATCCGGGCTCCATTGTGAAGGTGTTTCAGCATATGATGACACTGTGACTCCTTGAAAGCCCTCCATGCACTCTTCTCCAAGGACCGAGGGTGGGACCTGCTGTCCGGGTGAAGAAGAGCAGAACCTTCTCCCAGCCCTGTGATAGAAAAGTGTAAATAATCATAAGACCCTGCTGAGAAGGGCTTCAACACGATAAAGGAGGTTGTGAACATCTTGTGTACAGTGACACTTGTTTGCATTGTTACGTGTCTGGGAAAGTACTGTTTATGTGTCTTTTCTCATCTGGCAAAAAAAATAATGGGAAGCTCTTCCCCTCTGTCAGCCCACTAATAATCCACTAAATCAATTTGCTTTATGAAATACACTGGGGAAAAGGGCTTGAACCAGTGTTACAATTCCACACCCAGGAGATGTGGCTCTGAACCTGTATTTTACAGACACCTCTGTAATCGCTGGTCAGGACAATCAAAAACCTGGACCTTGAAACTTTTAGAAAGTTGCATCCAGATCCGGACATAAACTTTGCGGTTTCAGCCCACCTCTAATTTGGACGCTTCTATAATAAACTTGCAAATAAAGACTACTCTTTAAAGCCAAAGGAAAACAGATATTAAAAGCAAAGCCTCTACACACAGGAAGCCTCTGTGATGACTGAGGTGGTCAATTAAAGGCAGATTCTGCTATTTTTATTTTAAAGGGGAAAAGGAATTTCAAAAGCTAACTTTATCTCCAGCACGCAGTAATTTTGGTTTCTAGTAATGTATACATACAAAACCCACCAGCGTTCTCTCTACACAATATTAATTGAACAAAATGAATACATAGCTTCAGAAGGAATGTGTCTTTATTCTTTTAGGCACAGCCTGCTCTTAGGTATGTTGGAAAACATGGATCAAAAGAAAAACACACATCTAGAGGTTAAGAGGTGATAAACATGAACCTGACATAATGGGTTGGAAACGGTATGACTTTGCCAGGAGGAATTTAAGAACCAGTGGGCTAGAAAACAAATACGGGGTCGGGTAGAGGGGCTGGTCGTGCGCCCAGGAAGTCGGGGTGGCCATCTCAGGAGAGGGATGTCTTGCTAACACGTGCTCCCAGGGGCAGGGTCTAGGATTCACCCCCATCTTTTCTGGTGCCCCCTTTGCTGATCCGGCTCAGGAACTGAGCTGTTGGGGATCACCAGCACATGGTGCAACCCTGCACCGTGCTGAGCTGCCTAACGCAGGACCCTTTATAACGCTTTATTCCCCAGGCCCCATCTAACACTAAGGCACATGCTTGGGCATTGCACAGCATCGCTACAGAAGTTACAAGAAAATCAGTATTATTTGTTTTTAGGTGGACAATGTTTCAAACCTTTGCCATTTCCTATTGCAAAAAAGAAAATGGTGTCAGTGATTCATTATGTTGGCTAGGTCTTAGATCTTCCGGAAGAAACTTGGACTTTCCAGGTGTTACACTTGGAAAAATGTCATTGCTAAAAATATAAATACATGTCAATCGATTAAAAATAGCTAAACAAAGGCAAGGACTTATCTAGTAGGCATGGTAAAGAATGATCAGAAAAAATACAATAAATACCTGAATGTAAACAGTGCTCACTTGAGAATGATCTCAAGATTTAATGAGATTAATAAATACAACCTCACAAAGTCTTTATAGGAAAATCTGGTAGCTTTGTTGCAGGTTACAAACAATTCTTCAATGTGAATGAGAATTTATGGCCTGTCTGTCTAAAGGGTAATAAATACTAGAGATGCTTTGATATTTGAGCATGCCGTCTGAGATGCCCTTAAAGGAGACTGATTTTCAGGAGGTGAACACTCCTCCCTTTCTGGAAGTCAAGGCTTCTCAGGCATTTCTACATCGCTGAGCAGCCACTCATGTTAGTGCCAAACAACTCCAGTTCTTCAGCCAGGAATGGTTTGACTGCTTCAGAAATGGCATGGCCACAGCAGGGTGCTGCTCTGCTTGAGCTGACTACAACTTTGGAGAGGCAGGATTTACTAGATGAGGTCGGTGCCTCATGTACGTGGCCATACAGCCTCCAGGGCTGAAGCCAGCATCTCTGCACAGCAGCTCTGTGCTGTGCTGTGTCTGCAGTCCACCGCACCTGGAGCAGCACTTGACACTCTCAAAAACTTGGGCTTATTTGGGTTTTCTGAAACCTTGTGGATATGGGGTAGATATCACAGGCCTTCACACCACCAGCAGAACAAGTTCAGCCAGGTACAGGTGAACTTACCAGTATACTTATTTTTGTCATTCTGAGTCACAGCTAGTGACTGAGAGTGACCTTCTAACACTCTTCTCCATCTCTAAGTCTCCACACACTCACAAAGCCTGTATTATCTCAACATCTCATTCTGAAATGGAGCGAGCGCTCCTGTCCATGGGCTCGGAACATCTTTTGGGTCAGAAGCGACGACTCCTGCAGGGTACCCGGTAGAGGCTGTAGCCATCAGTACTAACTTCCAACAGAAACATAGCTGTCAGAATGTGTCCTGCAGACACATTATCTCACACTTAAAAAGCCTTTGAAAATTTACATTTCCACTTGAAGTTGTTAAGTGTTTGGAACCTGCCATCAAGAGGAGGTTTTGAAATGGTTCAAGTGACTATTTCCAAAGTGTATTTACTATACCACTTGCTTTTAAGCAGTTGTATTTTGCCTAGCTCATGTCATATGATTCATGAATACAGATGCACTTAAAAAGGAATCATTTATTCATTTAAACATACTTGGGCACTTAATTCTTCCAAGCAAAAATCCCTCTGTGGGTGGCTACCATCTTGTTTGTGCACATATCAAGGGAGAAAATGTAGTAACCACATTATGCATTCCCAGTTACTCCCTGAAGGAAATAATGAAGAGGTTTTTGAACAGAAGTCAAACTTTATGTGGTATTACACAGTGTCTTTTCTTTGATATAGTTCAAAAGCCATTGGGTCCCCACTCTCTCTGTCACATGTATGTAGTTCTGTCTGCAACTTGCAAATGACAAATTATAACCAGTGAACGGAAGGGAGATTTGCTTCGATAGCCCCAGAGATCTGTACCTGCAAAGAGGGTATTTGTTTGGGACTCTATCCACCCAACTGTGACAAATGAGGGCATGAACAAGCTTAGGTAATCAAGACAGGCATGAGAAAGTAAGGACGGCTGCAGAGACAGAGGAAGGGATGTAGAAATACACACATGCTAGGCAACATCACATAAATAGGACAGGAATATCTGAATATCAATTACGGTATAAAATTAAAAGGCAGCGATGGGACCTTTACCTGTGTTTGTGTTGCTGGGGTTAGGAAATAATTTAGCACTGCCTTCTTCCTTACCAAGTAATCATTTCAACGCTTTTGTATTTACTGACATATGCCTGTACATATGACTACTGTGCTAAGGAGCCATAACTTCCCCTTGTACCACCTGAAGATCAAACACCAAGACCGGTGATAGGCTTCCCACACAGGGCAGTAAGCCGAACGCTGCCTTCCTGTGCTTCTGCTCACACCAGGTGCTCAGGGGCAGCGCAGTGTCCCCCTGCTCCACCCCTGGCAGTGCACAACTGTGTGTCCTGCAAAGCTGAGGTCCTGCAGGGGTGATGTCACTCATCTTAAAAGATCTATTGGGCCATGTTAAATGGGACGTTGCTGGAAGGCTCGAGGTAAAAATGTGCTTTCAGGAAACTGAGAAAAGAATTTCATGGCTCTTTAAAAGCCCACTTTGGAGCCCAGACGCAGTTGCAACATAGTTGGAGACACAACTTTCATTCAAGGAGATCCAAGTCTGCTACTCTCTACAGCACAGACAGATGGTAGGTTTCAATACCTCCAGGACACGCCATGCAAGTATCTCAGACTCTCTCTGACTGACTGACTTTTAAATGCTGGTGTATTATGAAGGAATCTTACCCACTTGTTAAAAAATAAAAATAAAATCCACCATGTTATTACTCAAAAGTGTGACAGACTTCAAACAAGAAACTATCTTTGTATGAGACTAACAGCAGTAATCCTGCGAAGCCTCTGGTTGGCTTTCACTTTAGCTACACCACAACCGGAGGTCATAAGATTGTATTGCCCACCCCATGGCAGCTGTTTACACAAAGGAGCAAGTCCAAAAGGAGAAGGAAAATTTCAGAATCCATCAGAAATGCCAGCTAGAAAAGCAAAGCAAAACAAATGCATTTTCTGATGAGTTGCTCTCCAAGTTCTCTTTCATAGTCAAGCCCTAGCAGTGCAGATCACAGTTTTAGCACCAAACTAACTGAAAACAGTCTAAGAGGTGCTACAGCTAGCTGGGGATCCCTGCCCAGGCGCTCACAGATCACACTTTACAGGGGAAGATGTAACATCCGAGTGGGAAAGTGGAGGTCTGCACGGCTGCCACTCCAGTAGGATGGATAGGAGCATGCACCACACCAGAGGACTTCAGGCTCTCAGAATCACCTATAAACCTGTGTCTGATGTGGGAACAACCATCCAAGATGAAATAATTGTTAAGGGAAGATAGGGCACTTTCAAGTTCTTCAAAGATTTCTGCACGTAGCTGCGAGTAACATACAAATCTTAAAAGGGCAGTCTGCTGGCAGCCTGTTACCCAAACGTGTTTCAAAAATGGCTGTGACAAAGCTCTCCACCAACACTTCTGCAAAAAACTGCAAGCTGCTAGAACAAATGTTTCAGTTTTCTGGAAAACAGTATGCAAATAATGTACAATTGCAACACAGATAATGATAAGTAGAGTTGTGCTTGAACACAAATTCTTATAGTTTAATTCATGCCTAAACACCATGGCCAAATTCTGTTCTGAGCTATGCCAGATTGCAGAAGTATAATGCAAATAATCTTAAATCTTAAACTGTTTAGATTTAATCAGTTTAATGAGCACCTCTACCAGAATCTACACCATGGCTTCAAACGTTCAAGTGTAGTGCTTCAAACCAGACTCCAAGCTACTAGGTGTTCAGCAGGTTCACCCTTTGCTAAGTGGGAGAATAAATGTTACCTAAAAGTAGGATTCAAACCTGGCTTTAGATTCGGATTGCTCAGCAGAAACCACTTCACTTTTTCTTTCATTTATAGCAATGTAAACCCAGAAGATCACAATTTTACTCTGAGTTACAACAACCTCGAGTGACAGTACGAGTTCAAAACACGTGATGGCTTCATCCGGGATAGAAACATTTTAATGTTCATGCTTTATTTCTGCAGCAAACTCTTTTCAAGTTAGAACTTGTCTGGAACTTGAAAAACCTTACAACTGATAAAGAATAATTGGCTGGATTAAGTTTATAGCTCTCCTTATCTGGGCAGTTGCCCTGCACAATTAAATAAATAGACATCTGGATTACGCTCTTTCTTCATGTGGGATAGTGTTAGATAACGCCCGTGACAGGCTTTTAGCTACAGTGCAAACTTACATAATTGCCATGGAGAATATAATGTCCTGTTACCAAGCCACGGTCTGTGTTTACCAGTGTTTTCCCTTCACTTGAAACTTCAAAGAGTCCTTGCAAGATTGGGACCTAAATTAGCTACTACAAACAAAAGGGCTGGGAAAGGAAAGCTGGGTTTTACGGCCATGGAAGCAGACGGGACAACAATTTCCTTTCACATGTTATCTGTTGCTTTTCTTGTGCATACAGTTTCCAGGTACAGCTTTCAAAGAGATGAGAAAGGAATGTTTCAGAGGGTGGAAGATCCTGAAGAGAGATCTGAAGTATGTTCAGATGGGACAGCTAAAAAGAAACTCCTGTACACCTTGGTCCTTACTCTATGCCCTCTCTTGGAAGAGGACAGAGAACCAAGCAGTTACACAGCCGATAACCTCTGCTAAGCTGAAGTTCGGCTTTTAATTGGGATGCCTGCTGCTACCCGTGCCAGGTGAAGCGCCACCGCCGGGCGCATGGGCTTCTTTATGAAACCCTGAAGGGTTAAAGGCCACTTCCCTGCAGGGCAGCAGGAACTCCGCCACTGGCATCAGTGGGTGCAGCGCTGGGCCGCTAGTGCAGTTCAATGTCAACGGTAGTTCGGTCTTGCGCTCTTTGAAGGGCACATCTGCTCTCTGTCAGAGACATCTGCCATGCAGCCTGCAGACCTCTGCCCCATCCTCCACCCACACCTCGGCACCAGGACTTATTCAGGTGGAACTGCTCCCAACACCGATGGGACTTGTGTCTGAGTAAAGACAACGCCAAACAAGCCCGCTACGTATAATCCTACCCTCTACCAGCCCTACTTAAAGCGTCGCGTCAGTAATAAAATACCAGCCTTGCCTTGAATAGCCGAAGGTATTTGCCTTCATGGTTCAGGCTAGTTTTGGGCCTCACAGCCTGCCAGCCTACCTCCTATGGACACCCTACAGGGCGTAAAAATTGCCCTTACTGTTCATGACACCTACATCGCACCACCGTTAGCCCATGGTCAAGCTACAGGGATCAGTGAAATCGAATTTACACTGATGAAATTGTGAATAAAATTGAGTCCGCCTTCTAACTCTCCCTGCAAACCCCGTAAGTCTTACACTAAGCAGTGTCTCTTCCCCTCTTTCTCTCTTGTCTTTCAGATTTCCAGATGCAGTACTTTCCTGAGGGAACAGATCACATATGCCTCTAGCACGGAGCACAATATTTGTCCATTTTATGGATATGAGTATTGGTATCTTCTGATACATTTACATACTATTTTCTTGAACGGGTTTTGAAATAACACACTTCTATGTAACTAATTTAAGCAATATTGCCAGAGAACTTTTAAAAGTATAAACAGTTTCACTCCGAAAAGCCTCGCAGTCCTGTCTTCATCGCCTTTATTAGTACTATTTCCATGATGTTATCAACAAATTGTTTTAAAGTTTCTAATTCATTACTCTAAGAGAAACATAACCAGAAATACACTAAAGTTTCTTCTTAGCATCTGTATTTGTAAAAAAAAGTTTACATTTACAAAAGAAATCATCCAAATTTTTCTGAATCTACTTGAATGTAGCTTTTATTAATCAGGTTTTCTGGAGCTGAATGATCTTAGCGTTTGACATCTGAAACTTCTGTGGCTTTTTGTCTAAGCAAAGAAAACAGTGATAATGGACAACTTCCAGCTGCAAACCTTTTTTCCTTTTTTTTTGACACTGTACAGGTTTTATTTTGAGTAACAAAGACAAGTTTTTCCAAATTTCAATTCAGTGATGTTAAAGTAGGCATTTCTTAACATAATGAAAGGAGAAGCTTTAGCCTTACAGGACATTTTAACTTTTGTTATAAAACTTTTAAGCCCTCAAAATCCTCAACCACCCACCCACACTCACTTGCTTTTAACCCTTGAATTGCCATGTGCAATAGAAATACAAAGGAAAACAACATGTGGCATAAAGAGGCTTAACAGTGGGATCCCCTGGGATTGCTGGTTATTCTTACATATTACCAATTCAGGCTAGCCGCTGACTGAAGGATGTTCCTATTGACTCTATGGCACAGAGGGAAAAGCTCTAGGCCAAGTTAAAGCTAACAGGGTAAACACATTTAGACAGGATACATTTCACAGCATTATATGCCACTGATGTAATTTTCAAGTTTGTAAAAGGGCAGCAGCTTCCCAGCGCTTAGAGATCAGATCCAAACTGTGCACTACTACATTACAGAGGTGTTTATCTTTGCATGCAAGGCGCTGAGTTCCATCTTTCTACAAGAACTTAGGTTTATGTTATTTGGTGAAACACAATTGCAGATGGAAGAAATAGATGATTTTCCTCCTTCATCCTCTTTTGGCAGCTGCCTTTTTGATCTGATCACTGGCCTTGATTTGTTTCCTGCTTCAGCCAGGGTTCAGCTTTGCTCTGTAATTCCAAGCAGATGAGCTGGGGAGTCCAACCCTGTAATTACACCTCCTCTCTTTACCCTCTAACTTCAAACCTCCCATTTCGACTTTTACATCTCAGATCACAGAGTTCTGAAGAACACCTCTTGCATCCCGGCAGGTCTGGCTCAGCTAAACACGTTTCTGCGCTCTCTGGATTTCATAGCTGAGCTGTGAGAAAGGTATAAAACCCCCTCCTGGGGAACAGGGTCTCCTGCTCTTTCTTTCTCAAAAGAAAATACACAATCAGAAGCCCATGCTCTTTATTATTTATTAAATGCCATCTGTGTGCTTAGCACTTGTACAAACACAGAGAGAGGCAATCCCTGCTCCACAAAATCAACCCCAGGGATAGCTTTGAGATCTTCACCCCGGCTCACAGATCTCACGCTGAATCCATGCAGGTCACTTGCCTTGTAACAGTTTAAAAAAATTCCTCTTTTGACAAGGAAGCTTGGGGTCCTAAGAACTTGAAGAAGTTCTGAAGGTGCTTGAAGAAGGCTAGATGCTACAAAGTACTTGAGAATTAGGAACACTCTTCAGAACGATGCTGTAACCGAGTAAGTTTAGTCACACTTTCGGAATATCGCGCCCAGATTTTTCAAATCTGGCTGCCAAATGTTAGACATACCTAAGCAGCTCATTAAGTAACCCCCTTTTCAGGAGCTGCTCTTGAAGAACACTGGCTTTCTGGAAAGGCGGGTTATCTGTTTAAGTGCTTAAATACGGATCGACAAGCTGAACTTGTAAGTTTAAGTTTAAATACGCTGGCTTTTCTCATTAAAATCTTGTCTACTGTGCAGTTTCAGAGAAACGTCAGTCCAGGGCTGAGCTGAAAGAGTGTCAAGGCGGGACTGTGCGTCGGACACCCCCGGTCCCTGTGCGCCGCAGCACGGCGTTCTCCGCCGGCTGCCAGCCCGGGTGCCGGCGCGCCCCGCTGCCCACGG
>JAVJGI010000040.1:60073989-60092790 GCA_035590275.1 Ibycter americanus
TCTCTTCTCTTCTCTTCTCTTCTCTTCTCTTCTCTTCTCTTCTCTTCTCTTCTCTTCTCTTCTCTTCTCTTCTCCTCCCCTGTTTTTCCTTTCCCTTTTTCACTTGTCTTACAATAATCATATTGTCTTCTACTTAGATGTGCTGCTTGGCACACCTTTTCGTCTTGCAGCAACTTGGTTTTGTAGCTTGGAGTTCTTACAGCAGCTGAGCAAGTGAGATCTAGCAGTTGCAATTGATCGAATGTATCATTAAGGCTACGTGAAGAATTTCTCTGGTGACTGGGTTAAAAAAAAATCAAGATTTTGGTTTGGATTAAAATGAATCTAGACTTTTTTCCATTTTTTTTTTCTCCCCAAGGAAGAATGAAAACTCCCAAAATTACATTTTATGTTGAATGAAACATTCTGTTCAACCCAAAATGAAACATTTCATTTTCCAAGCATTTGCAAGAAAAGCAAAGGAAATGAAGGGATAGATTCACAAAACTGGAAAATGAAAAGGAGGAGTTGGACACTTTTAACCTGTTGCCAGAGAACTCTTCTGTTTTGTCACTTTTCAGCTTCATATACATATTTATTGAAACACAGAAATGAGCCCAGAGGAGTGTTCCAACCTGCAGGCTACCTATGCCTTCTCCTGTATCTATTTCCCATGAAGATTTAAAAAAAAAAAGTTTACAAAAAAGTAGACCAGAAGGCAGCACCTTCACTCCAGTCCCCATTCTGAAGCACAGCAGCGGTAAAGATGAGGCGTGAGTTTACACATGCCTTCTTTGCGTGGTGTAGCCTTTAACTACTTCTGACACGTACAGCTCATTTTTCCTGCACTACCAAGCCCCTAAATCAGAAAGTGAATTTTAAGTCAGATCTCTGTAGTAAACATCCAAACCATCAGGTTTTAGTGGGGGTCCCTCAGTTGCTTCTGTTGAAGCTCTTCTACCCTGTATGGGATTTTTAGGAACTGAGACAAGTAGAGCAAGTGAATGTGACTCCCTACCCCAATGGGTAGGATGCTCAACTGAAAGGTGGGAAACCTGCAGTTTAGTTATTTCTTAAGTTCTTTAATTACTAATGAAATCAGTTAACAGGGCAGATTGAGACAGATGCCCTGCCCTGAATATGAAAAGGGTTGATATTGTGGGTGAACTTCTGGGAGGTGAGGGCTATTGGTTGCATCTCCTCTGGCAGAGGAAGGAAACTGGTGTTTTCTCACATCCACCTGAATTCTCCAACTGCTATAATACCAGTTAAAAGAATACCACAACCAATGCTTTCCTGAGTCTGGCTTTTTAAACTTGTCTTCAAGCCGAAATGATTCGGTGGATTTGACCAGTCTGCCCTTTGCTACATGTATTACATGGCAGATATTCCACCAAATAAAAAATGTCCTTGAACATGTGTGAATTTACAGTATGAGTCCAGAGTAAACAGTGGGCTGAATGAAGCCTTTAAGGTGAAATTCACCTTTACTTTCAGAAAGCTCTAGAAATCAAGGCTATACATGGCATTTCTCTCAAAACAAACAGAGCTATAGCAGAGTGGTCTATAGGCAGCGAAGGAATTTAAATTGTAGATTTTATAGGGTAGATACCATATCCTCTAGTTATAGTTTTGTACTTGGTCTAAGCCCTTGACTGAATAAGCTATGTTGAAGTTGCTTTCGGCATTTTGGTGTCTATGGAGAGAATATTAACGAAGAAGAAGAGGAAACAGCCACTTCAAACTGCTTCACTGATGAGGATGAGCTTAGGGAAGCCTGGCTTAGGACTGAATAGGTTTTCCAGAATTGTACATTTCTGTGGCAGATCTTCATGAACATGGAAACTTCCTGTGTTTTCCTGATACAGACAAGGAAAAAGGCTGAGACCAAGCCAATTGCTCTGCATGGAAGTAAGTTACTTATTCCATAGACTATGGAAGCTTGCAGGCTCTTTCCAATCCAGTTTTAAGAGTTCATTCTTAAGAAGAACTCTTCCTGCATTTTTGTAGAAAATGGCACCCATATATGTGTTTTTGTACATTCAGATGGAGAACTTTTGTTGGCAACCTCAACTTATGCTCAGAAAGTCTAATGTAAGTTGAGTAAGCTGCATTAATAAGTCACATACTAGTGTTCATAGCTTGAGGGTAAGCAAACAGAGCGAGAAATGAGATTTTTTCATTCCCATTTTTTACTAGAGCAAGAAGATGAAAAGTAATTTTGGAAAAGTGAGAAAGTTTCATTTTGCTCATAAAAATTCAAAAAATTTAGACAAAAGTGTAAAGGGAGAAGCCAGCCCTGACCCAAGTGTTCCATACAGGCTCTCTTCGTGCATGGAATTTTCAGTTTGGTAGCTGAGTTGAGAACACTGGGATCTATTTTGGTGTTTGGCTGTTTTGGTGACCTTAAGTGAAAATTCTTTCCTGTTTTGCAAGGACTCAACACCAAGAATTTCTTGTGGCATTGAAATACAAAATTACAGTATATTTCAGAACAGGTAAAAAGGAAAATGCTCTTCTCCACACTTTACCACTGTGGCTGAGAAAGTAGGTACACATAATTTACTTTATGTTTGATATAACTATATATGTTTACAAAATATTACTATCCAAGCTAAAAGCCACATACCCATATGTAATTATACTATAAAAACAAAAATAATTTAAGATTGATCAAAACCTTTCATTTGACTCAAAGTCAAATATTCAGTTTCCTTTGTGGGATTTTAAACTTCTAAGAACTCTTTAAAGTAATTGGACAATTTTTAAAGTAAAAAATACCATTTTAAAACAGGAAAGGGAAAAAATACTGGAAAATATCAAATGAAACGCTTTGCCCTGTCATTCATCTTTCTAAGATCTCACTGCCCAAACTATTAATTAAATTTAACCTATCCTTCCCCTGCCCCCTTGCAAGAAATGTTTCTCAACAAATAAAATACTCACTGAGAATAAATAACCTAACTACCCTAGAGTCCTTATGCTGTACTCCTTTCTCTAGTTCACACATGTTGTATTTGCTATTATTTGCATGCTCAAATAACTGCTTTGGTATTCACTCACCCGCTGAGTTGTGCACAGAAATGTACAAGACATACTCTTCAAAAGTTTAAACAGAAAAGTCTAAGGTAAAAATATGCTGTGACTGCTGCAGAATTTGAACAGCTGTCCTAATAAATTTCCAAAAGTGCAGTGAGCAATGTTAATTTAACTGCTGACAATGCTGTGCTATCCTGCCTTCAGTGATCTGCCTGTTAATGGCCTTTTCTTTCCTGCCTCCTCACGGATGACCACACCAGTTCTGCTGCACTTCAAGTTTAGATCTGTGTGCTTGCAGAGGAAATTGGATTATTTTTTGCACATTTGTACGCTTGTTTTGTTTTCTTCTGTCAAAAACATTTTTTTACCTGAGAAAGAAGGAGTTAATGAAAATAGGCTTTCTGCTCTTGAAATGTCAGCCACAGCTTCTCATCACCCCATGAAAAGCCCTCTTGTTTCCTTGCTCAGCTCCTCCTGAACTTCAAACAGTCCTATAATCCCTTTGACCTTAGAAGGTCAAAGATACATAAAAAGTATCATTCTTTATGTAAAAGCACATTAATCATTCTTACCTAGCCCTGTATTCTCTTTTGAGGGCCCTGTGATGTTTTAATTCCAGAACCACCTTCTAGCATTAACATATATAATTTCAACTATTTTCTTAAGCAGGTAAAAGAAGAGAAATCCTTTCTGCCCCTGCTTTTGCTGACTCCCCAGGTACAGACATCTAATTTATGTTTGTGATTCATTTAATTGCATAATTTAAAATACCAATATTCACTTGAAATACACATGCGTACGTCCAATTGTACTATAAATATTATTTATTAAAAATACTTTAATGAGTGGAAGGAGATTTTAAAGTATGCTGCTCTCCGTTTCTATGAATTTGGCAGGACTTGAAAGTCCTAGGACTAAATTCTGATGTCAATGCAAATCTGGGGTTTAATTTAGGTCAACGAAAAAAGACTCGAATTTCAGCTGAAGACAGAATTGGTCTCCCTTGAAGAGCTGCATCCTGCAGTGGCGGGGGAAAGGGAATAGGCAAAATGAAAACCCCACTAGAAATGAAGCAACTTACAGCCAGACTTAATTAACTGTGTGGAGCCTGTCAAAGGTCAGGGCAAGATCACCGCAGGAAATGCAAGTGCGAGACTGAAAGAGCACTGGCAGCGGGAGAGCCAGGGCAAAGGCAGAAACGAGCCTTTCAGGCAGGCACGGCGTGCTGGAGAGCGGAGCCAGCCCGCGGGGGAGGTTAGCATGCCTGCCAGGGAAGAGCTCCTGTCTCCTTAGGTCCTGCCTGTGAGAAGCAACTCGGTGTGTATTGATGCTAACGGGCAGTAACCATGCTTTCCATTGAGCACGTGCTCAGTGCGGCTGCTGCATCAGGTCCTAAATTCAGAGCAGGTGGTGGAACGAGCTGCACCAAGGAAGTCAGTGAGAACTGGGCAGACACTGAAGCTCTTCTGAGCCTGACTCATCCTTTCTCAGCCACCCATACATGATGCTTTTGGAGGAGTAGGTTTTTTTGAACGGAAATACCTGTGTGCTGCTACTCTGTTTTTCTGTTTTTTTCTTTTTTTTTTTTTTTAAAGTAGGATTGTTTGCCAGTGGATTGGCAGCACACTTTTTAACTCTAGTTTCATGAACGATGTTGAGACTAGAATGTTTGATTGCATATTTGGAGCATGTCTGCAACGAGATGCTTGGAAAGGGAGTGCACAGAAGCCTTTCTGAATGGGGTGACTCGAAGGGAAACCACAGGCTGCAGAGCTGCATCAAAGCATCATAGCTGGGGAAGAAACCCCAGGCTCTGGTATTTGGTATCTTATTTTTTTCTGTATAAACAGCCTTGCACTAAAAGAATATAAGTAGCAACCAATTGCTGTGTCGATGTGCCAGGGAGGTTATGTTGATGTGTCCTGACCTGTCCACCTTTTTCTGTCCCTGCTCTTTTATGACTGGAAAATGACTGGACTTTTATGACAGGGGCAACAGCACTGCCCTGAAATGTGGGTATCTGATACAGCTGTTCTCAACTTCCTTCAGCCTTCCTGGCATGGTTCCAAACCCAGCATAAAGCGCTCACTAATCTCCTTAAATCTTTGGAACAGGACAATGAGACGATGAGAGAAGGAGCACTCAAAATAGATGAAAATTCCAGGGAAACACATCCATTTTTAATGTGCTGTGTTTCTCCAGAGGGAGAGGCAAAATGCCTCTCACTGATTTTTGTTTCCTGCTAGCTACAGAAAGGCTGTTTCTGCCAGTTGTACAGTTCCCTGGCGTTTTTATCTTTCTTTCTCTCTTCCCCTTGCCAGGAAGCAAGGGGAGCTGCAGCAGCTCTGATTTTTCACCAGTAAATTCTGTAAGCAGAAAATTAACCAAAATGATGGATTGATGCTGGGAGAGTAAGGGTGCACTGCAGACAAAATGTTATCTTGGCTGATAGCATGAACTGACAAGCCATTGGGCTGTTCATGCCAGGGGAAAATCACATTGTAAGCCAGAGGACTGGATGGAGAATAGGAGGAAATATTCTTGTACCTGTGAGGGAGTTACCTGCCTGTGAAATTCTGCTTCTTAACATGGGATCCTGCTGTCAAATTTGTCTCACACCGTCAGCCCATGACCCTGTCACACACTTGTCTTCTCACTCCTTTGATAGTGCCACCCTTGCAGCGTGGCAGTTTTCTTGAGCTGTTAGTGATGGGTGCCCTAAGCTCGGACCCACGGCTCCATTTACTCCTGAGCTTCTCTGTCAGCCCTTTCTTCTCTGTAGTGCGGTGAGCCCCAGCCTCTTTCCTGCAGCAACTGCCTCTTCTCTTTTCCCGGTATCAATACTCAAAAAATCCCACCACCACCACCCACCAGGACGTATAACCACAAATGGCTCTTTCCCTGCGTCCTCACAGGCGTGCAGCACTGTGCCCCTGGCTTGTCTCTAAGGGTATTTTTATCTGCTTTCTTCTGAAGCCTCAGCTACTTTCGTCCTGAAAGAGTTCAGGCACCTCTGTGCCCCCCAGGGATGTGATCCATTTTAACCTCCTAACCTTCTGCACTAAACGTGGCTTTTATCTACCCCAGTTACACACTGTTTTGGCTACTGAGCCAACTGTTTGTACAAAAGGGGCTTTTCCCAGCCCTTTTCTCATATATGAGGACTCAAAAACACATCACAGGAGGTGTGTATTTACTGTTCTTGGTCAACAGCTACTTCTTTGTCCAAGCTGTGAGTGGCTTGGTGTCCTAATCTTGCTGAAGGTGCCATATGAGCTGGCCCAGCCATTATGAATCCCCACCTGGCTCAGACATCTGATATTGGGCATGAATTTCTCTAACTTACCTCCCAGAATTTGAGAGAGGTGGGCCAGTAGTTCAAGCCTGATTTGTGATCCCAGCCCAGCTTGGAAAACCATTGAAATCAAACCCTCCCTTAATGCAGAGAGGGCAGAACCCTCCTCCAGAGACTTGTTGAGAAAAGTATGTAGTTGCCTGCAGGTTTACTGGGCGGGGGGGAAAGCATCAAAATTAACCTAGGAACTGTCAGGCCAGGTGCTTTACCCGGTATTATGGGTTTCAGGGTATTGGCAAGCTCCAATGTTGTTAATGGATGTCCCAGGTTTCCTGCTGGGACACAGAGAATTGGGGCATTTATATTTTAGCAAAGAGCATTTCCAGATACGTGTGTGAAGGAAAGAACTGAAATTGCAAGGGCTTGCGTGAAAGGTAAAGAATCTCTTATTTATATCTTTGGGAACAATGCACATTTTATTCTGAGCACTTCAGTGTGCAGGCAGGGTTCTGTCTAAGCCCCCTTGCTTCGGGTGGAAGTTCTGACACGCTGCCTGCCTTCTCCTTGCTCAAATCCTACCCAGATCCAAGAACCACGAACACAGCCTGAGACGTGTGCCACATACTGAGCTCCTACCTGTTTCTGGTGAATATAAGGAGGAGCTCAAGGGAAAGATCTGAGGCATCCGACCCCTTTGCTTTCTTTTCACTACTCTTTTATAGCTGGAGCAAAGGTAATAAACCTGCCCATGAGAAAGGCTTTTCATGTGTTACAAAGAAGCTGTCTAGAGGAAGTTGACAGTTCGTTGGTATCCAGGAAAAGGTTGATTTCCTTCTTTATAAACATCTCAGAGAAGTAATAAAATATTAAACCTCCACCTATATAGTTTCTTGTGTACTCTGTCAGGAGAGAAGTGAGAGAGAAAGTCAAAGAATCATCAGTGTGCCAGTGCATACAGATTGGATTTTTTCCCCAGAAGGAAAGAAAAATGCCTGTGAGTATTTTGTACAGGTAAGGAGGAAAACCACATAACTTCTTGCTGTTGGATTCACGAACATCCACCCAGCCCTGCTTCCTTTAATGGTCCTGGATCACTCTGCTTCACAGATATCAGGAGATGATTAAAAGAAAGATTTAGTACAGCCTCTAGAACTTATTAAAAGTTGCCTGTGACTTTGAGAAGGCATATCTTTGTGCAGCCTGGAGAGGAATCCGTGCATAAAATCTGCCTTGTTCTTGTTGGGTTTCCTAATATTAGCCAGAATCATTTTACACCTATTTTTGAGTACCCTGTGTATGGGAAACTTATTCTTAATAGTCAAGACTTCACCAACAGCACCTAAAGCTAATTTTGCTTGACTAGCATTGAGCTGATTCTGAGTTTGGTGGTATGGAAGAGAACAATGCTTTTCTACCAGTCCCATCCCCACTTTACAGTGCTGTCTAATTTAAGCTGTTTGGGTGTGTTGTAGCATCCAGACTTCCAAGGAGCTGGGGCATACAGACAGGAAGCATCCCACCTTCTCCGCCTGATGCCACTGGAAAGAGCCAGCAGATGCAGCCAGGGTGTGCACAGGGGAGCCACAATTATCAGCGGGGTTAAGCTTGTCTTGCTCAAGAAGGAGTAATTTAGGCGGAGAACAGGGACCTTTAGTTCAGGAAAGGCAGACAAAAGGAAGAGCAATGCCCTCATGGCTGCTTGATGTCCAGCTACTCTGTGATATTGCCAAATATTCGGCTACGTGACAGGAACTGCAAGCTGTGCAAGGTGGGACCAATAACCCCATAAGAATCCTTTCTTGGTCAACACACTTGTTGGACTATGAAGGTCAGGATGGAAGCAGGAATGAGAGGTAAGGTAACACAGGAGAGTATCACAGAAGATGTAATGAGACTGGGAGGGTAACATGAGATGGACATTTGAATGGTTAGCACTGCCTTGGGCTGATGCTGTCCATTGCCAGAGTGGGAAATGCCTTTTGTAACAGACAACAGAAGAAGACATCTTTTACTTGGAGTGTGCAAGGTGGGTCCTGGATATCTGCTGATAGTTCAGGACCTCTACTGGATTCAAATGCTTAAGTACAGGGATGTAAAAAGAAATGCAAAAAATTTCAGCCCCAAAAGTCTCCCCAAAACGGGGAGAATTTTTGATGTGGAAGAGAGGGGGTGGCTTAGCAATGAATGTGGGCTGGATATTGGTAGTTATCACAGACGACTCAGGAGCTACTCTGTCATGTTCCTCTACCCTGGGAGGTAAAACACACACAGTCGCATATTGGTGATCAGGCCCCCTGACAAGAGTCAGACTGGAACTGGGATTGAAGATGGCATGAAGTCAGTCAATTAGAATCTGGGAAATAGGCTGCACTTAGCCGTAAGGTCTGGTCGAGAAGGTCCTCAGAGGCTTAACCACAAGATTAGGGACTATAAACTGCAGGGCAGATTCTGGGATAGCAGATGAGATAAAGTTTAAGCAATGTAAGACAGGCAGATCAGGATTAGGAGGAAGAAAATTAGCAAAGGTCAAATCAGAAGCCTGTGAAGAAGGGTCAAGAGCTAAGTAGGGAATTACAAGTGAGGTTCAAAGGCCAAAGCAAAGACTGAGCAGACAAGGAGCACTGCATGCTGAAAACATACATATCCCCCATGGCAGAGTCTACCTGTAGTGGATTAACTAGACCCAGAAAATCTGATTTTGTGCTGGGCTGGGTCTCAAATTCTTACAGGGACCAAACTTGGAGGCTGCGCTTGTCTTTCTTCAAAGAAAGGAGATTTATTTATCACAGACAGAATCCTCTGAGATTCTTCTTTTTGTAGGCTCTATGAAGATAACTAGCTTTAAAAAGAAAAAGATCTGAGGCACATGATAGTAGGTCCTTCTCCTTGCTTGAGGCAAATATTCAAAATAATTTCCATTGTCCAAACCCTTCTAACCTAGACCTTCCAAGTCACCCAAGGGTTGTGGTCTGACTGCAGGAACTGCTGAGTAACTTCTGTGGTATGCACACCATAGGCTGTGATCACAACAGTCCCTCATGTCAGCAAGTGTCAAGATGCTTTGGAGAATGTCACACCTTGTGGCACATGCAAGGGCTCCTTACCCATTGCTGTTGCTTATTCTAGTTAGTCTTCTCTTTCATCTGGGTTAAAAAGTGGCCAGCAGAGAAAAGAGGCTAAAGTCATGGCCATTTTTCTTGGCTTCAACAGGCTACAGACCCATATTATCAACTGCAATAAAACGATGCTGGAAAGGAATTGAATATTTTGGTGCAGAGTACTTGAATGAGCTTCAAAATCTTGTGTGTTCCAGCTGAAAGATCAACATCGTTTTGGTTTGAAAATGCTGATGCAGCTCTGGACGGCTGCTGCCGTTATGACCTCATTAGCATGGCACAGATTCTTGTCTCCCTTGCCCTGGTTTTACTCTGAAGTAGCTCTGTCAGCTCACTGGAGGTATATCTGACCTAACTCAAGCTGAGAGGAGAATCAGGCCACAAATGTTCTATGCCTAACTCTTTCAGACAGGAAGGAACTTCTGGTTTGGATCCCTTTGGGTTAAGAGGAAAAAGAAAGAAAAAAGAAAAAAAAGCTTTTAAAACCTCAAAAATAAACATAACCTTTCTTTCCCCTCAGCAGCAGGTTTTGCTTATGAAGTGATAGTATATGACTCTATTTAGCATGCTAGAGCTGCCCCACAATGATACAGTAGGTTTTCTATTTTCCTTTTGGGAAAGAGCCGGCTCCCCAGCAGTGATGTGCGGACACAGCTCGGTTAGCTGCTGAACCAGGAAACAGTGGGTTTGCAGAGCTGACGCACTTTGGCTACCTCTGCCATATTCCATCCTCTGATGGCACAGACAAAGTTCATCAAGGCAGACATGACCTAGAAGGATGTTTATGCAGTAAAACAGTGAAGTATTTCTTTCAGGCAGCTCTGATGACACTGAAATTATATCACTGGAAAAGCATCTTTTCTGATGGTAATTGCAGCCTACTGCTAGATCTAGATCTTGACAGAATTTTATTGTCTTACTGTCTACATGACGTGATGTGGGTGTAGTGCAAAACACAGGCTAAAGCAGAGACAATGAGAATGGCAGAGCATTGACATGGCATGGGTGAGGTCCTACCACAGAGCAATGGCAGAGCCGGGAGTTTGCTCTGGCTTTCCTAAGTCACAGCACCTGAGGTCTCCTTTGTATGTGGAACCGTGATTACAGTGTACAGGTCCACTGGTTTGCCAGAGGAAGACAAATATATTAGTTCTTCTCCAGTGCAAACTCTCTGCTTGTGGGTGCAGCTGAAGATGTTAATAGAAATTTCTCTGTGACAACCTGACACAAAGTGCTCAATTTTGGGTTTTGATTCCTTACACAGGTTGGAGGAAGACCTTTTGAACTGTTACTTGTCTTGCCAATACAAATGAGATGAGTGGATTGCTGGTATAAACAGTGGATTATTAGTACTAATTGATTATGGTCGACTAATGGTAGATCTGCTAATTGTAGATCCCAACCAATTATCCTGAAGGAAAACTACTACCTGCCACTTTTCATCCCCATTGATCTAGGAGAATTTGAGGCTACTGATCTTCATGAGATGGTACAAGGCTCAAGTCACTCCCAGACTTCTGTCTGATGAATGGGAGTTGTTGCCTGGATGTTGATTTTATTCAGTAGTTTGGTTTAACCTGATCTATGACATTGTCTATACACCCTCAGAGGCTTTGGTAGTAGAGGCATCTACAAACCAGTCAGTGTACTACTTGGCAGCCTGTGCTATAGCTCGTGCAAGCCAGCACTTTACTACACAACACAATAGACTGGATTCATCAAAGTGATAACAGGGTCAAAAGGGTAGAGTTGCCAAGACAAAAATCACTGTAGTTCAGAGGTAATTTTAGTTTTATTTCCTCTGTGATTAATGTTTAAAGGTTGATTAAGAGTTTCCAGGAGACAACAATAGAGCTGTGCGATAGATGTTTAAGTTCAAACTGATAATGCAAAACAATTTTAAAAAAATGTCCCCCTAAATCTCTCAGTAGAACGTTTTCCAAAATAAGTCCTTCATGTCAAAACTAAACAGGCTGTTCCCCTTCCATCTCTGTTGTTCTGTGAATGAGAACTGTCTGTAAATAAAACTAACATGTTACCCATCTGTTATGCACAGCTAAAGGAAATTGAAAGACAATACTAATAGAACTCCCAAAGATACCATCTAGCCCCATAAATAATTTATTTTCACAGCTCAGATCAAAGAGCTCATGGATATTGGACTCAGTCCATCAGTGGCATGTCCTTTGGAAGAAAATCCCACAGTCATGTGACTGTTTTGCCACTGGCCTCTGAAAAAGTCCTCGGGTTCAGAAGTTCCCTTTGCTCCATTTCCCTCTCCTGTTCCCTGGGTTATGCTTCACATCACTTGTGCTGTGGCCATTCACACCATCCTCTCTAGGTGAAACAGGGTGTTTACTCTTCCTGGGTGGTGCTGAGATCCCCTGTTGCCCCAAGGAGGGTGCTGGGTCACAGCGTGAGTGATGGACTGTCAGAAACACCTCAAACTTGAAGAGGAATATTTCATCCCAAAGTGGGGCTGTGCTTCTTGCCTTTAGTTCTACAGAACTAGCTGCTGATCTGTCCATAACACTGCCGAGACGGCTCACCAGTAACCTTGTCTTAGGTCTACCAGCTTTGGGAGGCTTTAAGAAAATGCTGGTGCCATTCATACTTCTAGGTAAAGTGAGGAGGGCTTAGGCTTTCTGTTTGGACCATGCCATGTCCCAGGCAGTCAGCCCTTGTGTGGTGGATTAGGTGTGATGGCATCACACATGGGAGACTTGCACCTGTTGCAATGTTTTTAAAGCTGGCCAGAGCACGCAGGGTTATGTGTGATGCTGGGTTATGTGTTAGGTGTGTCAAGTCACAAAAATGTGGAAAACAGGCTGCATGGAGGGGCAGACAAGTGTCAGCTGAGACATACTCATGATGGTCCAAGGCCAGTGCAGTATGAGCAACCAAGAAATTGGCTTTCCACTGGTAACTGGGAGCTCTGTGGCTGCTCTGTGCAGTTGGACAGCTTGGCGTTCACAACCAGATGCAGATTACTGCAGAGAAGCCACACAAAAGCAGTCGTCTTGCTAGTTAAATGGTCACTACTGATTCTCCTCATGAAATGAGGAATGTAGTTTCATCTATATGGTAACCATGTTAAACAGCTGTCATACTTCTCCCAAGGAGTGCTTTTTGTAAACTGGTCCTTTAAAACTCGCAGAGCAAAACATCTGTGGTTCTAAGGCATTTTGTGACTTGATCTTCCTCTCAGCTGGTAAGCTTTCTGAAGTCCTTTCCCCCCTTCTTCTTCTTTAAAGCATCACTGAGAAAACTTTATGATTTTAATACACTGTCTTTGGTAACTTTGATGAAAATAATCTCTGCAGCAGTCTTGAGCCCTCTGAGAAGCAGATTGCACACCCACTGCAGACAGCTTGCAGAGCTCCGACAATGGGAAGTGTGGCCATGGTCTGAGATGTATGGTAAAACAAGCCATGTTTCGTGTAGCCTGTTAAAGCAGAAGCTGAGAACAGCCACACTCAGATGTATTTTGGCAGCTACTTAAGTTTCCCTATTCTTAGCCACTTTTAATCCTCTGGGGATTGAGGACTTGATTTGGTGGACTGGGAAAATCTGTTTTGAATTGCCATACAATATATGTATGTCTAAGCAGTGAGATGAACAGTGGGGCTGTTTGTAGTGCAGATCAGCATACATTATGCTAACTTTCAAAATGCCAGGAATGGGAGTACTTATTTTTGAAAAAGCTCTGCTATACCCTGATCTACATCCTAATTATTTACACATATACAGGAACAGAGCAGTTTCTTAACATTATGTGCTTAAGGATGTAGCTAAATATCTAAAGATCTCATTACTTAAAAATTCTTATTGCTTTAATTTACCTGCTTTGATTTATTTATTGTGTTGGATCTGTATCTTTTAAAAGGGCAAAAGATGATATGAGTAATGATAGAGCAGCAACATCTGCATAGAGTGATTCTTCTTGCTTAAAAAGACCGTTGAAAGTGAAATAAGAGATTAAGACTATCATGATACACTTGAATGTAACTGGCACAACATTTGCAGTCTATTAATAAACTTAAATTGGGTCATAATAAAATAACAGATAAAGGAAAGTCGGCTGATATTTAATTTCATTCTTCATTATGGTAAAAAGCCTCCACAAAAGGTTTTGACAGTCATAGTGTGAGAAACAAAGTGTTTTGAGAAAACAGGAATGTCAGCATCCCTACCTACTCCACCAAACCCCAAGAATATTATAGTAAAATATTTACAAAAAGGGAGCTGAATTCATATCCTTGGATAGGAGTTACCTTATTTGCTAATGATATGAAAAAAAGAGGTGAAAAAAAGCCATGCAATAGCACAAAACTATTTCATTGAATGCCACTGGGGAGAACATCAGATGGAGTTAACTAACTCGAGTGGATGACAGATAAAATTCAAGGAAAGCTGTAAAGTAATATGCTTTTGGAAGGAACATTTGGAAGTCTGAATTAACCCCCATCACCACAGAAAAAGACCTTAAACTAAAGCCAACCAGCAGCGATAAGGAAGATCTCCAGCATGGGAGGAGGGAAGATCATCTCAGTAACTTGCTATAGGTCTTGTGTGTCTTCCACTGAATCACCTAGACATTGTTGGAAATAGGACTGCAAACCGAGACTTTGACTTTGACCTGATATGGCAGTTCTTATATACTGAAAACCGGTATTTGGCTGTCATTGTGAAAGCTTTGCATTTAACACATAAAAAAAGAACTCAAAATCAAACTTAGTGGTCAAATGCCTGAGATATTTGATGCCAAACAATTAAATGCTCTGATGTCTTCACAGTGATGTGGTCTCATTGGAAATACTGTGTTCAGTTCAGTCATCCGATCTTAAGACCAGTTTTAGAGTTTATTCTAGAAAGGAGATAAATGCCTCTGGAGATGCTGATGTGGACAGGTCTTGTAAATAAGGCTGTGGGCTAGCTGGGGCAATTCTTCTGATTTGGTTCGACAGTGGTGTGCTTCCTTTGTCTCTAGCATGTTAAATATCTAGGCAATGACTGTTTCATTTCCTGAAGTTGCATTCATCTTGTTTAAAGATGCACTTAACTGATGTTTAATAAAATATCATGGATAGTCTTGAATTTAATGAGTTGCCATGTCAGATTTCATTTAAATCCTTTGATTTTTGTCTTAAGTTTATAGCCTAAAGCTCTGTGTTTCATTTTGACCAGAATTATTGCTCTAGCTATTGGCGCTGGATTGCCTGTATTTACATACCTACAAAATAAAGATTGAGCCAAACTAGATTAAAACTTAATAATAATAAAAACCCCTCAGAAAACGAAAACAACAACTGAGCTCCATACTTCACCTCCTCAGAAATCCTAAACCACAACGCATCAGCAAAAAGTACCTTTTTTGCTTTATTACTCAAGGCGTGTTTATGTATTTTGGGCCTGAAATGAATGGGCCCTTCTTAAATACGACATCTGTGTATTTTAAAGCAAGCTAAACCTTTCTGTGGGGATTATGCTAAGTTGACACCCACGGAGATTACAGACTCGTCTTTTCATGTGGAGAGGATGTCACCCCACATATTTGTTTTTGTATGCGAGCGCAACCCGTGCTCCTGCAGTGCCTAAAATAGCTGGTCTGCTGGGGTGGATTGAGGGATAACGCAGCCCATGCTACTGGAGCTCCAAGTCTGCTGGCATTTGCATGCATGCTTTTGCGCACGCGCAGTCACAGAATCACAGGTTGGTCAGGGTTGGAAGGGACCCCTGGAGATCACCCAGTCCAACCCCCTGCTACAGCAGGGTCACCTACAGCAGGTTGCACAGGATCGTGTCCAGGCGGGTTTTGAATGTCTCCAGAGAAGGAGCCTCCATGCCCCCTCTGGCAGCCTGTGCCAGTGCTCCGTCACCCTCAAGGTAAAGCAGCGATGGACCTATGTGCATGTCCATGCCATATGTATACACGGCCCTGTTGTCCTGATGTGTGGCTGCAAGTATCCCATAGCTACATCCAACCAGAGTGCCATACTTGTGTGCATAAAGAGCAAACGCAGGGCCCTGTTACTCCACTGGAAGCCACGAGGCCTTTTGGTAAGAGAGCAAACCAGGAGGAGCTGTGTGTCGCCCTTCCTGCTAAAGGATCCGTCATGGAATAAATTGTCTTTTTTTCTATGTGACTGACATTTTCTTTTAAAAACTGCTTCTGCTTGAAAAGAACTTTTGCAACCAAGCGTAAGTTTTTAAAAATGCTTGAAATCGTTACTTTTTTTTTTTTTTTTTCACTAGAGAAATGCTTGGATGTGTTGTGGTGGTTCAGATTTCTGCAGTGGAGAAACTGGTGGTTCTGATCTTTGAATTACACTTTTATTCTGTTTGGTAACATCTTTATTTTGCGGCTCTGTATACACAGGTATATAAATAGACTGGTCACCAGTGTGCACCCAGAATGGCACAGATGAGCAGAAAGTCCAGAGTTTATAATGTGAAATTCCACTCCCCGAGACCACTCTTCATTTTCTGTTATACTGTATTATCTGAGAAACAAAAGCAGGCATGTCATTAGATAGAGCTGTGGTGAAGGTGAGCAATCCATGCAAGAGAGCCTTGTGGAGACTAAGCTCTGGCATTTCAAATTCTCATATTTGCCCTTACTCTTAAATCCTAACCTGGATCTTCTTCTAAATTAAATTTCTAATGAGAAAGGTGCTTACGAGCTTGTCGCTGATTTAACAAAGTGACATGTACTGTGAGTGTATTTTTGGTGCTCTGTATGAAACCTTTTAAAGCCTGTTTGGCAGGCAAACAGCAGCTACTGCAACCATATTCTGAAGAAGCAGGAGCTCAGGTGTGCTCTGGTCAGATAGAAACCACCTCTGAAGTTAATTGGTACATGTAGCTTTTCATGCCACATTAATTGTGAGATGCATTAGCTGCTCTTTTCTTTAACGTTGATGTAATCTCTTGAGAAAAAAAGATCTGCTGGAGGGAATGGCACTACAATTTCTCCTGACTAAATCAAAAGCCATGCTAAAGTTGTAATCAAGCACATCCACCCACCCCCACGCCCCAACTCTGGGAGAGGTTTATTCCCCATTTATAGTGAGTTCAAGTGGGACAAAGGATTTGTGTGGCCAAGGGTTAAGAGGAAAAAACCAAGGTAGTTTTTCTAGCATTGTGTCCCTCTCTAAACCAAAACCCAAAATGGTATATAAAGTACTTCCCTTCTTGCACTTGGGTAAACCATGAAGTTATTTCCCTGGTTTTCCTTTACCTCAGCATAAGGCATTTTACTTTCAAAGTAGAAAACCTTATTTATATACTTCATTATTTTCCTTCCCTTTCCTTTAAAGTTTTTACAGGGATTACAGATTAAGCAAAGCCTACAAAAGTAGTTTGAGAAAGTTTTAAGTGCATTAAACTTCCCCTCGTTAATGAAGGAGAAGTGATTGAAACGAAACGTAGATGTGTCTGGAGCTTACGCTTTCAGGGCTGATAATGAGATAAAAAAAAAAAAAAGATAAGTAAATGCTCCTTAATTAGGCACCTGTTGTGTTCTACCATGATCAGTGCTGTATGGGATGAAAATGCCAAACGACAGTGACATTTTGCACAGTTTTGAAAAGACAGCATTTCTCTTCACCCTTTACTCAAGGAACACAATCAGGCTGGCTTTGATTTGCTAATAGATATTTTTAAATCAGTTTGGGAAAAGTTATTCCATGAGGTAAAGATCCTGTTTGAAGTTGAAGCTGTTCATCTGAAGAAACATCCGTCACAAGACATGAAAAGAATGATTTCTTTGTGACTGGGAAATCAATGAGACATCTGTTTTAATGTACAGCCCAGAAATAATTCAGCTAGTTCAAAAGGGAATCATAAAGAAGGCTGCTTTTTGTCTCTTCTCTACAGAGTCCTTAGGATGGGATTCAGCAACGTATTTTGCACTAGCAGGACTTCTTGAGTTTGTGTCCTTAACTACGTGGTTGAGGCGGACCTTTTGAGGATGTTGACTTTTAGGACTGGATGAGCTATGGAGATTCGTGTTTAGTGGCCTCATAAAAGATTCCCATTTAGGGCTGGATTTTACCCCTGTTTTCCAGGCACAGACTGCTTGAACATCTGGCTGCTCCTGCCCCATTCTCAGTGGGGAGCAGGAGCTGGAGGCTGCACAGCCTCTGGGGTTCCTGGCAGGAGGTCGAAGCACTGATTCGCCATGGGCTTGTCCATCCTGGAAATACTGTGCCTGGGCTGTAGGCTCCCCATCTGGAGAGGCAGTGGACATGCATGGGCATCTCTGTACGTGGTATGATTGTGTGTTTGTCCTGCTTGATTCCTTTCTCTCCTGTGGAGCCCCTGGCAACCTTGCTGGGTCCCTGTCTCTTGTCTCACAAGTGCATATGCAATGAAAGTAGGTTTTCCCTTGCAGGCTGTTCTTTGCAGTCTCTTTAGCTTTCCTGAGCAGTAATGGTGTGGGAAGCAGCAGAAAGAGGTTTAATAACAGTACACATCTCCTTATACTGGAAGGACCCTCCCCACTAAACCTAGATACCCTGAATGAAACCTAACCCCCTATTTGTAAGGTTTTTTGAGGACAAGAAGAAATTAAATATCAAGGAGTCAATTACCTCCAGGCACATTGGACTGGCAGTGTTTTACAGCTCCTTGGTGCGTATGTCCTGTACAAAATACAAGAACAAGAGGAACCCCCAGGTGTTAGGTAATGGGCTTGTTAGAGCCCCACTGGTGTGTGTAGTATGGAGTCTCCATCTAGCAAAACTGGGCTCACACACATCTTCTTCCAAAAGGATGAGGGAATAGCAAGAGGATACGCAGCTCTGGCAGTATTTGAGATCTGAGATCAATGGTCACCCTGGAAACAGCATGTTGAAAGTCTGAAAAATGTCCTGGCAGCACGTGGGTGGAGTAAAAACAATCCTTGGGGTTGTGTGTGCAATTCCAGCAAGTTGTGCTCAGTAGGAGGGAAGACAGCTGCTGAGGGGACACAGGCACGCGTTCTCTGGAGAGCCGTCTTATCACTTGTTCACACAGAAAGCTGCTGAAAATTATTTTGTTTAGGACACGCTTTCCCTTGGGAAGAATCAGTAAAATGAATGCATTTGTGTTCCTGTCAGCACGGTCCCATGGAAAGAAGTCTGTGGAGAGATGCACAGAACAATAAAACAAGTAGTCAAAGGTGGGAGAGCTGTGCCCTACCAAAGGCAGCAAAACCCCCTTGCTGTTCCCACTGAGTAAGATGTTGGCATTGCAAATTCCAGCCTGGCTGGTGACAGAACAGGGTCCCTGTGCTGGTTTAACCCCAGAAAGATGTGCTGGTTTAACCCCGGCCGGCAACCAAGCACCACGCAGCCACCCGCTCACTCCCCCTCACCTAGAGGGATGGGG
>JAVJGI010000040.1:60092890-60159373 GCA_035590275.1 Ibycter americanus
TCACAGCCAAAACACAGCACAGCACCAACTACTAAGAAGAAAATTAACTCCATCCCAGCTGAAACCACGACAGTCCCAAACCTCCCTATGCCCTGATGTCATATTTACCTGTATTGGGAAATGTTGCAATCCAATGTTTATGGATTGGCTGTTGAAGCAGACCCATGGGAGTCCATGAGCAGGAGCCATACAGCCGTTCCTCATGTACATGTAGCGCAGTGGTCTGTCTTCAGTGCTAGCTACTACCACTGGACAGCTTGTAATGATACTTCCTTGGTGCACTGTTCAAGCTTCAGTGAGATGTAGTTCGGGGGTTTCCTGAGCCAGAGATGGGTGTCTTGACATCTGACAGCTCATGAAAGATTTTTCTTCAATGAATTGGTCTAATTATGTCTTTTAACAGTGTAAACTTTGGCATCCACAATACTGTCTGACAATGATTCTCCAGTTTAAGCATATGATGCTTTAAAGGATAATGTCCCTTTCTCGGCTTTGAAAATACCACCTGACAACTTCTTTTGATGCTTTTATTTCCTGTATTATTGGATATAATGAAGTCTTTGGTCATATCATCCTTTCCACTTGTATTTTCCACATTTATCTCTTTTCCGAGATGAATAGTTCGAGTCTTCTAAATCACTTTTAGTACAGACGTTGCTTCATGCTTTTTGTCATCCTTACCAGGTTTTTGTGAGCCTGTTCTAGCTTTGTTATATCCATTTTGTGATGGTGGAATGAAAACTATATTTAGTATTCAACAAGTAGGAGCGCATAGACTCGTGCAACTGTATAACAACACGTTTTGCTTTGATGTCTACTCCTTACCTAGCATCCTGGCATTTGATTTGCTTGTTTGATGGCTATGGGGCAGTCAGGTGAACGGAATCATCTTGTGTGATCCTAAAATCTTGTTCCTAAGAAATGGCAATAGTAAAGGTTAAGTCAGGATTTGTTTTGCCCATGTGCATTTGTTTACACTGAATTTCATTGTCTGTTCTGTCATTCACCAGTTTTATGAAACCCTTGTGCAGCTCCTCACCATCAGCCTCATCTTTGCTCTGAATATCTTTGAAACTTGCAGTAGTCTGATCCACTTTTACAGGGGCGTGAATACACTAGTGGATACACTGAGCAGTGTAGACAGAGCCACCGAAAGGACACTGAGAAACTGGTAGTTTATTCCTACTTTGTGCTTACTGCTTTTGAATCAGTTAATTCTCCATGGGACTAGATCTTTTCTTACCTTACTCATCCAGTCCAGATACTCAATTTTTTTTAAGAGCTTTTGGTGCGAGACTTGTTCGAAATCCAAAACGACCAGATCCATTTGATCTCCCCTGGTCCATGCTTGTTGAGTCCCTCCAGGAGCTACATCAGCATAGGGATGTTACTTCCTTCTACAAAAGCTGCATGGATTCATCTCAGCATATTGCGTTTATTTCTGCGCCCCTTTAATTCTATTATTTAGAATAATTTTACCAATTTGCATGTGCAGCTGTGCAAAGGAAGTCCCACAGCATTAAAAAGGTAGTGACTTCCCTTTCGAACACTGCTAACAGGAAGCTCTAGGGATGACATAGGGGAAATCACATTATTATGCAAAGGAAGCCAGTGTATTTCTATGTGTGTAAAGCAAATCACATTTTTCCACTTTTTTGTCTTCATTCACCATAAATATTAGGTAGAGTATGGGTGGACAATACTATGGTATTCCTGTTTTTGTTGTATTGGTTCTTCAGCAGCCTTGCTAGAGTTAAGAACTAAAGCGCTGAAGACTGGAGTCTCGTGGTACTTGTGAATACACCCCATTGAGTCTTCCTTTTCTTTTTTCCTTTTTTTTTTTTTTTTTTTTTAAAAAAAACCCACATGTAAATAGTTTTTAGGCTTTAACGGAAGTAAAGACTGGTAATGAAGCCAGTGCTGAAATATTAGCTGAGAAATGCAAGACCTGAGGGGAGATTTAAGTCTTGCAGAACAAACTTGCAATTTCTAATGTTCGCTGGGTTGTTTCCTGCAGAGACTTCCTAAAGAAACAGAAAAAACTCTGCAAAATTAAAAATGGTTACTGTTTTTCTTTCACTATTTCCATATCTTGTGATGATTAAAAAGTAGCACCCTGCCTTGATTTGTCATCTTTTTTTTGGGGAAAAACAAATAATGTTTAACCAAAATAAATTGTACTTCCCCAGACTTATGGACTCCCTTAAAACATAATCTTTATTTGGCTTTGCTTTTTCTGTGGACCTGGGTAAAATATAGACTACACTAAGAAAAGTCTGTTTATTTGATACCTCAGAGACTTCCTTGATGTGTGTGAAAATCGTCTTTGTGCCAAAGATGCACAAGCCTATGTGGAAATGAAGTAAGCAGAAAAAAAGTAAGCTGAGCGCTTTAAACTAGCAAGAAAGAATTATGTGCACAGGAACATTAGCTCTGTATCTGATATATCAACTTGTGCTCTGAACATTACTGATAGGTGCAATGCAATTAATTTTCCTGCTGTTGGTCCTTCATTGCTTGGTGAATGTGTCTGCTAGGAAAGATAGAATAAATCTGATACTAAATTTATCATGCACAGAAAACACCCTGCTTTCTCACTTTATGGAAATACACATATGAAGTCTTTCTTTTATTTATGCATACAGCTAATCCCACTGAATTCAAAATACCTCAAGTGAGTAAAGCTCTCTCTCTGTATATATATATCTGTATGCATATTTGCAGAATCCAGACTTAAGTGCTGACTTTGTTCTACAGAACCTAATATTTTTGTATATATCCTGTTTGTGTTGTTTCTTTTTTTTTTAACAAATCATAATCTATGATTTATATTCTGTGAGAGACTATATTTGAATTCCCCCCCAGCACATTTTATTGACGATGGTGATTGCTTTAAGGGAAGTGTATGTTCCCTTATTTTTCAGCAGAGTTGGCTTAGATGGAGCATCTGGTTTCAGTGAAGCTGTTTTCCTACCTAGTTTTTCAGCTGAGCTGACTGAGGTGTAAGAAAGTTAAAAGTTGGGCCCAAAATCATACAATGGGCCAGAGGCTCAAAGAGGATTGAAGTTGCAAGCATTTTGACCTTGGAGTCCTTTGTTTAAGCCTTAGTTGGCAAAAAGTATCCAAAACCCTTCTAACCGAGGGGAATCTGAAATACAATTTTGAGCATAGGTCTGGGTGACTTTGCTTAGATCTCTGTAACCGTCTTTAAGCCCGTAGGTTTGGCTCTCTGTTCCTAATGGGGGTGACTTACCTGTATCTAGTTCAAACATGCTGCTTCTGTAAGCACTGGGTTTTACTTTACAACCAAAAACACCCATCGGAAGAAGTAAAAGTAAACTTTAGCTTGCCTTTTCTCAGGGCTTCTTGGCAGAGACCTCAGAAAGCAATTCTTTCTACAGAAATGTTCTCACCTGCCTCCTTAAATTACAGGGTTAATAGGTTGCATTAACTCTTTGTGGACAGTATGAGACCGTCATATTTATTCATGGAGTGTTTCACTAGGATAATGGTGGTATCATTATACATGGCAAAACTAGAACTCTTTATTCAATAGGAAAGATCTACAGAGCTAAATAGTAGTTAAACTAGTGGAATTCTGCTGAAATATTTTTTTTCCATTTAAATTTAGAAAGTGGAAAAAAAACACTCTGTAAAAAGCACAGACAGACATGAAAACAACTTACAGTAAGATTCACTTTCTGCATTAATGTTTGTAGGCTTTTAGAGTCATTAGGCATCCTTTAGTTTTTAGTAGTAGAAATCAAATTTTCTGATATAATCTGTGGAAATACACACAACTTCTTAGTTTTGAAACCTGAATGTTTCAGTCGAACACTTACAGAATCATAGAATGGTTGGAGTTGGAAGGTACTTTTAAAGATCATCTAGTCCAACCCCCTTGCTGTGGGCAGGAACATCTTTCACTTGATCAGGTTGCTCAAAGCCCCATCCAGCCTGAACTTGAACACTTTCAGGGATGGGGCATCCACAACATGTATGGGCAACTTGTTCCAGGGTCTCACCACCCACATAGTAAGAATTTCTTCCTTATATCTAATTTAAATCTACTCTCTTCTAGTTTAAAACCGTTACCTCTTGTCCTATCATTACAGGCCCTGATGAAAAGTCCTTCATCTTTCCTATAAACCCCTTTATGTATTGAAACGCTGCAGTAGTTGCTTCCTCTCTAGTCATATCCAAACTTCCCATGGGTGTTTACAATCTTTGCTTCTGTGGGAGTAGCTGTTTTCCCTGCTGCAGACTATGCTGTCACAAATGCTATATAAGCAGTGAGGTATGGTGCCACCTGCTCCATGAACACTAGAAAAGCAATAAGGTATGTTGCCCTCCACCGGTTGTTGTCTCTTGTTGGATGCCAGCGCGTGCGCATAGCATGACCACTTTCCAAGTTCTCAAGTGAACCCTTGTGTATGGGTTCCTTTTCAGCCCATGTGTTTATTTGTAGGAATGGGCCTCCTAAGGAACTTGCTAGTAGTTCCTTTCGGCCTTTGTTGGATAGGAAAACATTTGCAACAAATGAACTTCTATTCTTGGAAAACATATACTTTGCCTTCTTCAGTCTGTCCTATTCTTGCATTGTACACCCCCCTGACTCTATAGGGAAGATGTCTTCTGGGTTGCTGGAAAAGAATATTAATAAATGAATGATCTATAAATAAATGAATGGAGACTGCTGAAAGAGGAGTGAAGTTGTTTAAATGAGTAGGACACCAAAGTAGCATAATTGTTTCTGAGAATAATCCCCTATTACAAAACATTTAACTTTTTCCACGTTTCAACTTCTGGGTACAATTGCCCTTTAATACATACTTTAATTCAGAATACAGCATGAACTCATGTGGCTTCATCTGAAGTGCTGTGGAATTCCATTGCTTCAGGATTTTTCTTTTTGTAAATTGTTATTTATTACCATGTGGACACTATAGAAATGCATTTTAAATTTATTTATTCAAACTGAAATTAAAAAGTGGAAAATTCCTCCTAGCACAGCCTAGCACTGAGGCTTCACAGAGAGGGTCTTTGATCATGTTGAATCAGTGTCTTGTGGTGTTTTTTTTAAATTAATTCAGGTAGCTTACCTAGTATGCATGTAATTCTGACTGAAGTTAGTCACTCTGAAAGATTAGTGATTCCATAGTCAATCCTGCAAGTCTTAAGTTAAGAAAAGATCTTGGCATGAAATGCAGAAAACCAGATTTATAGATTACATGTCTCCCTTACACATAGTGCACCACATAAGAAAAAATCAATTCTGTCTATATTAATTTGGCCTGAGGTAGGCCTCGGTTTGGCCATTTACTCGATCTAATTTGCCAGCTTTATAACATGCTGGGTTTAGTTATCTTTTTCTCAGTGCGTAGGAGGCTAGGCCGCCTGTTTATTAAGAAGAATACAAAAGTACTGGACTCGAATGGACTTTCTGGGTTGCTAAATGCCTCTTGCAATGAATGATTATAGGTTTGGGGTTAGGGTTAGAATACTGTTTCTCTGGTTTTTAGAAAAATACTTTTAATCTACAGCTTAGATGTATTCATGATTATTTTATACTTTTTGCTCTTATGCTGGTCTTGTCTTGCAGCTTAAGTAACTTTTATCAGTATCTACTTTTGACATTCCCTGCTGTTTTTCACAAATACATTTTCATCTGCTTTCAACCTCCTTTTTGTAGGATGTATAAGTCAAATTGGTTTAGCACCATCCAGCCTAGCAGTTCACACCTGTTCCAGTATGTGTTTTCATGCGTGCCTGGGACTGTATGATCAACATCATACAGAGGTGGTTTCATAAAAGTATTATATAATTAAATCTGTATTCCTGCTGAATAGGGAAATAATTTTGCCTCCATATATATAAGGACTGCATTTTCATTTGCAGTGACATCATAGGTGTGGTTCTTGCTCCTCCTGTTACTGATTGACACATTTTTTTTTCTGCTCCTCAGCAAAGTAATGAAATCCCAGCCTATGACAAAAAATCTTCAGGATTTCTAACTGCCTGACTTTACGCTTGGCTCTGCTGAATGCTAACTGATTTCCGGAGCTCCATGCCTCAAGGTCATCTGGTTCTTCTCAATGTCCAGAGAAACTAGGAAGTGCCTTCCCCCTGTCCCCTGCCACCAAAAAGTGCCAGCAGCTTCAGTAGTAGTGGTGGGTATCCAGTGTACCAGCCGTTACAGTCATTGCCAGCTTCTAGCAGCATGCTGAGCCACACATTATCTACTGAAATATGTATATTGCAGGTGGTGCACAAAGTCATACTTTTTAGGTACTCCACTCTTTGACTGCACTCTGGCTGTCCTCTTGATTAATAGATGCATCCTTCTGACATTGTTTTTTAAGCCAGAGGCATGAACAAAAATATATATTTTCTTGAAGAACTCCGAGACAACCTCCCCCCGCAACCAATTGTTTTGCTGTCAGCACATCCTTCACTGTAGTTAGTTTCTTACCATCTTACAATTGTTGAATTCAATTCCCATTTTCTACAACATAGTCTTTTCCCATATGACACCGTAGAAAGAACTTTAATGAAGTCCAGATATATGAAAACTGGTTCATTTTTCTCATTTGAAACTCTGTTATTCTGAAAAGTTCAGCCTTTGGTAAACCCATCTTACTTTATACCCCCAATTTTCCACTTTCTTCCATGTCTTTAATTTCTTTCTTTCCTTCAAAGTGTGTGCTAAAACTTCGGACAAGGTTTTCATTCAAAGGCCTTTAATTGTCAAAATAATTTTTCCTCTTTTCTTATAGACAAGGTTTTCTGTCTGGTTTATGCCAAAAACGTAGGCTTAATGTGTCTTATTTTGAATTAGATGGCAGAGAGAACAAAAACACAAAATAATCACAGAATCACAAAGCAGAATAATGCCCCAGTCCAGGAACC
This sequence comes from Ibycter americanus, assembly GCA_035590275.1. Taxonomy (NCBI): domain Eukaryota; kingdom Metazoa; phylum Chordata; class Aves; order Falconiformes; family Falconidae; genus Ibycter; species Ibycter americanus. The sequence goes on from JAVJGI010000040.1 coordinate 60,099,800, forward strand.
AGGAATAGACAAACTCATTCTGCTGAGGAGGACTTAGGCTCACATCATCAAATGTTCCTGTAAGAATCAATACACAGACTTATATTTATTAAATTAAGGACTGATAACTACGTGAATCTGTGCAAACCTGGGAAATTACATCCTTCAGCCAACTTCTTGCTGATATCAATGAAGCTGAGTTTGCTGCAGCTCAGAAAGCACTCATCAAACCGGAGTAATTGTTACCTTCATAGTCCAGAGATCTGTATGTCCTTTTATGTGTTATATTCCTCTCAATATTCCTCCCCTCCTTTGAACCCATTGGCCAGTTTCAACCAAACTTGAAAAGTCAGCAATAATCAGAAAGCTTTTACATTTCTGTAAGTCTGGATAGATGGAGGAGGGAGAAATGTTAGCATTGACACTTAGGGAGAGACCAGCACTGAGTGTCAGCACTGGTACCATAGGTAAAGATGTCTTGAAATCCCCAATGATGGGAAGAGTTTCAAGTGGACCTTGCATCTGTATTGGACAATGAGGAACCAAAAGATGAAAACACGTATCTCTAGTCTTTCTACCCATGAAACAACCAGTTTAAAACTGCTGATGGGGCCTTGTGGGAAACCTCGGCTGGTCCGAGGGATTGGAATGCGAGCTTGTTAACATTAGCCTGGAACAGATACCTGTGTATCCTTGAAGAGTCTGGGAAAGTCCTGAGAAGAGCTGAGCTGACAAGATAAGGAAACCACCAGATGTGCAAGTAGAAGAAGTGTATTAAAGATGTAGCAAAGAAACGGTCATCCAATCATGAACTGATGGTCTGTGAGTGAACCAATCGTGTATAGACACCTATTCTTAAGGAATGTATAAAAAGGCTTGTTAGAACAATAAACGGGCCCTCTTTGGCCTTTTGGTGTTTGCGCACAACTCTTTGCATGTCGTGTCCGTCTCAACAACGACAGGGCCTGACTTGCTTTTAGCTTTGGGCATTCCCTATCCTGCACAGATACATCCTGTCAAGTGACCGTGTCTGAGAAAGGCCCTATTCGGAGTCGTGGGATTGTAGGCTTTTGCCCAGTAAGTGTCTCAAGGTTTTCTGGCATGTCTGATAGTACCACAAGGTTTTCCAGATGGTAGCTGAGCTATGATAAAAAAAAGATCCTCTTATGGCTTTCAGATCTCAGGTTCCTTTGTTTTCGCTTGACACTGTGTGGAACATTCATCTGGATAATTTAATTCTGCTGTTCCTCCATGCACAGCTATGAGGTAGAACAGTTGTCTCGGGAATAAACAAAATCACGAATGTGTTTGTCTTTATCAGCTGCCAGTTATTCCTCCATTGAGTGGTCATATTGACAACAGGTTATGGGGTTAAATTGTCTGATTTTTGTTGCTTCATGGTTAGAATATGCAAGATATTAGGAAAAAACTGACTTTTTCTTCATTGTAATCCAGACATGAGATTTTTCTCTTCTTACTCTCCCTGGAGCGGCATAGATTTTCCACCCCTGTTGTCTGTGCCTATGGCACTTACTCCTGAACATTTAATATCTTCTTTCCTTACCGAGCACGTTCCATGCTATCAGACATTTGGCAGGAGTGTGGTCTGTGAAAAAGGCCATCCACCCATAAGTTTCTAATCTTCCTTCTCATTCATTTTTCTTCATTTGTGTTTGGCATAAATTTTTCCTTATTGTAGTCAAAAACACCATAATAAATGTGATTTGTGGCTGGGAGATCTCTGCCATTACTTTTGAATGAATAAGCCTGTAGAACTGTTTTTCTAATTGGATGTAGCAACGTAAAGGAGTGATTGGGTTAACCAAGGGGATGCTTGGAGAATGAGTTTACAGAAATGGCCTGAGGGAATGGGATTGAATTCATTAACTTTGAAATCAGTAGTAGAGTTGTAGTTGCTATAGAGTAGTATAGTTCAGCAAGAGCTACACAAACAGGATAAGAACAACTGGTTAAATAGCAGATCTTACAGAAAAGCATCTAAGGGTTGTTTTGTGTCACGATTCAAATAGAAAGCTGTGACTGCCATGTTCCTTTCAAAAAAGATGGACTTGTACTTCGATTTTTAAACTACTTTTTGTCTGCAAGATGTGTGAAGAAAGTTCCTGCTCTGTTCCAAAATGATTAAGATGCAGCTGGGGTACTGTGTCTATTACTGCACTGAAATATCTGTTGCTGAAGTTAAATTAACATTTTAAGAGCACAGCTGGTTTTGTTAAACGTGCATTAATTCTAGCTTAAAAATTGGAGTTCAGAGAAAGAGTATAATCTTGAAAAGCGTGATATGAGCAGAGTACAAAATGCATTTTGACGCTGAAGTGCACGTAACAGTTGTGTGACAACTTCTGACTGATCTGCCCATGATGTACAGTATTTGCGATTTGGTTACAGATCAAGGCATTGGTTTTGGCTTTTCGAGCCGCTGAAGAAAACCCTGGTGAATACCACCCCTGGTTCCCCCGAGACCGCAAGCAGGATTTGAGGACTAGCAATACTTTGATTGCTGATTGATGTGTTTAACAAGAGAGTTGACAGAAGAATCCTCTAATATTTGCCTTTTATTCAGGGACTTCTGACTAGGTCAATATTTAATATCAATACTCAGGAGAATATTTCGTTCTTTTGCCAGATATGGGGATATTGCAGAAGAAAAAAGCAGCAGACTCTGGCTTTGACCTTGAGATCCAGATGAAATTTCTCTCTGTAATATATTTTTGTTCTGTCCCAATTAGATTTGCGCTTAGAGAAACACTGCTATATCTGTCTTCCTTAATTTAAGTCATCAGGCGTAATTGCTTCTGTCTGATGGGGATGTGGCTCCAAATCTACGTTTAGTAACAGGATCAATAAATACTGTAGAACAGCTACATGAATGTAACACTATTCCTACACGTCAAAAGGACCAGCTTTTAGTAGCTTAAAAAATGCTGCTTGTGCTGTGTTAGATTTCCCGTGGCTATAGATATTTCCCCCCTGTTGTGAGAATTGCCATTGTCCTGTGTGCGGCCAGAAGTCTCTGGGCTCGAGTCAGCTCTGACTTGCCCTGGGGTAGGCGAAACTGATTTCAGTTCACAAAATGAAGTTGAAAGGGGATAGGCAAAGCAACGCTGCTCGCTTCTGGGTATGAGTAACTTTTTGGAGCTCACATGCCATTTGACAGTGTACAATTGTTGGAAGGGAGAGTGTGTTAGCAGATGGCTTGTTTATATGGGTTTTAGTGGAAAAGCATTTGTTTACAGCAGCCTCACTATAAACTCTGGAGGAACCTTGGCTGTAGCAATCAGCCAGACCCAACAGCGGGTTGCCAGGTCGTGGTAGAACAGTTTCACAAAGCTAACTAGTAGGGGAATGATCCTTTCCATCTCCCCATTCCCCACCCCTGCACTGAGATGTGGTATTTCTCTTCTATAGCTTTTTTTCACTCCTTCTGGGTTATTTCTGTGCCAAAGGGCATTGCAGGCGCTGCCAACACCTCCACGAGTTGTTTGCTTCTTGTTGTGCTCTCTTCTTAACATCTCACGACACGTTCATTCAGTAAATTCTTTGATCCCCTTTCATTCTCCCTTTATAGTAATATATCTACTAAGACTTCCTAAGGCTCTTTTTTCCCTAGTAAAAAAGACCGTAACCCCTTTTCTGCTGGAGTCGGCAGTTTTATTTCCATAGGCCTGAAACACTGCTCACACAGAGCAGGCACATCTAGGGGGACATGCTGGGAACTGCATAAAGCCATTGGGTGGGACTCCAGAGAAACAAGGGTGACTTGAGCTGGTGGGCTCCACAGTGGGGGAAAGGTCCCACATGCATTTAGCATAACACCCAAACTTATGGTACGCTTGGCAAGGATGTGGGTTTAGGTGGCGATGCACCCTGCTGCCTGTCTCCACAGGCTGGAGAGATGTTAAACCCACTGCTGCTTAGCTGAGTTACCTACAAGCTGCAAGTGGTTGCAGGGTGGATTAGTTTCGTGGCGATGTCCTAAAAAGTGGGTACTAGTTGGAAAGGATTGGTGATGTCCTGTGCTGGGGTTGGGGAAGCAGGTAGGAACCGAGTAGACATTTAGGGTTGGGGCAAAGCAGGAAGAGTGGTTTCTAGATGACAGCATCTAAAACAACCAGCAAAGTTATGAGCAAAACCACAGCCTCAAGTTAAAGGCTTTAAAGAGAAACGCATGCAGGCTGGTACGGGTGTTTTTAGTAGTACCAAACCTGTTAACTGCAGTACAAAGTAGCAGCTGAAATGCTTTATAACCAGATGTTTGTGAATAGAGAGGGAGACCTTGGGCTAAAGGGTGGGATGAGTTTACAGACACCACTAGGTTAAGATGGAAAGTAACTTTGGAGCCTTAGGGAAGCCTTGATGGGTCACAGGGTGGGTGGCTCCCTGTTATGGGGTTTATTATTTTTTCAGAGCAGGCACATCTCAGTTTTGAGACGTGATGTAAAGAGAAGCCTGCAGCTGGCTTAGGCTTTACATAAATGTAGGTAGGGCTGGGAGATGTAGAGAAGGCAGAGTCTGACAGATCTGTGTGAAGGGTGTTTATCTGTCTATAAAATGGGTGGCTTGCTTGTTTCTGCAGCACTGTTTTTTTGGGGAAAAAATGTTGCTTTCACCTTATTCTTCTGAAATCTGCTACCGCACCCTTGCCTTTCTCTCTGACTTTCTTGCTTGTGAGAGTCACTGAGTGACCTTCTCTACACAGTAAGCATGTGCGCCTGGCCATCAGCTGAAGGCTCCTTGTGACTTAGTGATGCTCTGTCTGTCACTACCATGTGTTTAGCTCTCCCACAGTCCAAAAAAAGAACTAAAAATCCATCTTTCCTCTGCCAAAGGCTCAGTCTCCATTTTCTGCATTTCCTTACAGTTCAAGCATACTTTGTCCATCATGCCTTGCAAAAGGAGCAAATCTGTCAGTCTGCAGCTCTTCCATTACCTTGAACGTATCATCAGGAGCAAGGCTTCTCTGTGAGAAGCTGAATGGTGCTTGAAGCACATCTCTGTCACGGGGTCCTTGGCTTTGACCATGCTGCATCGTTGATTTGTATGCTGCTGTTCTCCTCTGCAGTCGGTTCTCAGGAGGGCACTACGGGACCTGTGATGTTACCCTTTCCTTGTAGTCTGCCTTGGTCTGACACGTCAGGCAGCAGGGCTTAGGGAGCACACCCGCCCTGCAGGTTACACCCAGCTGTTACATCCTAAGTGGCATCATCTAGAAGGGTCTAGGTAAAGTGAAAACCTCCCTGTGCTTTAAAAACACTTTTGCCTTCCCGCTCCATTCTGTTTATTTTGTGTTTTGGTTGTCTTGTTATAAAGGTGGATCATGAGCTCTTTAGGAAATACACTCTTACCCCGGAGCTGGAGACACATTCTCCTGCTCATTTTGTTCTGCAGTGGGGTGAACAGTTGTCATTTCTGTTCAAGAATGATACTGTGGCAGCACTGGTTAAAAAGAGGAAAAATTGCTATCAGTCAAGTAGAAGGTGGACTGGGATTGTTTATTCAAAGTCTGCTGTTGTGATCCTTGGATATCGGCCTGATCTTATTTCCTGACACAATTGTGAAGATGTTTGAAATCCCCTTTCCCTGATAGGAACTAAGCTGTCAATATGTAAGGAATCAAGACTTTTATATATTTTCCAGTGTCACAATAGGAACAGCTGAGTCATAAATGTTCTTGAAAATCTCATCCTGTTTGGAGACTGCATTGCAAAACCTGGCTGACAAGTGAAATGGCGTTTGCCATGCGACCAACCTTTTGTAGACGAAGACTTGTTTAAGCAATGCTACATTGCTATCAACTTGCAAAACCCCCTTTTGTTATGCAATACCACAAATGTTTCTTTTAATGAATCTAATTCTGTAGGTAGGGTTTCCTCAGAAACGGTCTCATACAAGCACTTACGCAGAGAAAGAAGAGCTTGCTTCTGACTGAGCAGCCTGCCCTTGCTCGCTTCCTCGACAAATTTGCACTCGGTTCATGTTCTTAAGACCTTCATTGTCATCAGCGCCCAGTCCTCTGCCTCTGCGGGGAGAGGCAGGGCATGAATTCAGCGATCATTTTGAAGATGAATGAGTTGGATAGTTTTGATTAGTAATTTGCTATTTTAAGTCCGCATTGTGCTTTGATGGCTCTTATGGGATTTTTCTCTCACAGTAAGGGACAGAGATCTAAGGGGTGCCTGTTTAGATTTTCCTCATCCTGTAACAATACAAAATGTCATCTTGGCCTAAGTAGATACACATGTCACCAGCCCCATGGTGGTGTACTGAAGAAAAACATTACCTTTCATACAAATACTTGAATATTTAAGTGGACTTTAGAGAAGGAAACCAATAAATGAAATCCTTTTAGAATATAAAACTAGTCTGCTATTGCTTCATGCTCAGTTTAAAAGTAAAAACCTCTTAAAATGTCCCCTCTTAATTTTTTAATGCTTATTTTTAAAATCAGCACAATTAAGAGACTGCCATTTCCAGGCCAGTATATATGACAGGTTTATAGCAAAAGGACAATGTTATATCATCTTAAATCCAAGTATTTTTCCCACTAATCCAATTAGCTTTTCATTAGATGTCTTAATCTAAATATAATCTCTCATTCCGGATTCAATGAATTTAATGGTTTCCTCCTCCCACTGTAAGGTATTCTTGGTTTTTACTCACCTCTTCTCTCATCTAGACCATAAGCTTGCAGAGATGGGAAGTATTCATTGTTCTGTATTTAAAGTACTACTGTACTATTAAACTCAATACCTTTTTGCTTTTCTCTTATTAAAATGATCCGTATTAAAAATGGTGATTTGTAATAATGCTGTGTATTTACATGGAAAACACTTTGAAGCTAGTTGGGAAGAACTTTATATGCAGTACTTGTTCACTAAAACCTTGCCCGGTGTAAAAATTGAGTCTATGGTTTGCTTTAATGAAATCAAGACTATTTGAGGTCTTGAAGTTATGTATGTACTTAGATGCTTGCTGAGTAAGTACCAAGGACTCTACATGGTCGCTTTATATTTTAGCTGTGTGTCAGTACCCAGTTGTAAACTGGGCTCTGATGCTGCAGCTGCCTAATGCCTGAGCTCCATCTTACAGCTCTGAGTAGTCTTAACTGAAACTACTACATTACTTAGGTTGTCAGTACTTGGAAGATGACTCTCTGATGGCCCCAATACTTTCAACACTTCTGCATGTGCTTAATTTGGGATTACTGATGAGTTTACAATGAAGTGCATATGTAAGAGCTGGCAGGATTTGATGTTCCTAATTTGTTGCTACTAAGAGATATTTCTTAATATACCTATTGTATTTTAATTTAAGATTTTTTTTTTTGGTAATCAAGACATGTTTACTACAATCAGCAAACATTTTCTGGGACTAGGACACTACGTATTAGCAGAAACCAATATGCCTGCAAGAACTGGTACTATTTGTTTTCTCACAACCAATGTATAATTCAAGAACCCTCTTTGTACTGAAGGTTTCAACTTAAGCTAGTGCACCAGGATGAATCTTCGAGGCATAATTTAAGAGACAGAGCAACTGTACTCCCCATAACCTGTACTTATTATCTCACTTTAACATGTACTATTCCTGAAAACAGCTCTTTGACCATCTAGATGCAGGTTGATTAACTTGGTGTGTGTCCTTTCTTACCTAATACTTGCAAACCTCTGACCTAAGCAGAGAAACAACCTGATGTATTTTGGATTCTGGCAAAGGTTAAATTTAGAAGCTTTAATTCTTCAGCCTTTTTAGGATGAATGGGGGAGTCTATGCTATTGGTTTTGCGTGTTGCTTTTTATTTTGACAGATGTAGCTGCATACTATTTCCCTATTTTTCTACCTTGTAAAGCCATCACCTCTACCAGATGAAGTCCTGTGCCTTTCCATGGCACTCACTCTGCAGAAACGTCAAGAAACATGTAGCTGAGAAATCTCTTGAATTCATATTTTGTTTTAAAAGCAGCCCTGTGACTTTTACAGATGGTAATGCTAGGCAGAATTGTCCCCTATTGTGTTTCTTCTGTAGTCACTGCAACGAAGTCTGAGTAATTCAGCCTCTCGTCATGGGTTATGTACTGCACTGCCAGAATGACTGGCAATGACACGATGATTGTGGTACATGATTAAATGGGGTGTGAGATGATCGTCACGATTTATTAAAAAAAAAAAAGAAGAGACAGAAAAAGCATGACTGGCTTAGATAGAGGTGGCTAATGTGTTGTGCTGGAAGATCTGCATAGCAGTTCTATTAGTTGGGTCTGAAAAAGTCATTGGTTGTGTGGGCTTTTCTTCCTTTTTTGCATTCCTTTTAATTTCTGCTTTTGCTGTGTGGTCCCATACAGATCCCACCGGCACATCCTGAAGCTCATTCCCTGATGGAGGACCTTTGTAGGGAAGCTGGTGTTTGACACAGTTTGGTTCCTACTGTTGCCTGATTTGTACCCTTGGAGTGGTGGGAGCGCTGCCGTGCCTGTGCCGGCTGCCGCTCTCCTGCAGCCCTGTCCTGCCATGCCAGCTCACTGCTGCTCTGCTGTGGGCTGTAGTTCCCACCTGCCTGGGGATGGTTGTGCTACGCTAGTAGAGACTGAGGTGTTTTTACAAGCTGGAGCTACACAGAGCTTGGACGTCTTACTGAAAGGCTTCCCTGCACTTTATTCCCCTGGCTTTCAATAAAATAATTCCTTTTTTTTCTCAACAAAAATTTCATTTACAAACTTTTTTTGTACGTTCAGCCATCTCAGTGAGAATTTCTTTTTGTTTCTCTGCCTCTTTTTTTTCCTCCTAGAAGTGTACTTGGTGAAAAGTGCTGGATTGATAATGCTGGAGAAAGAAGTTCACAAGAAAACAGCAGCATGAAAAAAAAGGATGCATTTTCTATGTAATATAGAATGATACTGTACCTGGGGTCCCAAATCTCCCTGGTTCCTTACACAGCCTCTCATGCAGGCCATAAGGTCTGGTGCTTTGCATCCATTAGTATATCTGCTTTCACAGCAGCTGCTGAAGAGAGGAAAGCTTTACTGAGGGTTCACAGACTGGAAAAAGACTTCATGGCATGCCTACAGAAGCTGTTCAACCCAGACTAACCTATGGCAAAGGGAATGGTATGTGAATGAGGGGAGTATGGCTTAGCCTTCTGGAGGTGGCTGCTGCAGTCGTGTGGGAAGAGTGGTGTGGAAATCAGGTGACAATTGGTAGAGATGCTGGTGTGGGCTAAGAGGTACGCAAACATCCCACTGCAGCTCCATTTGTGCTTTACATCAATTGCTGGACAGGGCTTGTGCATTGACTCTCTCAGAGTGCAGGCAGGGGTGCTGCAGGTGAATAGGCTTAGTCTGGAGGCACTATAGGGTAACCTTGAATACATCCTGCTGTACAGATGACCTGGTTCGGGCCTGTGCTGATTTGGGAATACATTTCACAGTGTTAACATGCCCTAAATGTGATTTTGTCACTCTAGAAATCTGCCACAGAGCAGACTTGAATTTTTAGAGTGGAGTCCCCAAGTTTTAGGCTGATGGTTTCATTAGTTGACCACTTCTAAATCCCCAACACCCACTAAATCAATGTGCAGTCCCCTAAAAAGTGCTGATTTTGGCAATGAAGATATTTTAAAAACAAAAAAGTTGTTTAGAAAAGATGTCACTGTGTGTCTCTGCGAGAATGACTTGGAAGCATTGGAGGGAATTAGCTACAGTTCCTTCAAAGCAGATCCATGTGTTGATCCACACCGCACCATCCTTTCCAACATCCTTAGCTTTGCTCAAACATTTCCACTGTGGAGGGAGAACCTATTTCAAAGGTTACCTGGTGTGTTCTGTTTATAAAGTCTACTTAATGAATCACCAAAACTAGTTGGTTGCTTCGAGCTGATCAGATCCAGGCCTCATAAATACGATGAATATGATAAATACCTTATAAATATGATGGAGAGATGTTTCAGGCATGGTTTCTGGCCTTTGGGTTTGATATATATGCTCATAAAATCCCTTCTGTAAGAGCCAGAGACAACCTAATTGTTGCTTTACAGTGTGTTTCTGCATTTTTTTAGAGGTGACGCAATGAGTATAATTTCAAATCATAGGAAAAAAAGAAACCAAAGTAAAGTTCCATGAAAGGATAACTTGAAAAAGCACATGCAGAAATAATTTTTTGATAATTTCTTTCTGTGTACTTCAATGTCGATTCTGGTGAAGAGTGTGTCCAGTTGCTAGCATGAATGTCTTTTTTTATTGCTTGTCTATGTACTAAAGTTTTTATAAGTCTTACATATATGATTTAGTAATATCTCTACTATTTAGTGAAATCTCTACCCTTTGTTTTCAAAAAGGTAGAGATGACCCTAAAATAACGTCTCTATGATCATCTGTGATCCAGATTTTTCAGACTGAAACTTTAGCCTCCATGACAGAGGCCTGTGTGGCCACCAGAACCTTCCACTGACAACAGGGCACTTAACGTGGGCTGTCTGGATTTACCCCAGATCCTTAAAGCAGCGTTGCCCTCTGTGTCTGCTGCCAGAGGGTGGTGCGGTGCTGCCGCGAGGTGTCTCTGCACCTGCTGGAAGGAGATGGTAGGAAGGTGGTGGGGAGAGGACCTCCACCTCAGCCTCCCCATCCAGACTTCTGGTGCTGGGCTGCTGAGCCGAGCGGGCTTGCAGTGGCTAGTGGACCACCGCGTGTGAGCTCTCTTCATTTTCTAAATATACAGAATTAAATATTTACCACAGTGCTCAGTGCATAAGCTGTGGCTACATGCATGCCGGCCCTCTCTCCGTCACGCTTCCATGATATGTTATCATCTCTGGTAAACACACTACAGCCAAAATGTGGGGCACATCTTGCCACTTTACTATCAGTAGACAGAGGCCTTCTAGAACAGCGAAGGCATTTCTTTACTCTTCATATTCTTCATTACTTATTTTCTGTGTGTGCTTACTGATATATAGATATATTTTTGTGGCCATGTTGTAAAATTTATTTAAAAAAATAATGGAGAAAATAAACCTGTTTGATGAAAGTTAGTCTTGGCAGTTTGAGTATCTAAAATATTCTTTAAAATGTGTCACAGGTCAGCTTAATTACACTACTAATGCTTATTCTTGGTATGTTATTTGTCGCAGTAACATGCTGCTGCACTGTTAAATCCTGGGAAAAAATGAGCGAACTCTTTCCAGCAGGAGATGACTTGGTCAAATATAATGTATTTACTAGAAAATGCAACATTTTAAGTTAAAAGTTGAAGTTAAATATGAGACAATTGCACATGCTTCACAGAATCATTTCATGGGGGCCAGATTTTAGGAGTATTGTATAAACCCCCAGCACATTTATTGTAAATTCCACAAAATACAAAGTCTTTTTAATTGTACCGAGGTGGAATACGGTATCCAACAGGAAGACATTTGTCTGAAACCTCCACTATGAGCAAGAAGAAAAAGTAAGAGCTGTGGTGTATGTGTTTATAGAGCAAACCTGGGGAAGGGCTGCACTGATTGTTCAGAAGGCAAGTTGGTATGGCTGAGCTGAAGGAATTAGCTGGGGTTTCCATGTTTTACTGAACTCTGCATTTTTGTTGTTTAAGTTTTAATTGTGAAGTTTTTGATCTCAGTGTAGTTGTAATTCTTTTCGTATTAGATGTGTGGCCCTTTCTCTGGCCACGCTTAGCAGAGCAATAGCATGAAAAGGAGTATGTTTTCTCTACAGGGCACAGACAAAACTGGTAATAAAGTCCTAGTTAATTTTTGTTTAATTTTTGGCAATTAAGAGGGAAATCTTGTTTTTCTCAATGTTTTGCTGGGATGTCCACGAAGTCCAGTGATGGTAGGTACTGCACAAAATGCATGCCCCAAGAAACATTTGTTTTATGTCAGTGTAGCTCCTCTATATTCTGGAGCAAACATTCAGCTCTTTTCTAAACCACATTAAAAAAAAAATAATCCCCTCCCCCCCCACCAAACAAAAGAAGTTTTCCTTCTCTGAAGAGCATCTGTTATTTAGCAACATCTGAATTTCCATAAATAATCCCAGATTTCCCCTGCACAAAGATATAAACAATTGCTCCACGCTCAAGCCTCCCCCAGTTTTGCTGCTCCCCTGCACAAGGAGAGCAGGAGAGGAGGCACCAGCGGCGGGGTCTGCAATGGGACCCTCGTCAAGACAGAGGTGGGGCAGGGCAGAGGTGGCTGCTGGGCCCCCATGGGGTGGCATATCAACTCTGGCTCTGTTGAAGACTTCCACCAGAGGGGATTTTTGAGGCTGTTGGGTGTTTTGAACAGTCAGCCTGCCATGTGGACTGGTGATCCTGCCTGGCTTGGTAGGGAAACTAGGATGCTTGGCTGTGGGTTGGAGAGGGTAATGCTGGGATAGCGAAGGGGAGATGCCACCCTCCCCCTGACCTGAGATGTGAGACTGATGTCTCTGGTGGGGCCCCACCACAAAGCTACTCAGGATTGGAGGCTTCCCACCAGTCCCAGCTCTGGGCTTCTTTAATATAATATTTCTGCAGGAAGGGGCAGAGGGGAAGCTAACATCTTCTGAAAATTATTCCCTTTGTTCATATGCTGGGAGTTTGTTTGTTTTGGGTTTTTTTAAGTGGTATATTAGGTAATTAAAAAAAGTAGTAACTGAGCAACAAAGGATAATGGCACAAAGGGAAATGAGCAGTTCTAGGGGCACCAACTGCTTCATAAACTCATGAAATTATTGAAATCCTGCTTTCGGCTCCCTGCTGTAATGATACTGTATTCTTAACACATGAATATATGACTTGAGAAACAACTTCCCTTAAGAGGTTTGTTTGTTCCCCTTGCCAGAATGTATTTTGTTTTTTTCTGCTGGTCTACAGTTGCTGACATATTAAACCATGCCTTCAGCTAGCTTAATTCCACCCTGCACCCCCCAACCCCCCACTGCAAATTATTATTATTTTTTAATTGCAAAATGCCAGGATGCTTAAATTTCTTCAGTGATTCAGTAAAGGATACCACTTTTTCCGTTAAAGTCTTGCGATGGCTATTTAATATATCTTATATGTATACAAGCAAAGCAGTTTATCTGGGCTAAGGTGCCATTTCACAGTGAAGCTCATTTTTGTTTGCATTGACCTTGTCCTATGATTATTTCTCTTCCATTCTGTCACAGGTGATTGCTTCAGACATCTTTTCTATGCTTTGAAAATATTGCAAAAATTAATTTCATTATTAGTCTGAATATTACTACTCATTGACTCTTTAGTGGATGCCTCACCTGCTGACAGCTTTGGTGGATCTTTTTGGGACTGCAGTACTAATCTTCCAATTACTTCCATTGGCACCAATCTTCTTTTAAATAAAACTACTGGGCACTGAATAGAGCCGGAACAAGCATGCCTGTTCAGTATTTGCAGTTGGTTTACCTGAAGAACAGCAGGAACTAGTCCTGAAGTTAAGGGCTGGATGGAGGGGCTAGTGGAGGCTGTATTTACATGTATGAAAATCTTGCTGTTGGAGTCCAAGAGTGTAAGGGAGATGTGTACAGAAAATGACATTCACTTTCCATCCTAACATGGCAGAACAATGTCATCCCACTGTCAACCACTGAAGTTGATTTGATTTGAATTCAATAGAACCTTAGAAGTGGTTTTATAAAGCTGCTTTGATATTTTTATGTTATCTTAAAAACCCTCGTTTAATGACTCTTGGTAGTTTCTTTTTCTTTACAATTTCATGACAATGAAATAATTGGCTGTGATATGCAAAAAGAAAGCAAGAATATCTTAAACAGAGTAATTAGGCCCTTTGACTACTATCTGATTTCAAAACTTACGTACCCATGCATAAATGAAATAAAAATTATGAACTGTAGTTACCCAAGCTCAGCAAGGAAGTTTTGACTTTCTATGCTAGCCTTTGTTCTTGCCAAAGTGACTGACTGCTCAGAAAAAGTATTTTGCACTGGTACCTGAAATACATCTGTTAATAGGACCCCTAGTCTCCTGTTTGCCAGACCAGCCTTTTATCTCTTGGGTCCTGCTGCTTCTCTAAATATTTCTGTTTAATCTGAAGAACTTGTTTTTCTAGAGGAAGAGATTTCTGGGGAGGGATCCAGGACTTACTGGTGCTCAGCTGGACTCAGAGCTCGTGCAGTGTGCAGGATCAGCAGCAGTGGGTGAGGAGCTCTCTGACGTTGTGAGTTAAGACGGGAGGAAAAGATTGTGAAGCCTTCCCTTACCACAGGCCTTGAGCAACAATACTTCTCATTCTGCACCATCCCAGAGGGTGGTGGGATGTGGTCCAGTGGTTCTCCTTCCGCTCCTGTTGTAAAAACTCACCAAGAAGCAGTTTGCCAAGAAAAGTATTGTTTCTCTGAAAAACCTGATGTATTGTTAGAAATAATATGATTTTAAAGCATCATCCACCTTCATTGTTGCTTAGTTGTTTCTTTTCCCCACTGCCCTAACCTCCAAAAGTGAATATGATCTTAAAAATGAGCACTGTCTATCTTGAGCAGCACCTGAGGCTTCAGTCTGCTTATTCAAATTTTTGCATGACATCAGCTGCTGAGGTATTGGTGTGCTTTATCAATGTATGAAATTAAATTCAAGGTTTTGGCTTGGACGTGTGACTGGCCTGAGATCTGATTACCAGAGAGACTGCTCATTTCCCCTTCATGATGCTACTGCCGTGGGAACTGGCAGAGATGACCAAGCGAGTGCCCTTTCCACAGATGGGAAGTTTTCTGGCTGTTTTTCGTCTTCCCCACTGAGTTTTAGAACCTTCCCAGTGAGCTTCAAAGTGTTATCCTTTCTCAGGACACCACAGAGGAGCATGGCTGGCTGTTGGCTTCACTGGGCTTCTGATCAGGAACTGTACTGTCTTCATCTTGAGTGTCCTAGTCTCTGATGGTGGTGAAAGCCGTGAAGTTTTGTTGTGATGCAAAAGTTGTATTGATGGAGTTTGCATCAAATGTCTCATGTACAGTGTCTAAAGCACTAAAGAGGTATGTGGTTAATGTCTGCACCTGAACATACGAGGTGTACATGTATACCTGTGCCGATGCCTTCCTCTGAACATCCTGCAAGGGGGGGATGCATCAGAGTTGTACAAATATACAAGTTTGGGGAGATTCTTGGCCAAGAAAGTTTCTCTGTTAAGGCGACAGATTAAAAATGGGTGGAGAACAGTCCATGCCCATCCCAACCCTGCTAGCTCTTCCAGGTGGCCGAGCTTTGGTGAGCTGTGGGGGCTGACCTGTTTGCTGAAAGGTAAATCCTGGCACATGTGTGGGTACAGGATGAATGCTCTGTTATCAGCAGAAGTGCTGCAGGCAGTGGCTTGTGCATTCTAACAGCTCAGGCTCTGGCCCACCTCCACTACCGGGAGTGTTGGGGATTTCATGTAGCATGTGCAAGTCTCCCTGTTGTGGTTCCAAACATGGAGTGTCCCATGAACATGCCGTCACCAGTGTTTTCTTGGGCAAGAGGCTTGGGGCAGAAAACATGCCCATGAACCCTCACCTTGCAGGCAGTTCCATCAGCTGTCCCTCTGTGAGTACAGACATACGAGTAAAAGCCTAGTGGGCTGGAGGGCATTAAGGGACTGCTGGCTGCTGTGCGGAGGACAGGATACTGCGCAGCTGGAAGGGAGGAAACTGTAATGCAGAGGGAAGTGATGGAGGTGGATTATGGCACTAAACCACACAGAACTCAAATTCTCAAGTGCGGGCTTGGCTGTAGCAAAGATGTATCTTAATCTTTGTCCAATACTTGAGCCCACCCAGAACAGACTCTTTCATGAGGTTTGAAAATGTTCCACTGCTTTATTATGAATGAAAAAAACCGCTGTTCTGCTCAAACGCACCCTCTTCTTACTGGATATATATGCCATTAATTTATGCTGATGGGAGAAAATATTTGTCTATTTTGCTTTGAAAACAAATGATGAGGTTGTGTGACAGAGATCATTTTTGTAGCTGTGACCTCCCAACTGAAAACTGAAATTGTGATAAACTTTCTGGAAGAATCTTTTCTGAAAAGCCTCCCATCTATATTTTCTTTTCTGTGCCTTCCCCAAAATGAAGCTGCACACACTTGGTTTGCTTGGCTAGGATTCAGCTCAGCTTTTGACTTTTTGTGGCATTCACATGAATTCTGCACTTGTGAGTTTAGTTCACACAGCTTAAGAGCCCTGAGGAGGGATAGAGGGGTATGTCCATCCACTGCTCAGCTACTGAATGCATGAACAGTCCCTTACTGTCTGGTGTGTAGGTTGGAAAATGTTAAGATCCCCATGCAATCTACCATGCTTCATATAGCTAAACCCTTCTCTGCTTCTGCTCCCTGAATTTAGAACACAGCCTGCTCCTGAGAAGGAAACTAGTGTCAGAGGAAAGGGTGATGGGATAGGGCAGCATCCTGCCAGAGCTGCTTGGCTTGTGCAGCAGGAGGCCAGGAGACAGTGTCAGCTGCAGGTCTGAAGAGGGTTCTGTGCAGCCCAGCCATATTAAAAGCCTGTCAGAGTTTGTGACATGGCTGCTAAGGAGAATAAGGAGCAATCCCGAGGAAAAAACCCCAGGAACTGATGATGTTAAAGTGCAAGTGCCACAGAAGAGAGAGAAACATTTTATTTCTGGTTTCTAAAGGTGAGGCTTGCTGCTATGGCTCTGCCCCTCACAACATCTCTTCCCCCAATAGCATCTTTGCACTGCTTCCTTCCTCCTGAGCTACATCACGGAGTGAAACTAGTGCAAAGCTAACTCCCCCTCCTGCTGTCCCCCCCAGAAGTGCTGTGACTGCCCTGCTGGCTCCCCTAACCCAGCCAGGGCAGCTGGAGGGGACAAGTGCCGGTACAAGGAGGAGGGGAGCACAAGGAGACTGAGAAAACGGTGCTTTTCTAATAACTCCAAGCTCAGCTATGGGCGCAATACTTTACATATTTATTTATCTACTCAAGGCTGTCTTCTAAATTTTGCTGTCTCAGAAATCTGGTCTTTGGTCTCATGGTTTTTATTCTGTAATAGTACCGGACTATCTCTCTCTTTTGTGCTGCTTTTCCAACATCCTCAGATAAAGGCTTCATGACAACGGGCTGGGTTTCGGAGGTTTATGCAGCCCCCTAAGCACCATGTGCTGGCTGCAGGACTTGAAAATTGGCCTTTTCTAGCAGGTAGGGTTTTCTCTGCTCTGCTGACCAGCTGTAGTTGGTGCGCAGTTGCGGAGCCTAACCCAGGGCTGTCTCCTGCACTGGAGACAAAAATGTGTAAGACATCTGCGTCAATAAAATGGCCTGACAGGAATTCTTCCGTTGCTGTCTGTGACTGAAGTGGCACTGGCAAAAATCATAGCTGGATCAGGATACATGTGGGGGGTTGTGTCAGCCTGGATTGGGTCCACCTTGGCCCTGTTCTCAGTGGATGCAAGTATCGTGGCAGCTTTACTGAATTTAGTGGAGCAAATATTTAGAAATAGAGTTGCTCTGAGTTCTCTGAGGTGCTGCTAAATCTTGTGTTGCAAAAGTTTGCTGTTTACCAGAATCCTGAGTGACTTTAAGGCTCCCAGGAGCTCTCTCACCTCTTCTGCAATGAAGACCTTTGCAGGCACAGATGCCCACTGAATTTCTGCCAAGAACAACTTTCCTAGCTCCGGTATGTGCACGGGCAGGGAGGAGAGGGCACCTGTGGTGCTGGTGCTCCGGCTGCTGGCTGAGGTACCAGCAGGGTTGTGCTCATTTATCTCTGACTTAGTGATGTGAGTGCAAGTAAGGGGAATATCTGAGGCTCTTCTATCTGGCCCCTGGTTGCCTTCTAGCCAAATACCAGGTTCAAGGGGGAACAGACCCTCCTTTCCTCATAGGCAGTACCTCGTTGCCTGCGTAACCCACTTCCTACACATCCATTGTTGGGCTCATCATTCCAGGCGTTGCTCGGCAGGAAAAATGAGCACATGTATAATCACTCGCAGGTGCTCAGAGCCAGCGCTGCTGCAGAGGCTGGCTCCTTGCACTGGGTTGGGCAGGGCTTGGCAGGTTGTGTTACTGAACATGGTTGAAGTCTCTGGTTAAGGCTGTGGCCGCGACACAGGGAGACTCCATGTGTTTTTACTCTTGCTCTTTGGTGAGGACGGCCACATGGATTGCATCCCATGCTCTGTAAAGCTCAAAGGGTCAGTTTATTTTTCTTTCTACTTATATGCAGTTCATTTTCCAGAAGGAGTTTCTGCTTCTGTCCCACAGCACTGGAGTAGCTACTAAGAGCCAGTGCCTTTACTGCTTTGCTGTGGTCCCAAAGGCTTAGCAGTCGATGGTAGGTTGATCATCAGTGTTTGGCAGCAAATGCAGGAGCCACAAGTGAAAGACAGCAAGGGGATGGGCTGTCCTGGGCTAGCTGGTTCGGCTACCACAAGTCTGGGTGACTACTGAGCAGTGAACTAGTGCTGCAGGAGGAAGTTTCAGGGTTTCTCAGAGCTCAGAAGAACCTTTGGTAAGTGAAATGGCCATGTTTATGCAAGTACTGCAGCATGTTGCACCTTCTGTGCAAAAAGGTGTGGCTGTGCCTAATTATTGCAGTGCCATTTCTGTATGTCAGGGGCAATTTCTTAAAAATTCTAGCAAACACTTCACTTAGTGATTGTAAGGCTCCTTCAAAATGATGTGCAAGAAAATAAAGAACAATAGACAATTAAGTGTCTTTTGTGCAGAGGAGGTGGGAGAGCAGCTGAGTGTGTTATCCTGCTTCTCCACGTGATCTAGCTCAGAGCTGAGACATGTTGCTACAGCCCACTGCTTCCACGAGGAAGGAAAACCTCTGACTGGAGAGATTTCTGTTTCTGTACATGTGGCCCAGCACAGACGCTCTTTGTGACTGTGGGGTCTGACCAAGGGCAGTGTAGGGGTTCCTGTGTGTGCCAGTCAGGGCAACTTCTACCCTCAGCACACAAATTGCCTTTGCAATTGCACGTGACTGCACCTCGGTTATGTGATGTGGGAGTGAACAGGCTGCTCCAGGGATTGCTAGTGTGTGGGTTACAGCCACCCTACAGCATTGACACTGACCTTGATACTCCAGGTAAACTGGTACTTGATCCCTCGTGTAGGAATCTCTTGGTCTGATGTCTGTTTGCTGTGTCCCCAGGTTTTATTATAACATCATAACCTAATGGCTTGTGATACTGGAAACAGTTTGTAACTGTTTTTTTTACCTTGTGTTGCTTGCACCTGTGCCGACTGAATTTATAAGGCTGACAGGCACATTGGAGGCACCCTGTGCATGCCATCTGTGCACCCTCTGTCCCTGTAACACTGGTAGAGAATTTGGGCTCGTATAGGTTTGACTCTGGTACTCTAAACTCCATGAATTACCATAGCACAAGAGAAGGAAGTATGCCTAGATTTGGCTAGATTTAGCCACCAGATTTGGAGGTGGAGTAAGATCTTTCAAAACCCAGCCAGTCTATCCCAGCCACTCCTACCTCCCTTTGCAAGTAAACTCATTGATTCTGTATGCTGATAATGCTCCTTCAGATCTGGGATATCTTTTGGCTGCATCTCTCCCTCCACTGGAAATAATGCATTCCCTCCCTCCCATCCCCTCCACCCCACTCAAATTCTTCAGCTGCAGCAGGGCAAGCAGCCAACTCCTTTTCTGAGCATCTCTTGTCTGAGGCTCCATCCAGATGCTTCGGGAGAGAGGCCTGATCAAAGCAGACAATGCTGCGATTCAGCCTGTTTGCAGGGAGCTCTGAAATGGTCCTGTACCCCCTGGAAAATGCTGCAGCTCTCCATCAGGCTGCTTTGATGTCAGCTGCCTGGACAACCTCACCAACGATGCGGTCATCCCCCGCATCCAGGATGGCACAAGGGACAGAAAGAGATAAACACAAACGTTTGGTTGGCAGTGTGAGTGGTGGAAAGGATTTCATTTTCTTTGTGACAAGGCTGATATTTGAATTCTTTCTGTGATACTATTTACCCTCCCTGCTTTGTTTCCTTTTTGACTACAGCAAGCTGAGGACCTTACTCAGCATTTCCTTGGCTGAATGATACATATAATTTGATGATGAATATGGCAGCAATAGTAATTATGAACTCTACAAGAGAAGTTGCATTTACAGTGGAAAGCTTTTCCAGCTTGTGTTTAGCAAAGGTTATATTTACCGTGGAACACCACAGTGTATATCACAGCCTATAAACCTTTGAGCATTTTGAACTGTTACCTGTATACAGCGCTGACGGTTTTCTGAAAGGCTTAATGTAAAACTGTTCAGCCAAAATGAGATGCACTTGTCCACACTGTAACCCATACATATGGCAGTTAGTCATACTTTTCTTTCTGCTATGTATCTCATAATCTACAATCTCTGCTGCACTCAATTTTATGTCAGACAGCTTTAACAGTGCACGTGCAGTGAGTCTGAGGAGGCTTACAAGAAGCTACCCATCCCCAAAACTGCATTACCACAAGTAGCTTAAAATGGTCACATTCTTGGCAGGGTGAGCAGAGACACCCCAGGCAGCTTGAAGCCGTACTGCAGGACTGTTCAAGCTGCTGGAGCCAGACCTGGTGGCTGGTGCTGTTTAGGATGGGCATGGGCATTTTGCCAGTTGGATACTCCCTGCATCACTAGGAGGGTATAGTTTAGCATCTCTGTTGCCCCTGCTATTGTTTTAGATAGACAGAAGGCTTCATGCTCCGGGATTACAAACCTGGCTACCTGCACAGAAATACTGGATTAATACACACATCGCTGACAGTGACTGGTTTTTTTGATTGGATTCCAAAGTCACAGATGCTTTCTCAGGTGCTAAACTGTTGTCCCACCTAGCAACCAGTACTGATGGTCCCATTTCAGCACGTCTGATGTGTGACAGTGAGGCAGGCAAGCAGCTAAAATCCTAGGTTCTTACCACAATCCCATGTGAGCTGTGTGACTGTCCTGGGCCTGCCAAGTGTGATGGGAAATTGGGTGAACATGCTCCATCAGGAGAGCTCAACATAGACAAAAAGAGTGGCAAAATCATCACAAATATGTAAATTCCCATTTTTATGAGCGAACTGGTGAAAATTTACCTTGGTTCCTCTCTTGCCTCAGCAAATTTACTCATTCCTCCTAATTTGGGCTGGAGATGTTCCAGATAGGGTGTTTGTGTGTCCTACCTACCGGATTGTGATTTATCCTCTTGTCACATTGATGAGCCGAAGGTGGAGTTATTGTAAAACATGAAGTGTTTTTCCTCATAATTTAGAAAAAAAAAGTTGGAAAAATAATTCTGAATTTTTCATCAAAAATGAAAAAGAAATTCAAGACCCAACTGCGATTATTGTCCTTCCCTTCCAGCTTTCTGTTATGAAACACATTTACTATTTGTGAACTGCTCTGGTAAAGGGCAAGTCATGTAATTCCTGGAGAAGGATGATCTCAGGATATGAAAGACTCTAAAGTGAAGCCAGATGAAAAATGAGTATTTGGGGGATTTGCTTTTATATTTCTCTCCAACTTGCCAGTGTTTGTGGAATACGCCTAGGTGCTGCTTGTGCCTGCGTGTTTTCTGAACCAGGGCCACTGCAGAAGTAGCAAACCTGCTACAGAAACCTTGCCTAAGCATAAAGGCGATTAAGTGACATGTTAGAAATTTAGGCAGATTTTGAGCCTTATGCCTAATATTTTCTGCCTCTGTGTTTTTTTAAATATTACCACAACCCCGACAAAAAATACCAGGGTCACAAATGATGGTCTGTCACTTACACCTCCTACTGCTAGCATTTCTGCTCACTTTGCATTTTGTTAAGTATTAGGAAATGCACCACTGCTTCTCTGAGTGAGGAACTTTGCTGGTATATTGGAAAGTTTTGTGTGCATGTGAGATGGATATTGCTGAATGCAGCCTGCAAGATATAAACCACAGCAGATCTCTTGACTTATAACTTGTACCCAGGTAACTTTGAAGAACTGATGGACTACACTGCTGTCCCTCCTGTTGCTGGAAGTGCTGAATCTTTAGAAAGTTGAAGCGTTCCAACATTGCCAATATTACCACAGTTCTATTTTTTCATGTAATTTCATGTTGAAGTGACAAGTTTGCAGATCAAGTAGTTATGAATTTTGATAGAATTTCCTTTATATTATCTGTGGTTCTCCAACATTTGCCAGCTGCAAAGTATGTGCAGGTGCTACTGCATTTTAGCCCAAGGCCATCTCTTAGCAGCACATGCCTCCAAAACCCGACAGATCAGTTATGGTGTTTCTTTCACAGTGGTATTTCTGCAGATCTCCTCTGTCAGGCTCAGAGTGCAGCAGAACTGTTTGCTCTCCAGCTTTAAGCTGCTGCACTCAAATTACTCTCACCCTATATTCTTTATATTGCATGCCTGTAAAGTGGCAGTTTGATTTTAAACTAGCAGTGTTAATTTGAGATTTTGGCTGCATTGGATGCTTCCTTCTTTGGCTGTTGCTTTCACACGTATCACAGGAAGATGGAATTTTCATTATCACGTATTGATCAAAGGGTGACAGGACTGCTGCTGCTAGATGAAACATGCTTTATCCTGAAATTTGTGTGATTCTTCTTTATAAGTGTTAATGTTGTGGGTTGTGGTGGGTTTTTTATTTGGGTTTTGTTTGGTGGGGAGGAATAGTCCAGACTTGTTTAGTTTGACAGATGTTGGACTTTTTTTTCTTTTCTTTTTTTTTTTTTCCCCTCACCTGTTTTTTGTGGTCTTTTCCCTTTCAGATATTTATATCCCTATCTAGGAAAGCATCAAAGTTCATGTGCGCATCACTTTCTGCTCAGGAAGGTTCTTAAATATAGCAGGCAGGTGCCTAGTTCCTGCTGAGGTCTCAGTACCCTACTGACATGCTTCAGCTTTTATTTGTGTGTCTTCTTAAACAGCAACTTCTATTTGATTTTTCTGAGAGAATTCCCCTTTCATTAATACATTGCTTTATCTGGTAGATGAAATCACATACCCTTTGGTGGATGAAGAAGTGGCATTATAAATGACTGGTGAGATCTGAAACTTCTTGCTCTGCTTCTTACTGCTTCTGTCAGTGCTAAGTAAACGAAACAGCCAGGCCCTGGTCACCCAGCCATGTGCCTGGCGTGGAGGGGAACTGGCATAGCACAGTTCACAGATATGCAGCTCATCTCTTCTCCCACCAAAGCAGGATGGTCCTGCATATTGTGGTCATCCCTGGCTCACTGCAGTTTCCAGAATAATGCTGGAAAATTGTCTCTGGGAGGGTTGGCTGTTTTGCGTCCTGTTATTACACCCACACTGGAGCAAGGCATTGCACTGCGAGGGTGGTGGATGACCCTCTGGACAGGAATATTTGGTGCCCGGCTTGGAGGAAAGGTTGGATTCTGGATCCCGAGGCAGGTTGTTCAACCTTCAGTACAAGACATCTGTGGTTTTAAAAGACTTTTTAAAATTCCAGCTCTAAATTTTGTAGCTCTTAGTTAACTTTGTTGAGTGTTATTACATGAGTAAAATACTGAACTCACACTGAGCAAAATCTAATTAAAAGCATTAGTAGATTTTTTTACTAGCATTGTAAGAAAGAGATGAGTGAGGATAAATTGACAATTACTGTGTTCCTATGCTAGTTTCACAGTCCCTGCCATTGCTGCCTTAGACAATATTTCAGCACTAATAAAAGCCTCTGCCGTTTGACTAAACTTGCTTGGCTCACCCTGTCTAAGGCATGAGTATGGTAGTGCAAAGGATGCAGACATGCTACTGCATGTCTGCAGAGAGATAAGGCTTGTGTTGTGCAAATAACAACCTGCTTCTGAGTGTAAACTGGAGCAGCTGTGGACTGCAGCAGCCATCTAGCCAGTTTAACTGGTTACATACGGTGGGTCCACGTGGTAGCATTTAGCAAGAAATCCCCTGCCTGACTTAGTAGGCTTTAGGATGTGGTGTTTGGGAGATGGGAGAGGATGAGTTAGCATCCAGAGGCAAAGCTAGAGCTACACCAGGCAAAACAGAAGTGAGATGGAGATTAGCTTTCACATTTTGAGTGCAGTTTAACATTAGAGTTCAAGAAACTGTGTTGTGCTTCCAGTGACTGACCTAGCTGCTTCACCCCAGCTGAGGGTGAGGGTGCCATCCTGCACACTGGGGCTTTGCAGGAGCTTCAGCTGCCAGGGCTGAAGAGTGGAGCTGCAGGGGGGAGCAGGGTCTGACCCATGTGGGGAGGTAGAGAGGGACTTGGCTACGGCGTCACTGCCAGTATCCCCTTCTCTCCATGCTTCATCCAGAAATTTTATTTATCTGAAGATACGAATGTTGTCCAATTGGTATAAATGGTTAGCTTTCAGCATATGAATGAACATGGAGAAGACAGCTGATGAGCTGAGGAAAGGCAGGGTTTGGAGGTGGCTGTGGAGAGTGGGGAGTTGCACAATGACACTGGCTTTATCCTGCCCCCTGACACAGTCATTTGGGGTTGTTAATGGAGGGCTACAGGTGCTTGCTCTTCTGTGCCTGACAGCTACGACCCAGGATGCTGCCGAATGGGTGGTCCTTTTCTCTGTACATGGTGTTCATCAGTAAGGAATGAGGGTGCTCATCACCTGGTGAGTATACTGATCCTGGTGTCATTCAGGTGTTCATATTCATGCTTACCACTACCTGAAGGGGATGAAATGGAAGTAAATCTCACACATTTTGTTATAAATCTGAACTGATAAATGACATCTGATGTTCTGGGCTATTTGTCCAATAGGATGCAGAAGTGACTGGTCATCTCTGGCACCTTTAAAATCACTGAGAGATTTTGGGTGAAGGTAATGGGGTGCCTGGAGGAAGGCTGGGCAGCTTGATAAACACTCCCCTCCCACCACAGTGCAGCAACAGCAGCTCTGCCTCCCTTTGGAGGGGATGGTATTTCCATGCTTGCCAGCTCCAGGCTTTGGCTTTTACTGCTGCCACCTGTACTGCAGGAGGGTTCAAGGAGCAGGAGACACGTAAGGCATTTGTACCATCTCTCTGAGAGCTGCAGAATAGGGCAGAGCACGAGGAGCTGCTACGGACCACCGAGGGCTGGGAGCAGAGAGCTGGCAGGCATGGTCTGCAAGTCAGCAGTGCGAGAGCTGTGTCGTCTCACTGCAACTTCTGCTCAGTGTCTCACCCAGCAGAAGGACTCACTCTGGAATAGCTTGCTGTGGGAAGGCAGGACCTTGCCGCAGACGCCTGCTGGGTGTTAGCAAATGGGTGCTCCTTACAGTGAGTGACTTTTGAAAGCTGCTTCTCCCCCCCCACCCCCAATCCAGTTTTGCTTCACTGGCTAGTGAGGGATCAAGAGGAGAAGGAGGAGCACAGGGGAAAACACAGACTTTTGGAAAAAAGGAAAACTTTTCCTGTGGGCAGTGATTTAATGCACGAAAAACCAGCTGATAACACCTTCCCTGTGGCACCAGGGAAGCATCACTCATGACCCTCTCCCTGAGCTCCTTTACCTAAAATCCTTTCTTTTTTCTGCACTGTATGCATACAACGGGTATTTAACCAAGCCTTACTAACGTCTGAGCCGGAACTAGGGTAGGGAGTTTTCCAGAAAAAAATAGGAAACCCTTTCTAACGTGATTATTGCTCATGTTAAGTGCGAGCTGTCTCGGGGAGGGGGGAGGCAGGAAGGCATGAACAGCAGCAACATGGCCTTTAGCAGGTGTTGGGGGGAGCAGAATCTAATAAGAATCATAGAAACACTTGAAAGCTTTTTAACTCCATACAGGATTTTCAGGAGCTGTTGATAGGAAACAGTAGTGACCCAACTGACAGTTAAAGAGATGAAAGGAAGCCCTTCGGATTAAATAAGATTTAGGAAATAAAAGGATTAGTGCTACACAAAAGCTAGATTTAGGGGTTTATTTAACCAGTGCAGTGTGGCATGATGGGATGTGGGGCATCAGAAAGGACATGAAAGACAAAATAAAAAGACGAATGCGGGAGGTAGTAGGGAGGCAAGGAATCAGCACAACATCTCCAAAAACCCTTCACAAATCTTCTTATAATTGAAAATGGCACAAAACCCCCCTAGTTTTCATTAGCAATCCCAGCTTCTTTACATAGTAACAAGAAGTGTTACAATGATGAGAAATCTTCTGTGATGGGGCTGCCAGCTCAAATCCCTGCCACAGGAGAGAAGAGCCTACGTTGTCAGCCTGCTTGCACTTAAAGATTAAATGTCTGATGAGGTAAAATCAGATTTATGTGAAACTAACACTCCACTAGATTCATAATTCATTGTGCTCTCAAGTAGGGGCTGCTGAAGGACCATTCTTGTTTAAGACATCTCTATTTGGAGGTGTCTGGTGAAGTTGATGGTAGCCATAGAAATTAGGGGGATGCATGTTGGTGGAGGCGTAAGTGTAGAATTCCTCCAGGCAGCATCTGTTGCAGGAACATTTCATCTTGTAGCTCAAAAAAACAGGACTGAGAGGCTTCCAGAGCTCAACTTCGCAACTTCTGGCTGAATCATCTATAGGTGACCATTTGTACTATTAGGGAGGTATAGAAAAAAAAGGATACAGTAAAGAATTTGACTTGAATGGATACATTGTTTACTTAATGACTCCACCAAAGTCTGCTAGAGAGAGTAGAGTGGCTACCAGTGGGTTTGGCTCAGACCTTAAAGCGGCATAGTCAGCTATTTGTGGATGCTCTTGGCTTCTTGCAAGTGCTGTGTGGAGAAAACACCACTTTCTCTGTTCCAGAGATACTGTTACTCCAAATCTCCGGGATAGTTATGGACCTCTCTAGTATGTTGGGGGCTACCAGAAGAAGAGCAAATGTATCTTTTTTCCCCCCTTAAGTCTCCAAAGTGAGATGGGATTTTTTTCTTTTCTAGGTGTGAAAAAAATTATGTATTTTGTGGCCTTATTTTACCAATAGGAAGTTTTTTTACAGTCATAGATAGTTATGACTAGGAAGGACTGGACTAGAAAGGTTTATCATGCTTGGTGGATGTTCAGATTACAGTAGTCCAGATTTTTTTCTGCCAGTGTTTCTGGAAAGACGTTAGCATAGAAATGCTTCTTCAGACAATGTTTTCACTTGTTCTGTTGTCATACAGGAATGCTAATAGGATTAGCAAATAGCTAATAGGGTTTACAAAAAATTTAAAAAGTTAAGAAATGCCTTTATTTAAGTTTCTTGGGAACATTTTATATGGTACTTTGTGGCTTGGTCCCTGGGATGGCTCAGAGTAGTTTTTTCGCTCAACTCTAACCTGAACAAGAAATCTAGATATAATTTTAGTTTTTATTGCATTGTATCTTTCATTCTGCTCTCTGTAAAGAGATTTATTTTCCAGTTGGTTGGCTTTGGATGGAAATGGAAGCCTGACTGAAAATTTGCAAAGAGTGCCTAAAAGACATTTTATTTGTTCAGTAAGATGAACTTCAATAAGAAAATATTAATAATTTTTTATATCTAAATTACCCTTTTCATTTATTTTATTATTGGTTTTGTCCAGTTGAATGAAAGCAGTTAAAAGTTGTTTTTCTTAATAAGCTGATCACCACATTACTAATACAAAAGTAATATGGTCCCCATGCAGACATGATTTTCAAAGGTACTTAGATATCTGCTTGGATTTTCCAAAACACCCAGCTGGATGAAGTGTCTAATAATTCATGATGTCAGGGAGCAGAAGTCAGCGTCTGTAAGTGCTTAAGGTACTCTTGGAATTGGGGTTTTCAAAGTTCGCTTTAAATAACTTGCCTGCAGAGCCCGGACTCTTTGTCTGTGTCTTCCCAATTCCAACCAAATGCAATCAAGTTCCACATGCAGAAGTGTCGCTCTTCAGACCACCCTGCAGCATAAGCCCTTCTCGGCCGCTGGGCTCTGCAGCCTTGGTTGCGCCATGTCCTTGCTTTTGAGGGCTTGAATTTACAGCCCAAACACATGTCCTATAACAGCAGGTTTTGTTCACGTGCACTTCAGAAGGAGGTTGGGTTTGCTGGTTTGATTGATTTATTTCCCCCCCTCTTTTTTTAAAAATAATGATGTATACCTGCCAAATCCCATTGCACAGCAACCCGGTGACACCCAGGAGGTGCTTCTGGACTTTCTTTTGCCACCAGCCTTTCCTTTCCCAGAGTGGATAACTTGGCTAAGTTTAAGCAGGTTTTCATGAGCATAGTAAATGCCAGGAAATTCTGGCACAGGTTCTTTCAAATCTTCCCCTTTCAGAGTTTCACGTCCTTCTGCCAGGGCATGAGGATGGTACTGCAGGTATCTGCCTGTCTAATAGAGATCACCGGAACTTCACAATAGCTCATTTTTCAGTGGTTACTTTGGTTGCCATTGGGATTTCTGTTTGTTTTTGAATCTGAAATCAATTATGTGTCATGGGAAATGTTTTCTTGGATGAGCAACATTTGGAAAAAGTGTTTCAAAAAAAAGAGAAAAGGAGGGTATTAATAAAGGAAAATTTGGAGCATCATGTTAAGCATATTAAGTGCCACTAAACATAGACAGTACATGGATGATTGCTTTAACCATTATTTCAGAACATCCTGGAACATTAATTTTTACATAAATGCAAGTTTATGGTAATTTACTCCAAACTTTGAACAGGTTCCGTCATTACTTTCTTTTAAAATTACACTTAATTTGAGCGTTCTTCTGCACTGCTGTCTTCTCTCATTTTTGTCTCCCTTTCAATTAAAGTGGAAGAAATGCAGAAATATTGTTGTGGTGGACTTGAAATTGCTCATCCAGAACATACCAGAGGTTTCAGGAGAACAGAAATCCCTTTTGTCCTGAGCCATGACAGAATACTTTTCTGTTGTCCAAATGTCTCCTGGGGGGACAGCCTTCACACGTAAACAATTTTTGCTCACTAGCGACAGGGGGTTACCTGGGAATTCCTGCTCTCTGTGTTCTCCTACCAGCTCCCCTGACCCAGCTGCTGCTGCTAATGTAAGCTCAAAGGAGTTCACACCCCTGTCAGACACTATCCGATATCTTTCTTTCAGTCCCCTAATGAAATTGGCAGAGCAAGCAACAGACTATTCCATGTTAATCACGTCTTACAAATAGCCACAAAATAAGATGGCTAAGGAAAATGCATGTGTTTTGTCTTATCTCTGGTTTATTCATTCTCCAAACACACTTTTTCTCCAGGAGATACATGTGGTTTAAGCTTAGAAAACTTTTGATGTCAGCTTGGGAAACTATAGGGAGTAATCTATATGACTTCAGACTCAATGACCTTAAAGGTCTTTTCCAACGTAAATGATAGCATGATTCTATTCCTGCCTGTTTTTTTTTAGTAAACATTATTTATGAAAGTGATTTTTTTTTTTCCTTGTGTTCCACTGTGGTAAGCAGCAGCAAGGTGGAATGCTGAAATCCCAGCTCGTATGGGCTGTCTCTCTATGTAAAGGCACCAGATGAAACGTGTTGGAGTCAAACCCTCTCCTACATAAGGTCATTGTGTTGATTGTCTCTGGCCTCTGGTCAGCTTTGATGTGAGCTGCAATATTGCTATGATCTCAGCCTAGGGATAAGCTGGTGGCCCCAGACTCAGCCGTGGTTGAACATGAATATAAACAAAGTGGAGATTTGCTTTGTGCCAGACGAGGTCACTTTCAAGCGAACCCACAAACTCATAGAAAATTGACATTTTTGGTTGATTGCAAATATGTAATGGTACCAAAAGAAACAGTGTTCCAAGCAAAATAATATTTAATGCTTACCAGCTCACATACCTTGACTCTGTGATTTCAGTCTGTGGAACAGATCAGACAGTAATTCTGGTGGAAGGCTTTGCATGTATTGTCAGCTTCATTTCTGACAGATTAAAGGGTTTCTGCACTACCTATTTCAGCACTTAATTTTCATTTTTTTTCCTTAAGCCACTGAAGTTAACTTTATGGGGCATTAGATCATGTATCAAATGCATGTATATAACTGGATAGACATGCTTCTTTTTGTCCTTGTGGGTATTTATTTTGAAGGAAGTTATGTATAAACTACCAGCAGTTCTTAAACGACTGAAGCGTTCAGCTGCTGCGTTTTGGGGAGCAGATGCTTTGTCTGCAACTACTGAAGGATGGTATCCTATGTTTTATATTTTCAAGCCAAAGGAAAGGGAAAATGTAAGCATACATAAAAGGTGGTGGCATGGAAGGAATTGCTTAAATGTTCCTAAGTACTGTCATCAGTGAATTATACCAAACTGGGCACATTAGAGGGAGGATGGGAAGCTCCTGTGATGGTGCAGAGGAAGAAGGAAGGATTTTTGTAAGGACAGATAGACATGTAAACTGCTTTAGTAGTCAACTTGAACAGTCAACCCTATTCCTTGGCCTAAGTCTAAGCTGAACATAAAGCTGTAGCCTTTGGAGAGAGGCTTGGTTTACTTCTCTGTGTCTCTGTGTGCTGTGGGGAGCTTAGCAGCATGTTCTAGCACTGCCTGGGTGTTTAGGAATTGGGTTTATTTTTTAGTGTTTTGGTTAAGCTTCGCAAAGTCATGAAGATTCCCTTTGGGACTGCAGTTGTTGAAGAGTAAACTTAAAAGGTGGGCTCAAGCTGAAACCTGCTGAAGCGGTTTCCCTGTGCATCCATCGCAGAAGAAAAAGACCTTTTGGGGAGCAATTCTTCCAAATGATAATGAAAAGCTATGGAGCTGTCAGTGCAACCCCTGAAAATCAAGACAGTTTTGAAATGGTAATGTGTTCACCATAACAGGTAATGGGAACATTACATCTGGTCATCTTCAGGATGTCACACACTTTTCCTCTTTTCTAATCCTGCAGAGACTTGGCACCTCTGTGTGATGAAATCCATATACTGGCTGTGGTTACAGGGCTGAGCAAAACACAGAGCAGATGAAGAGATACAGGTCAGTATGTGCATCTATAGCTGTTTGCCAGGATGACACAGATCCAGAGGAATGTTTGAATATCATCCAGAATTTGTCATTTCTGAATATACATCCATTGAGATGACCCTAGAGAATATACACCTGTTTTTTTCTTAACCAATTGCAGAAAAGATACCAGCTCAAGAGTCCTGAGACACTGGGAAATTTTCAGACAGGTCAATGCTGTTGCTAAAACATCCTGGGATTTAGGGTACCAATGGGCTGTATTTTTATTTTTGTTAAAAAAAAAAAAAAGAAAAAAAAAAAGATTGCTCTAAGAAAAAAGGCAGAAAATGTACAAAATTCTTTCAGCTTTAACATTTTGATGAACAGGCCACTTCTTGTTTTTTTCCACTTGTTTGTTTTTGTTTTTATCTTACATAAGCAATACATGATTTTTAGCAGTGGTTTCTGCAATGAACCATATTCCCTGTAACCAGCAGGCCCTTTATCTGGAAGAAGATCCTTATGGAGAGAAACCGTCTCTGGTTTCTGAGGTTAACAGTACAAGATTGTCCCCTCCATATTGACTGACTGTAAACTAGGGGGATAAAACTGCATGTTCTATGCAAAGGTATTTCTACTCAGGTCCCTGGGAATATTCTACTTCCTAGGACCTGTTATGGTAAAAAATATTTAATGTTTAGTCTAAATTTTGCCTTTCTTAGTGTTGTTATTTCTAGCTGTTGCTCTTCTACTATCCTAACTTGTTATTCTTCTTCTAGCTATTTATTTCTAACAGATGCTTATAGTGAGTTAACATATGTCTCCTCAGTCGTTGCTCAGCTAAGCTGTACACACAGCAGTTACTCCTTTCATTTTTTTTCCCCCAGCTGAACCCCCTCTTCAGCTACTTATCGTTTTCTGTGGTTTCTCATGGCTTCTAATATGTCTACATTTCTGCAGAGCTGACTGAAGTATACTGGGAGTGGCAATTTGGCTTTAAAAATAAATAAATAAACAAATAAATACTCAATCTTTTTTTAATTAAAGCTATTTATTATTTTAAGTGTTTTGCTCATGAAGCCTCATTGTTCTGGAAGGCTGCATAACAAAACAAGAGCCCGTGCTCTACAGAACTATTGCTTCTGTGAGGAACTTCTTCAAAAAGGAAAAAACCCCGACAAAACCCGACTGAGAACTTACTTGACAAACAGAACATTCACTGTCAAAATTGTCTTGGTAGCTGGTGGCATCCAACCTTTCTCTCTGCTCGGTTGTTTGTTCCATCACCTCTGCAGACTTTGCTAAATGAGTTTTCCATGAATTAATTCAGTAATTGTAGGTATACGTGGGCTTCACCTTGGGCTTCACTCCACAGTTTGGCCGTGGTTTTGTTTCGTGTCAGGAGCCTCTTCTTAGTTTAAAGCTCCCAGTAGCTGGCAGCTTCTTGTTAAGACCAGTTGATGATGAACGCCGCTGCATTTGAGGTGCTTTGTGTGCGGAGGCAGGCAGACAGTTTCCAGACCGGGCCTGCACACACCAGTACAAAGCAAGCTCTAGTCTCATGCCTGGACACTTCCTTGGAATGTCCAAGGAAGATGTAGCATGGTGTGACCACGGGAAGAGCAGCCACCTTTTCCTGGTGAGACCTGGAGCACCAGGAGGGCTCCTCTTCTTGCAGATGGGGATGGGAATGGTGGCTGCCCTTTGGGGATGGGAACACTACCAGCAAGAGCTGCTTCCCTGAGCTGCTGTTGCCCGTCCTGCGGCACCACGGGCAGCCACCCCGTGGCCTAGGAGGTCTGCTGAGATAGAGCAGGTGATGGGGGTTGCAGTTCTTTGTGTGACCTCGGAAGTGTTGCAAGCAGGCATGGCTGGGTGAGCCTGACTGAGGACTGTGAAGGGTGCCTGTGCAAAGGGTGCATTCAAGCTGAAGCCACACGGGACTGACTTCAGCTTCTTCCTCTCGTGACTGTGTTCACATGTGAAAATAGTAACGTGGAGATCTGAAGAAGAACAGACCATGGGTGAAAGCAATAATTGTTCTTAAAGGGCCTTTAAAAGAAACTATAAATAACTTTCCTGTATAGTGGAAAACACTCACCAAGGTAAGACACTCCCCAAGAACAAATGAGGGATGATTTCTTCTGCCACTGACATCAGGTGTATGTGGATAAGCATGACAGTCAGCAGCAGTCTTGCAGTAATCCACAGGGCTGCTGGAGGAAGAAAACTTTTGGGTGACACTTCCAAGCAGTCACTTAGGTTTTGTTCTCCAAACGTACCTAGACAAAGGATCTGTGATCCACCAAATGTAAGACTTGTGCAGTGTCTATGTGTAGCACACTTTTCCAAGAGTTTAAAGGTTGCTGTTGAGTGGCTCCTGTTATCTGTAATTATTTCTGTCAATGGGAAGAGTGAGGGGGGCATCTGCACACAAGTAGCGCTGCTATTTCAGCATTAGGTTGGGAAAGGTGTAGGAGACTATTGACAAGCAAAGCTGCAATTTTCTCCAACGTTTTGCTGCCTCCCTTCATTGCATGTCTGGGAGAAGTAAACAAGGTCTGATGCATTTATATTGAAAACAGTTTTGGCAAAGTTGGATTCTTTCAGCTGCAGATGCTGGAGGTAAACATGATGCTTCACATTTCTGGTCTGCTGCGTACACAGGACTCTATCTGCCTTCAATCCCAGCAGTGCTTCAGCCCTCAGATCATTAGGTTCATTTTGTTCGGCCTTCAGCAATGTGGCTCCCAGATGTGTTTTCCGGTATTTCGTTTATAACTGTGAGGAATCTACAGCATCCAGTCACCACTGTGTCTGTCTTTTTTTTTTTTTTTTTTTTTTTTTTTGCTGGCATTGAAGTTCTTTGAACAGGACATTCCTATTAACATCAACAGTCAAAATAAAACCAAAAAACCCTGTCAGGTTTTCATTCTCACCAGGAAGATCTTTAAGGTAGAACTTCAACACACACTTTTGTGGAAATATTTGCTGGTAAAGCTTTGGGCTGTTTTGTTTGCCGATACACTAAAACAGTTTTCAGCTGACATCTTACATTCACATGCAGTGTGCCTTTTCAGTCTTCAGCTTTGTCTCAGTACCAGAATTGTAGCTATGATAGTTTTGGGATGTAAATGGTTTATTTCATTATAGCAATTTATAAAGTTGAGAAAAAAAAATAAGCTGGAGGAAAGCTTGTATGTCTGAAAGCTTGTCTGCTTCCTCCAGTTATATGGACTTGGAAGATATTATCTCTCTTACAAATCTTGCCTTCCTTTGTAAGCATGTGATTGGATAATTATCTTCAACTACTGCTTGGATAAATGGTTTCTAAAGAATGTGGGCACACAAAATATCTTTTGCTAAATGGTCTAAAAATAATTTCCTAAAATAAGTGATTTTCTCTCTAAGTTTATTTCACAGACATACAAACATGCTTTTTGCCATATGTATTACTAGGCCACTTTTTAAAGCACACAGTATGATTTATTCTTATAGATTTTCACACGCATAGCGAAAAATGCAGGCACTTGTTTTTGTCTATGTCATTTTGAAAAGGTGTCACTATGTCTGACTTCAAAGTGCCTGGTAAACCTAGATCAGAAAGGTAGTGAATCTGAAATATTAAATCATGCATCTCAGAGCACTGGGGAAAATTAAAAAGGGAGGCTAACCAAAAGATCAGAAAAAGATAGCTCCAGCAGTACTGTGGGAGTTTGAGTTACTTTCTTTTTTAAATTGTTTTTGTTTCACAGGACCTTCCTATACCTCCTGCTGCAATGAGAAAATAGCTTCAGCACACTTTGATTTTGCAGGCTTTGCATTTGCAGACTCACCAGCTGGATCCTGAAGGAGGTTCATGAACTTCACAGCAAGCAGCTAGTCTGATCTTGCCTGCACATAGTTTTAATTGCAGCATCTAACAATTGGTTTGTACTCTAAAGAGTAGTGTATACTATCTTTTCCAAAAGTATTGCTGTTAATGATGATAACTTTGCCTATTTTCCATATCCATATCCCAGTATTTGAATCCTGATTATGCCTCACCCTCTCCACCTTTTGGGACAGCGTGCTCCTCATTTTAATCCCGTGCTTTACAGAGAAGCGCTGTGCTTAGCTGATTTGGATATTTAGCTGTGTTTTATCACACTGACGGCAGAGTCCAGAGCAGAATGAAGAGAGGCCCCATACAGTCTTCTAAGTATATGCTGCATTTTATATACCTCCATCAAATCCCAGACTAATCACTGTTAGTTATTCCAGGCTTTACAAACTTGCTTGACAGGAGCAAGTTTGTAATCCTACCCCTACCCTGCAATGTCCTTGCTGAGGTGGTTGTTCCTCCCCTTCCTTATGAAGCCCAACATCTCCTTTGCTCTTGACTGCCATTGAATGAGAGGCTTTCTCCAAGCTCCCTGCCGCGTCTCACACACTCTTTCCTTGAAATGAAAGGGTTGTCAGGACCCTGTCAGGTATAAGTCCAGGTTATATTTATTTTTTTGCATTTCAAAAGGGTGCTTTTTCTGATTTACACTTGGCTTTACCATTGTGTTTCTGGTTTTCTTGACCTCATAGTCTGCTCCGGCCTGGACCAAGCCCTAAAATAACTAAATTGCTTGTCAGTGCTGGCTGGATCCTCCCCCACCTTTTTACAGATATTGCAGCATATTTATTAAGCAGTGCATCGTTTCAAGGCTCTGGCTGATGACTGCTGCATAGAGAATTCATTACTTGATCCTATCCTTTGCTTTCGAGCCTGTTTCTGATCTAGCAGCAATTCTCTGCCTTTCTCCCCATAAGTACGTGGCTTTTGTATGGCTCCTTGGAAAGCCATTTCAGGTTGCGTCTCCACTGCAAGCCAGGGCAGGACACCAGTAACCTTCAGGAGGAGAACTTTTTAGGCCCACCAGTATGAGCACCGATATGAAGTGTTGTCTTCAAAAAGGCTGGAAACCCAGCAGCTGTAGTTTCAGACTTGCCCAGCGGTCAGCTGAAAAACATGTACAAAAGCTTGCTGAGAAAAACCACTCATGTCAAAAATTCAGTTTAGGATTAAAAAACAATTCTGCATGAAGTATTGCATTTCCCCAGGAAGTACTGAACCCCAATTCTGAAGCACTTAATGGTTTAAAAGATTGGGATATGCCATGGCAAAGCCTTACTAGGTTTCTAGTTCTGTAGCCTCTAGTCATTATTCTGCCTTACGGGTCACGTTAACCAGGCCGACTTAATCTTCTTTGAGGCAAGATAACAACCACTCTGGATCTAAGTATTTTAATTCTTATATTATTTTGTTTATTTTTTTGTGTGTGTGAAAGACTGAACTCTCTGTAGTGGGGAAGGGAAAGGAGAGAGGGTTTTGTGTTTCGTTTTCTTTGACCAGCTTCTAGTTAAGCTTTCGAGTGCTGTTAAAATCTAATGTACTCTCCAAGGCCTTGTTCCATGTATTACAATCTCTAATCATCTGTGCTACAGTTTTCACAGAAGTGCTAAAACCGTTTTACCACCACTTCCCTGGCAAGACTATTCACAGCTTTTCAAAGAATGAAACTTTTCATGAACTACAAATCCAAGACATTTGTGAGGCCTTTACAAAAACTTGGCATTTAAATGACAACGTTAAGTCCAAGAGTAATTTTCAGATCTGCAGTATATAAAATCAGTCCTCTAGCTCCTTGTAAATATCAGCACAGAAAGAGGACTGTGAAAAGTCAATTGTCCGTATCATAATTAGTACAAGAAAGTAAATGGATATTAAGGGCCAGAAAACAGGTTTGCAGAGGAGAAAAGGCCTTCACACTTTTGGTTTTTCTTCCAGAAATTGAAAATTGGTACTACAGATTTGTCTGTTTGTGAGTATTATTGTTTTAATAAAGATATCCACTCTACAATAAAAAAGACTAATTCAGGACAACCGTGACTCCATGTAGAACAAGGCATGTTATTTTACCTATTTTCTATACCAAAATTTTCAAGTTCACAATTCGCAAAGGAGAAAAGTGGAGGAAAGGAAGGTATGAACTTTTCCAAAGTGAAACAGGTTTCCCCCCCCTCTCATTTCCTCATGAGGAAGACCAGTACCATCAGACCTTAAAGAAGAAATGCAAAGCTATAGGTTGTGGTTTTTTGGGTTTTTTTTAACCTTTTTAAAACTGGCCTTTATTTTCAGGTTAGATTCTAATCTGGAGCTTTTGGTGTTTTTCAGCTCACTCCCTTTCCCCCACCCTTCTTTTAAATATGAAAACAGAGATGGAATCCATTTCTGATTTCACTTGACTGTGGCAGAAGTCCTGAATACTACAACTCTACCCAGTGAAAATGAATGTATATGAGACCAGAGCTAAGGCCTAACTGTTTTTATTGCACAGGTAGATGGCACGGGAAGAATGCATGCAAACAAAGTCCAGCGCATTGCTGCCACTCCAGCTCTGGGTAGAGCAAACATGCTTTTACCTCAGTGAACTTAGAAAAAAATATCAACAAAGCCTTTGCTTTTCAAATCCCATGAATATCTCTCCATCTATGGGACTGTGTAAAAGCCACAGAAATCTCATTATTGACATTTGATTGATGCCAGATAAGAGATCTGACCCCCTTCTTTACCAAGGTTTTTGTGAGAATCAGGTGGATTGATCCCACTCATACTCATGCAGGCAGTGAAGTCAATGCTAAAATTACAGTAAGTTCCCAGGGGGAGAGAGAAGTTACTGAATGCTTATGAATTAGTTTTGGGGTCTGGACTTGGCATGTGTGAAGAGTTTGCCAGTTAATGGCTTTAGGAATTTGTTCTGAGATTGTTTCTAAATCTTGCGCCGTATTCACATGCCGTGACGATAAATCACTACATAAATATCTGACACCTCACGTGTGCAATTTCTTCTTTTCTTCTAACACATCTAGATACAGGGAATGCTTGTGTGGTTATGCTCTGTGCTTTACTGATGGGAGAAGAGGAGCTCAGTGAATCTGTGGCAGAACAGGAGGTGGAGTCCAGTTCCTGCATCTCAATTTGATGCTGTAGCCACATGACCAGTGAGCTTCTCTGTAGGTATTTCCTTGTGCCTGCAGTGGGAATTAGTCTGAACGTTTGAATGTTGTAGTTATCCAAGGTAAGATCATTGAGACAGAAATGTTTTTTTTTTTGCCTGCACCTTGTTTGATGGAGGTAGATTAACGGCTCTCAGACTGCCATATAGATGTTAATAGACAGCTTGATATGCATCAATTTTGAGAACAGCACACCTGCTTACTTGAAAACCACCTCGGTGGATATTCGGTGTCTTGGTAGTTTTACTTTGCTATTCTTCCATGAATGAGAGGCGTGGCAGATGCCACTGTACAGATCTGACAGTAAAGAATGAAGCAGCCTCTTTTCTCAGCAGTGAAATGTGATTGAGTGTGGTAATTTACAGACATTTTAATCCCTTGTTGTTAATTCTATTTTGGAACAAAAAGATGAAAAGTCTCGTGTTTCCTAGAGGCCATAAGCCAGATTGTCAAACAAGAAAGTTATCCACAGCAGACAATAATAGTAATAATTTAGATATCAATACCAACATTTATCTGATTCTATCATAGAAAGTTTCTGAAACTTAACAAGATTTCAGAAAAGCAGTAGCAATTTAAAATGTGGTGCAGCAGCATGACGGCTCTGGAGACAACTCTTACTCCTATGACAAACACAACAGGACATTAATCATTCTTTCAGACTAGAGCTGAGTACTTCAGACCAGTGGTATTAACCTTGAAAGGGTGAACGTTGACAGGTGTTTTCTCAGTTCCCATTCCTCATCTCCGCTGCAGCCGTCTCTCCCCTAAAACATCGTATTAGAGAAGTCAGCTGCAAACACGTCACGAGCATATTGTAACACCATATTACATGTAACATTTCGGAACATGAGCACATCTCAACATAACATACAAGGATCTCATGAGACACCACTAGCAGCTTTACCATGCTAATTTCTCTTATTTCTATGGATCTTTTTTCAGCAGCCTGAAATAGTAGATCACTTGTGTGAAATATATGTCTGAAATCTTTAGGATTTTTCTTAACTCCACATCTTTGTCTGGCTACAGCATTTGTAGTTTTCTACTGGGACACATTTCCATGGGGTGAAGCACCTGTTGGTTCCAGGGGGTGAACCAGGAATGAGCATAACCCACTGATGGAGCAGAGCTTAGCACATTTGCCTGCAAGGGCAACAACATTTCTAACTACTGCACATCTGCAAATCTGAAGACTCAGAGCTCCTATGTGATGTTTTTGTATTTATCTAAAGTAATGGCTACGTGATCTTTTGCGAGGAGATGTGAGCTTGCTCTGTCTTTGCTCTGAGCTGACTGGAAGCGAACTAGCATGGCACCAAGCCTAAACTAATATGCCCTGCTTCTCAGCTGAACTTTATTAGCTTGGGCTTGGTGCCCTGCTAACCACAGCTGTGGGTTTCTTGTCAGCTTGGGAGTACAAGCAGAACAAGCTCAAGTCTCTCTACAGGTAGTGCTATAGGATTTTAATGCTTATGAATAGTGCCAGCAGTAGAAACCTGAATGCTTCTTCTTTCTGTCCTCAAAACAAGCCACAAAGTGAGTTGCATGTCCTTCCATTTACAGCCCTTCCATCAGCAAGATCAGGGTATTTTTTGGTCTTTGTGATCTTTGTTTTGCTGTCAGAAAGTCATTCTTTATGCCATTAAGTAGTCTTTTCCTCTGCACTGTTTTTTGTAGTTGAAGAGACAGTGATTTTTCTATCCATCTCCTTTTTTCTTTTTTTAAAAAAAGAAAGTAAACAACCAAACAAGGCAACTGTAGAAGATTAACAGAGAGTAGCTGTAGAAAGACTTGGAAATTCGTGTGGAAGAAACAGATGTTTCTTGGAATGTCTTCAAATTATTTAATCTAGATCTCTGATCTGGAAATTGGCTTGCTTCTAAGAAAAGCTTGTTGGGAATTTTCCTTGTGAAAACATATTGCTGGAAAATGCCTATTTGTTAAAACCAAACCCAGCATTTAGCAAACGATAAAGTGCCTATGGGATAATGGTCCTTCTCTGGATTCTGGTTCAATCCAATCTGAACGAAGTTGGGTGGAGAACTCCATCACAGGTGAGTGCTGACCTGCTGTGAGGAGGTCTTCTGGAGCAGGCCTTCTTTGTTTATCATCTTCGTGCTGCTCAGTTTTGTGACTATCAGATCTGTAGTTCATGGATTCATGGCACTTAGGAGTAAGGGGGTACCCTGCCTGCGGAACTGTTAGCTTAAGTGGGTTCTCTTCTCCCCTTTTTCACTTTCTACTTCTTTTAACATCCAAACACCTGCTACTGTTGATATGGGTACTTACCTCTTACTGATAAATTTGAGTTTGACAAACTGGGTTTTTTTCACAGCAAAATTTGGGATCAGTGCTTAGCAGTTCTTTCTTCTTATTCAGAATTGCTCAAGCATTGTGGCTAAGTTTCCTAACTTTGAGTGAGGTGGAGCTATTGAAAGAATAACCAGTTATATTATTTTTTTCAGACTTTAGCTAAAACTAGATAGAAGATCATGTGAAAATAGAAATCAGTCAACAAAAATGTTTCCACGTCAAAAGCTCTGTTTTCATTTATTTTTTTTGCAGAGATTTGATTGATGTACTATCAGGTATACAAATTTGTCATTTTACATAAAGTTCTATCAGTTTACAGACACCTCGCAATTGGAAAAAAATGGTCCCCAAAATGCATTGACCTTACCACTAAGGGCATATTCAGAGAAATTTTTCTAGCTCACAAAAAAAAGCAGACAAAAGTTCATGTTTTCCACCTTCACACTTCTCTGTAAAGTCATGGAATCCCATGGGTTTGTTTGGGGCAGAATCCAGTCCTGAAGCTGGAGATACAGTATGAGTTGTATGGCAGTTGGACATCACCGCGCACCAGATCAGTGAGAGAGGGCAACTGAGAATTTTGGATGCTGTCCAGTGTTTCTACGTTGGTGCCCTCCATGCTGTTTTGGAGGAAATATTCCTATGGCGTATCAGAGGGTAGTGCAACCAGCCTACCTTTTCCTTAGCTGTAGAGCAGTAGCTGTTTCCCAGAATGAGACAAGATTGCCTTTGAGCAAATAGGAGTGTTTTTTGGGAGTGCCATTTTATTTGGCTTGTGTGTTGTTCATTTTTGTGCTAGTAGCCAGGGTTTTGTGCCACTGGAATAGGATGGCATCTGGAAGATCATATTTTCTGCTCATAAAGACGGTATAAGGATTTTGCAATGAATGTCTCTGGAATTCCTAACACCTGTTTTTTATAATCCTATAGAGAAAACGATGAATGTGTTTTATTGTTCATCCTTCAAAGGAAGAGAGATGGGGGCCCGCATACCAGTGAGGAAAAAGCTTATCACAAGAGATGAGAAAATGGCTCCTTTATCTATGATACAATGAAAATGTATCTTGTAACAATGCAAGATTATACTTTCCACGCAAATCAACATTTACAAAATACCATGTTTCCTCTTTTCTGCTTCTTCTGGGCAGATACCTTGTGTTTTGAATGTGTTTCATTAAAGCTGATGGAAAAGTGATTTTGTAATTAAAATGTTTTTTATCTAGAGGCAGTTTTCTAAATTCTCTATTTTCTACATGATTTTTACATTTTACAGCCATGAGAGATAATTCAATGGGTTTGATGGGGTGGATGAAGGAAGGGAAAGGAGGCTTTTTCTCTTTTTTCTTTCTGTTTTGTTTTTTTGTTGTTGTTGTTGTTGTTTGTTTGGGTTTTTTTCGTTGCTGTTATGTTGTTGTTGTAGTGGGCCCACGTAAGCGGGCCACCCATTTGTCTCCCTTGAAGGAGTTTACCGAGCTTCTGCATTTGCTAAATTCACATAATCCTTTGCTCCACCACAGTTGCCTCCATAGCAATGAAAGATGATATCACAAATAATTTATCATTTAAAATGAAGGAAGGAAGTAAATGAGCAGATAGACCTGGATTTTTCTCTTCATTATCATTATTTCGTTATGATTCAGTAAAACATTAAGGGGAACATGACCTGGGTATTAGACAGGGGACAGAAGCAGCAACATATACCAGAGATGAACTGATAACCAGGTTCTTCACAGTCTTATCAGAGGTGATTCCTCCTGCTCCATTTTTCCCCCCTTCTTTCCCAGCTGGAGCATGCTCTCTGGGCAAGATAGAGGACTGTGTTAAAAAAAAAGAAAGAACAAAATCCTAAAATTGGTTTAAAAGTCCATGAGCCTTTAAAGGAACATTCATTAAAGTGTGATGCCAGCAGTCTTGTTCCTGCTTGCAGTACTGAGACAGTTGCAGGGCTGGGACTGTGGCCCTTAGCTTTGCCTTGTAAACTTTACAATCCCATCATGTGTCAATGCTCTCATGATGCAAGTGAAGTTAATTAAAAGTGACTGGGTGAGAAAAGTTCCATCTTGGTGGAAAAACTGCAGCACTCAAAGTGTGATTTTCTTTGTTCCCCACTGGAACAAAACAGACACTTAAAACTGCTCCTGGGGGAAAACCCTGAATTAGCCTAATCTGGGTCTTGAAAACCCTCACTGAGTTTAAGCCAGGTCCTGAATATGGGATTTCTTCGCTCTAAAGAGGGTCCTGATCACTCAGTTGGTTTGGGTAGCAGGGGGTGGTCTTGCTCTGTCTTGAAGAATGATAATGTCTGTGTTTTGCCTCTGTGAACATACTGCCTTATACAAGAGGGATTTTTTTTTTCTTTTTTATTAAGAGATATTTGACCTCTCTTGAGTCATTACTTAGGACAGTTTAAATTAATAAAGAACAAAGCGCATGCCAGACTTGCTCAATAGTTTCTTTGTTCTGAAAATAACTGTAAAATGTCTAATAATTGACCAAACCTATATGAAGCACTGTGTTTCAAGGTCAGGGTAAAGGATGTAGTATGTACATGAACTTGGGAGATGTTTTTTCCATCTACTTTCCCCTTTGATCACAGGTGTGTTCTGTCATTCCACTTCAGTAACCAAACAGATTAGCTCCTAAAATGAAAAATGGCTTGAAATTTGATATAAAAGACCTAGTGTCCAGGCCAAAATGAAAAGAGGAGGGAGAGAAGTAGTTATAAATTACGCTGTCTTCATATTGTGACGCTGGCAGCACAATTTTCTACAAAGGAGATAATCTTTCCTCATTATTCAGCTGGCCAGTGAGGTGCACAATTTTGGCCAGAAGCAGGAAAAGTCACTATAAAGAATACGTCAAGTTATAGTTTGCCAAATTAAACATCAGCAAAAAGAAAAATATCTGCTATCTTGATATCTGCACTATGGTGACAGCTGGGTCACCTCTGTAGGCAAAGAATCTAGATTCACGAATATTCAATGTTGCGAATGGGTTGGGTAAATGACCTTGTGAAGATGTATTGTCCTGACATACCCGTTAAAAAGTTGTAGCTGATCGCAGGTTTGTGTTTTATCACATGCATAGAAACAAATATTACAGTGCTCTTATCAAATGTATATGAGCAGTGGGTATGGAGAATACTGACTGAACACCTTAATAACATATGTTCTGATATTTTCCACTGTTTGTTTTTTTACTGGAGTCGAGATGCCCATGGTCAGCCTGCATCTTTTGGGTTTCAGAAATCCTCTGGAACTTATGCTCACTCTTGTGGCTCTTTTAATTGTGACTGTACACAGTGACTCGTATTAAAATAACTAAGCATTGCTGGAAATCTGAAGGAAACTTCTCGAAGCCCAAGGGTTGCTTGAGCGCTAAAATGTACTGGTTGAGATTGTCAAATTAAGTTTGAAAACATTTCTAGATATCACTGTAATGCTTTTCCAAGTGGCTTTTGTTAGGTAGAGTAACTTTGAAATAATGGATAAATGAAAGAAGTTCCAGTGTATGAAAAGATGACAAAACACTTTCCTATTTGGCTGTATTTTGTGGGTCGGCATTGGGGCCTAAATCATAGTGTGCACTGTAAATCTCAAGGCAAACACTGGGATCAGTGTGATTTACTTAGCTGCAAACTGTCAAACTCTCCCACCTTTATATATAGTACAGGCTTTGCATATTCAGAGAAACCAGCTAGCTGCAATACTCTGTTTGCAGAAAGCAATGGTAAATCAACTTTTCAGCAAGAGTAGTATATAAATCAACGAACAGTATATTCCTTTGAGACTCTCAAACCTGCACAGGAAAGCCACTCTAAAACCAGATTAACGGGGATCCTGATTTATGGTTGAATAAAACAGCCAAAGTCTATTTTCAGAGATCTGAAAT
This sequence comes from Ibycter americanus, assembly GCA_035590275.1. Classification (NCBI taxonomy): domain Eukaryota; kingdom Metazoa; phylum Chordata; class Aves; order Falconiformes; family Falconidae; genus Ibycter; species Ibycter americanus. Next base: position 60,143,849 of record JAVJGI010000040.1, read on the forward strand.
ACTAGATTTATGCAACTTATCTAGGTGACAATCTTATGGCTTTCCACTGGTGCTCTTTATTCATTTTTTGTAGATGTATAGGAGCTCAAAGTATGCATTCCTATGTGTATGCATACATATGTTCTACACTTGTAGGGGGTTACTGCTATTCAACTGAAACGTGCGATACCGTACCTGCTACTGCAGAGCCTCTGCACGGGTGCTCTTTTCCTTCCCTTCATCCTTTTGCTGTGGCTTGTATCTCTGTTACTTACTGTAGTCCATGCTTGAACATTGAACCTGGAACCCTTACAAAGAAGTAGGTGACGTAGGTCTTCAAGTGGACTAAGGAAACAGTACCATTGCCGTCAGCAGAGTTTATTTCCCCTCGCTGATGTGTCTCGCAGTTCAAGGTGTCTTGTTACCGCTACGCGATCTGCCTGGCTGGCTGTCGTGACTAGTTCATCGTCCTGTGCTTCCTGCTAATCAGTGAGTGGAGAGCTGCACCAGGACTGCAAACAATGTGAACTGCGTGGGGGCAAATTGAAAAAAAAACACTTTGTGAACACACCTCGTGAATTGGAATGCACTGCATGTCATTGCCTGGCTGTAGTCAAAGACGTGGAGGCAGCTGTAGAGTTTCAGCTAGGGTAAAAGGACTTTTACAACAATGATATGGGTCTCAATGAGATTTTAAGTGGGGTGTGTGTGTAGATTTTAAAGGTGTGTGTGGGATGGGTTATCCTGCCCTTAGCTGGACAGCAGTAGTGAGCTCCCTCACTTTCCAGGTGCTTAATCAGAGAAAAAGATAACTTCATATTCACAACACCACGTTAGATATTCCTACTTCCTATGTTAAATATTCCTATTCACAATTTCTTCAACACTCAGCTTCTCTCTATAAAACTGCCAGATCTGAGCTTCAGAGGCAGGGGGTGAGCACAGGCCCTGTGTGCAGGCAGCCACCACCCAGGCGGTGAGGGGGCACCTGCCTTTGCCCTCTGGGGGAAGACGCGTGCCGTGGAAGTGCACGGCAGCACCCTGCTCCTAGGCACCTACTCTGCAGGTGATTTATATAGCAGTGGCCTTACTGGTAATGTTTTTCAAGACAGGAGCATCAACAGGCGATGCTTAGCATGTGTTGCTGAACAGAAACCGGCTGTATACAAGCAACAGCATCTCTCTATTAAAAAAAAAATAATCTAAAAGTCAAAAGCAAATATTTGTTCATGGTACACGAAATTATCAATAACTAATACAAACACTGAAGCAAAAAGACAGTATAATGGTTTTTTCTTGATTCCAATAATTCAGCTGTTTGAATTGTGCATAAAATGAACCAACAACTTAAGGAATTCTTAGAAGCAGCATATCTCCAAAACTTCAGATACCTTTTGCCAAGGTTGCAAAGATAAGATTAACCATAAATTTCAGTGCAAGCAGACTGTAGCATGTGAAATATGAGAAAGTTATTAACTTTTAATTTCAAAGACTTTTTTCCTTCCACAGCAGGCAAATCAAAAGACTGCAAAACTTTTGAGAGCAGAAAAAAAAGTCTCATGTTTTTTCTGCATAGTTGTAGCCAGACTTGGAGGTAGTTTGTCTTAATTTATTCCAGTAAATTTTAGTTGCTATTTAGCAAAACCGCTTGTTTATGTTTGACCTGGAGCTGGTGTATTCTCTGCTTTATTAGCTAGAAATTTTGATTTGGGACTTTGCCACCTTAATATCTACTGAAAAAAACTTGGGCTGCAGGTTGAGTTTCCTTGTCTAGACCCATAGTTTCCATTTCCTAGGGGTTGCTTTTTGAGGTAGCCTCCATACCTGGCACGTCTATTCCTTTCTTGATCTTCAGAAACCTGCATTTATCTCATCTTTCTCTTCTATTGTCATTTATCATTTCCCCACATTTTTGTTTATTTTTAGCTGCCAAGGTTTTGCTTTTCCTCAGAAGGGAAGAGGGAAGCTTTCTGAGCCTTCTTTTTTAACAGATATAAGCACTGTTTGTTCTGAGAAGAAGGGTGCAAACTGGTAAATCCAACTTTCTAAGGCACATCACTGCAAAACACAGTGCAGGCTGACTTCTTTCACCAGGGCCACACCCTGGCTCTGTAGGTTGTCAGCAGGAAGAAAGAGCTGCTGCATATTGCTGAAGCAAATGCAGTCAGTGGTCTGAGTCTTTTGTTGGTATTTTCAACTTAAATGTTATCTAACTTACAGCTGCCTAAATCTAGGTGAGGTGTACAGAAGGCAGTTTGAGTGTAAGGTCCTCTGCTGTCATGTCTTGGGTTTGAGGAGATGATTTCTGTCCTGCTGATGTGATGCTTGATGCAGGGGTTAATCCTTTATCACTGCCTTATAAAAAGTCTCCCTGAGTTCATTTGGACTGTACTTTAAACTGAGGGCTGTGTGGTTGGAGTAAAGACCCTGAAGGATTTGACTCCTCCCCTTCCTTTCCCACCATCCATCTATTTCCTGGCCTTGTTAGAAAGTGTCCCTCATTCCTGGCAGAAGGCACATGGGAGGAAAGTGATGGGGAAAGCCTGGAGCTAGGCAGAGGTAAAAAAATTAGATATCCCTTCTCAGGAGTGGCAGTGTCCTCACAGAGTATAAATAGCTTGTGAAAATTAAGAGCATGTTTTGGAGATCTCTTCCGTCAAATTCTGCCTGATTGCCACCTGCACAATTTATTAGAAGCACCCTTCCTTGTCTTCAGATTAATCTTTACAATTGCTTTCCTATCTAGCTTTTCTTCCTCTGCCATATTCTCTGTGACTCTTGCCACCTTGACAATCCCTTCTTTTTTATTTGGATCTCACATAGGGGTGGGCTATATGTGGTGTGCAAATGTCTTGCTGCCACTGGAATTTCTTGACCTGGGGTGCTGGACCAGAGTAGGAGAGTAAGAGAGGATGCAGTGTAAACACCACATCTATTGTGAACCCTCTAATGATGGTTTAAAATATGGATCACTGATTTAAGCCAGATATATGTGGGGAAATAAGAGTACAGAGAGCATTAGTTAAGCTCTTGGTTTTTGTTCTTGATGATACACAACTGCAGCTAGTACCAACCTAGTGTCTAAAACTGCACTCTTCCATGGCCTCATTCTAACATGTACACCTTGCATGCAAAATTCTTATATTATGTACGTTGCAACTGGCTGCAATGCAATTGCTGTATCATTGTCATATGTGAATGGATACCGACACTGTATCCATGTGTCAGAGTCGCTGTTTGCTCAGACATGTTGTGGAAGAAATAAGTGTGCTTAGACAAGCTTGTGCTTTGCAAACTGTTGAGTTGGTTGTTATCTAACAGCATTAGGAAGCTCATTGAATAGCTTGTGATAGCCTTTGAAAATCCGGGCCAGCCTTGGAGGATGGCAAGTGTGCCTAGATTATTTCTGGTGCTCAGGCTTTAACTTCATCTGATAGAAAAAGGAAGGAAACAGTCTGAATAAATGTGACACTCCCTTATTACTGTAACTTGGAAATTAATTTATGGCTCACCATAAAAACTTTCATAGTCCCTGCTATTGAATGCCAAAGTCTTCAAAGGACAGCCTAGTAAGGTCATACTGTTTTTAAGGAGCTTTAATTACATGACATCCAGTTAAACTCCTAGCAGGATTTCCAAGAAGCTTAGGTACCAAATTCCCAATGGAGTGCACTGGGGGATGAGGGATCTGAGCCAGTTTTAGAAGAATTTATTCTTTGATTATTTGATTCTGCAGTATTAGTCAGCGGAGAGCTTGGTAGCCTTGTGGTGCTGGACTCAGTGTAAACGTGAGAGGAGGGAGTCTTCCTTTGCCATCACAGAAGGCAGAGGATGGGTGAAGGAAGGCACAAAAAAGGAAGCAGGTTGCACAGGTAGTGGCTGATGGTCTAGAAGAGCCTGGTTCACTTCTCCACCACTGTGACATTGGTCACTGGTGGGTCTAGAGACTCTGCAGACCCTCCGCAACCTCAGCCCAGCCCACAGGGACTGTGAAGAAATGATGCCTTTTGGAATTGTTTGCCATGGTTATTAAAGGAAAAAACTTGGGCTGTAAATTGCTTTTTCCTCTTCAGTGCTTAGCAGATCAGTCAGGCTAATAAAAAACCCAGGCTGCTCAGTTTCCTTGGCCTGTGCCAGGTGGACAGACACTGTGGTGATCTGCAGCCACCATGCTTGTTTTCCTGCCCTCCATGACCATCGCCCAGCAGAGGAGCTGCCTGTTGTAGGAGCTGGGGCTCACAGCAAGCCTCAGCCACCCTTTCCAAGCACCAAGGAGCTGCATTTGGTGCATTGTCTCAGGCACAACATGCCCATGCCTTGCAAATGACTACAGCTGTCGCCTCTCGGCTTCCATTTTAAAGCCTCCAGCCCTCCTGGAAAGGGCAGTCACTCTCTTGCTTTGGGAGGTTAACGAACGCTATCATTCCCCGGGAGCTCTGGAGGTCAGGCTTTCATCTGGATGCCTTGACGGATCAGGCTGCCTCCCCCACCTTTCTTTTCTGTCCTCCTTTTCCTGGGGATTGTAGAAGGCCATAAAATGCTTTGATAATTAAGCAGGGAAAATTTCCACAACCCATAAAACATTAAAGGTAATACTAAGCCCAATTTAGCTTTCAAATGCCTTTCAAATAACCTGTATTTAACACATGGTAAAGGTGCTTGGTCGGTGCTCTTGAACAAACAAATCTCTGAGCCTGGTTTTTAGTGTTGTGTGTCCAGACTGGCTGTAGCTGTTCCGAGAGCATTCCTTGGTTCAGGTTTCCATCGTAAACTGCAACGTGGGAACCAGTGGAGGTAAAATAAAGAGCTGACCTGAAACTTTGCCCAAACCACGGACTGGGCATAAATTGTTCTTTTGAAATTTGAAATCATTTTTGCTTGTTTGTATAATCTTTCTCAGCCAAGATTGCAAGAAACTTGGTAAAGGCTGGCACTTGCAGCAGACTTGGAGAGAAATTTGCAAGTCTGGAAAAGTTTAGAGAATAGCCTGGACTGTGTTTGGAGATGACAGGTGGCTCTCGGTAGAAACTGTGTCAGATTAGTTTGCTTAGAAATTACAACAAAGCATTCAAAGAAGTCAGTGGTACCTGCTGGGCTCTTGAAAACTTTGTATGCAGGACAAATTCATAGAAACTGATCATGGATTCCTTAAAATTTAAACCGCCATGTTTCACGTACCTCTGTCATGGATGGAAAAGGCCATGCTGAGATAATGTTTTATGGCTAGCCTGTAACTGAATTGCAAGTTGCTCTTAATTTTTTTGGCCCATCACATTTTATGGGTAAGGTAACGTGTTTGGCCTGTTCAACTGTACATTGGCCCATGCTCGGCACATGGCCATCTACCTGCAAGGAGCCACGATGAGCAGCTGCAGTCCCTGGGTAAATGTACAAAGGGGCACAGCAGAAGCCAGTGAAGCCCTTGAGGTAGAAGTAGCCCCAGGCATTTAGCTATCTCCTTTCATATGTTGAGCAGCAGAAAAAACCCAGCATGGCCAAAACCTCCTTTTTGCAGCTCCAGATGCTCTTTGTGGTCAGGAGGAAATTTGCTTTGCAATGGGAATATCACCGCCAGGTTGGGATGTTGTGGGCAGAGGGGAACAGCTGGTGATTTTAATCTTCAGTTTTTAAGAGGCAGGCACCATATTTCCGTGAACTAGCAATCACCAGCCTTGGATTGGGGAATGTGGGGCTGTGGTAAGAAAAAGGTAATGAAGAAACAAGGGTCTGAGGTGGGGGAGCCAGATTAGGAGGATTAAGGAGAAAGGCAATATGGGGCCAGGTATTCTGGATATGGAGAAAGGGGAAAGACCCTGATGTTGACAAACTGCAAGTCTTTTGCTGTCAATGTCCAATATAGTTGCAGATCCTTGTATTTTTGTTTTTCTGACCACGTAAAGTCGGAAAACACTGGAAATGTTGCAACTGTCCAAATCAAATTAGAATTTTTCTTCTGTGATACTCTTAATGAGGTATCTCTCACAGTAGCCTTTGTGATAACTTGTTCCTGTGCTGTCTAGTTAGATGTTAGCAAGGCCAACTTCAGGTGCAGGTGTTAGTCTCTTAAAGTTTATGTTATTTGAGATCTGGTATTGCTGAAGTCTTTTACAGTACTTCCAATGCTAACTTGCTTCAGCTTTCCTTGTTGCAGAGCTGGTGGCAGGCGTCCTCACTGGAGGCCAACATTGTTTGCAAGGTAGAGTTTCACTCCTCTGCTTTAGCCTGACTAATCTGCCTACAATAATCATCCTGGCCTGATAATTCCATGGCAAAACGCAATTGCCTCTGCCTTTAAAGTTCATTTTGTTATTTTAGGAAAGGTTATAGCACTGTCAGGATCAGCCCTTGCAAGCTCGCTGAGTTAGCCTTGTGTAAATTCCAGAAAGAGTGCACTTAATGGAAAGCCTAATTAACTGAGCTTTTAGTTAGACAATAATGACTGGACAAGATTGATAGGCAAGTTGGACATTAATTTCCTGAAGCACTTCTGAAATTCCTATTTGGAGTAACCAGTTTATGCTATTTCCCTGAAATTAACTAAAACAGCCTCTGACAAGCGCTAAATAATTACTATCATAGCTGCACCCATTTCTTTCTTTTTTTAAGAGGCAGGTACCGTATTTCTAAGAACTAGCAACTGCCAACCAAATCTCTAGCTGTGCTTCAGTAAACTGTCAGACATTTTTAGCAGTGAATTTCAAGCAAAGTGAAGCTCTGGAAAAGCTTTGTGTGTGTGTCAGACTGGACACTTTTTATTTATTACTTTTTAAATGTTTTAAAATGAAACATTAACAGAAATAAAGATTGTGCTTCAGGAGCACCATGAATGACTGTAACCCAAGGGAAACCTGATGCCCCAAACAACCAACAAAGCCAGCCAGCCAGGTTGGGTGATGTTTCTTACATGTGTCCTCATGCACAGCCATTTAGCCAGGGAGACTTTTGTTTTAAAGACTATTAAAAGACTTTTGGGGAAAAATGCGTTGCAGATGTTTTTTTTAATTAAAAAAAAAAAAAAAAGAGAAGCTCTTTGCTGCAGTATGTTGAGCGACTGGAGGTTAAGACCTTTTACATCCTCTAATATAAGTTACTGCTTCATCTTAAAATGAACTTCATATGCTTCCAATGATCCTAGGTCATTTCCGCTAGACAGAAATCAGCATGGTGTCTAATATTCTAAGTGTGGGTAATTAAATGTAGGGCCAGGCATAAGACAGTGAAAATTCAGTCCTAGTTAATTTTAAGGAGCAGGATGATAAAGAATTTAATTGAACATAATATATTTCAAAAGGTTTGGAAATGAATGTTGGATAAAAAGGAAATTGCAGTAAAATTGCATAAATTTTCTTTCAAGTTTTGTTAATAATGCCCTACAGGTATAGTAGCTTAAATATACCTGTGCACCTATGTGGTTTACTTTGAGGTTTCACCCTCATATGGGAAATAACCTGAGTTATATTGTCACTGTCTGACACATGTCCCTTTCTCCTCACACTGAAGACACTGTCAAGATTTCCCTGGATTTGTATGGTATTGAAATAAGACTATCTTCTCTTATGTAGTTGGAAAATGTTGAGGCACTGTAGTGCTAGGTTCAAAGGAAATATTGGTCCCAGACCTGACTCTGCTGCGCTATCATCTGCATAAGTACCTTGAGGGGTATTTGCAGAAGACATAGCTTCAGCCCAGGGAGGGTAATCTGTGGTTTCTCTTGTCCTTGGTGGAAGATGAGATTGCCCAAGAATTTGATTCAGAATGTCTAAAATAAGGCCATGTTGTTAATCTTGCCTTCTGGAGAAGGATCCCTCTATTAGGTATAGAGGCTTACTTTCCATTTCTCCCCACCTCAGCCCCCACTCCTGATCTCTGCCCTCAAGCAATGAGGAGAGCAGAAGTGGAGCTTACCAACAAGTCAGCTGTAACTTAGGGATGTCAGGTATAATTGCCAATACATAGGTTTTCTAATGTTATGAGTTTTCATGAAGTGTCACAAATGTGTTAATTACGTTCATTGGTTAGAAACATTATATATCTGCTTCACCGATAAGCGGGCAAAAAAACCCCAAACCATGGCTCAGATGTCACTTTGCACTTTTCCTTTGAGTGTTTTCATCTGCCAAAAGTATAAACAGAGATGGTCATTCAACAGAATTTCCGTATTACTCAGCTTTGATTAAAATCTTTGCTTACATTCTTTTTTTTTAAACAGATTTTTTTAATCTATGGAAAATCTTATGGAACTTTACAAATTATATGCAACAGTACCATATTACAAGGTACATTAAAATGTCACTGTCTCTCTAATTACCATGCAATCAGGCATCTTTCCCTAGTTCACTAATAGAACCATAAAAGTGAAGATATTCTTTAACATAAAATTTAAATTAGAGTGGTGATTTGAAAAGAAAGTAGAGAAGGATGTTGTTAATTAAGCTTCCTTGCAATACTTACAAATGTATTCTTTAAAAGAGGGTTCATTAATGTCTGTGCTGTAACAAACTTTTCAGTTCATAAGCTCTTGAGTTAGAGATTTACCAGAGTGAAAATGCTGAGTAGCTGATAATTGGAGCATAAGGAATTGGCTGCTGCTGCAGCTCTGATCTCCGCTCGGCTCTGCTCCACGGTTTGAGAGAGATTCCGCGTTTATGGCATGCTCAAGACATAGTAATGTTACAAACTGTGCTCTGAGCGAGAGAAACATTAAGAAATCCTTCTTCTGCCTGAGAATAAAACAAGTTTGATTTGTCAGGGAAACCAAAGTCGAGATACATGTGGTAATGGAGATGAATTGACGAAATGGGATGCCAATAAGGATAAACAGTTACAGGTTTGAAGCTGGGCTGCTGTTGCTCCAAGAGCACTCTAAAGCTGAGATTACTGCATTGCAGAAGCATATTACTGCAACAGTGTAGAAAGAAACCATGTCATTATCAGTTCAAATAAGTCCTTTGGGTGGAGTAATAAGTTTAGGCATTTTTCAAGTGATGTTATCTCCCAGGCTCTCTCATCTCTTCTAGCAAAATGGACTGAAGTGTTGTAATATGTAGCCTGGGAGATACATATCTCAGACCACAGATCTGAGAAGTTGACAGCTGCACTGTCTATCCACCCAGAGCAGAGGGGCTGCTCGGTGGGCTGAATTCACAGGTTCCATTTTGGTGCCTGTTTGAACAAAGCTCCTTTTTGAGATGGTATGTTTTGAACAAGGAAGAGCAGCAAGAACTTTGGGGTTCGGTCCAGTGACATGGAAGTCACTTTGGAAATGTTATGTGTTTTATAGGGTCCTGGGAAGTTTTGGGAAAGAGCAATAGACAGTCACTAAAAGCTTAAATAGAATCCATGGAGAAAAGAAAAGATTCAAGTTTGAAGAGATTTAGAAAATAATTTTAAATTTTGAATTGGGTTTTGAAAACCTAAGGATGTTTGGGGACATTTTAGGCCACTAAAGGGTTGTTGCTGTTTTGTTAGTTGGTTGGTTGGTTGGGTTGTTTTTTCCTCTTTTTTCTTTTAGTTTGCAACATCCCAACTTTGGTGGTAGACAGCAGGAAATAATACAGGAGATAACGGCAATAGGGTAACACAACAGCCCACAAACTACTAAACCTGGTGAACTTCTTTTTATGAAGTGTTCCTTGAGATTTACCTCAGATTTTTGTGGGGGTTTTTTGGTTTTCTTTTGACTGGATAGAAATCATCATAAATGCTACAAACAGATTAGGCAGCCTGAGCAGCTGGAAAGCCTCTCACAAACAGTTCTGGTCAACCTACAATTACAGGAGAAAATGCCCAACTCATCAGCTTAATTAAAATACCAGCAGATCTTTCATTTCTTTCATGTCTCTTTTTTTGTTGACTGAACTGAAGTGGTGAGACCTTGGAGTATAGGGGCACACCCAACCTGAGTCCTTATTTTGCTTCAGCCAAAATCTAGATCCTTATCAGTATCACCCAGGTCACTCGTCCTCCTACCGGATGCCTACTGGAAGGAGATGACCATATATGAGTCTGGGAACTAAATCTTTTTTTGATAAAGCTGTGTTGAGGAAATGATTGGTGGTGTGTTGTCTCTCTTTGCATGCTTCCATGCACAGCAAAGCCCTTCCACATTGAAGCTTTACCCTGTTTTTCAGTTACCTTCTTCATTGATGCCAATGCAGATTTTAGAATGCCGGGAAACTGCAATTAGCATCCTTCACCACTTGTGTTCCCCTGGCTTGATAGCCCTGCACTGAGGGTGATTAGTGATGCTGAGGCATCTTTTTTCCTGCAAGAAAACTTACATGCAACAGTGCAGTCAACAGCAAATGATCAGTCTTATGTAGGTAGAACCTCCAAGTTTGTAAGAATTAGTGGTGGTTTATACCCCAAAAAGCTTAGTGTTTAGCTGAAGTGTCCCGTCTAATGTAATTTTGAATTTACTTTTTCTGGTTGTTTAGAAGTGTGATTTATTGTGTGTGTGGGTTTTTTTTTTTTTTTTAAATTATTTTAATGAATTTCACTAAGTTCATAGTGTCATGCAGTATCTACTGTAAAACAGGCATAACCACTTCTTTTTGTTAGCTCTAGCTATATTCCTCTCAATTCTATTGAAAGTCTTTACAGTTGTGTTTGGGAATTTGTAAAAGCACGTGGCTTGCTATCTGAACCGCACTTTCCCCCTGCACCCCCCCCCATGACTCTATCCTTTTTGTTCCACTTCCAGTAATCTCAGCCATACTGGTCTTTCTGTGAACAAGGATTGCAAAACTGGGTGCTCGTTAGTAGAGATCACACAAATAACAAAACAGATTTAACCTTTCCTGACATTTTGGGAAAAACTGTATGTGAGCTTTGCTTCAGACACATACGTATTGAGAGGGGGTGTGTACACATGGGTATGGGATAACTGGGGTTCTCACCAACTCTGTGCTGAAAGTATTTCAAGTGACTGCAGGCTTCATATCTGTATAGTTCCATCCCCAAAGAATGAGTTTTGAATTCTGAGGTCTGAGCTGAAAACATAACGGAAGGTTTGTAAGAGGCTCAATATGTAAACCAGAAATTCTCTTCCCTAATTTTTCTCTGCTGAGGGGTAGGGAAGAGGAAGAAGAAACTAAAGCCTGCATAATGATTGTGCAACACTCCGGAAGACAATTGAAATCCTGGCTTCAATAAAATCCTTTAAAAAAAATCACTCTGGCTTCAGGGAATCTCTTCCCATGTTTTGTTATGAAACTGGAAACGTAATGTAGCCTTTAATTGATCCTGATAACATTCCGCTGAAGCCTGGATAATGCTGCACAATTACTTCAAATTTCAGGTATTAAGCTTCAACAGTTAACTTCAAACAGAGGTGAACAATGCTGAATTGCCAGCCTCCCCCTGCAAAATCTCCTTCATTAACAAGACAAACCTGAAGGCAGCCTGATGGAAGTTTTTGTAAGGCTCCTCTTAGTCTTTTTTTTATAGAAGTCAGTAAAACTAATGATAGAAACTGTCTGCAGTTAACCCTAAGGTCATGTGATAATTCAGGATGGTCTCAACTCCAACGTCCCGATGGAAGCCAGGTCAGCTCTGAGATCAGTCCAGGCTGCTCAGGAATATGGCCTTGAAAATCCCCAAGGATGAAAATTGCATGCTATAGTTTTTGGGATGGTGCTATTTCTACCTGTTGAGCAGGCACATTGCCTTTGAGTGTGCCTGAGAGAATGACAGTGTGTGATGCATAAATAACTGGAAATGATCCAGATTCCCAGCTCCTGAGGTGCAGGGAGGAGAGAGGGAGATGACTGTAGCTTTTGAGTCTTGAAGGCTCTTTAACTGCAGCCTTGGGGCCACCCACCAGCCTGGGCTCTCCTCTTGAGCGATACAGCTCCTTCAAATCAGTGGATTGGTGCACACTGGCATTACTGTTTTAGGATTCTTGTTATTATTATTTTCATCTGGTTAGGCCTGTGTTGTGTGCAATGCACTTGAAATGTCCTCTTCAAATGTTGGATAAGCATGGAGCAAGAAGGGTATCGATGAGTGCAGACACGTCTGAGGGACCTGCTGCTGCTGCCACTGCCCAGGAGGGGTGCTTCAGGTCGGGGGCAGCACCTGGGGAGAGAGACCAGTCCCGAGGGCTGCGGCATCCCACCATGGCACCTCTGGTTTCCCTTCAGTGCGGACTGAACGTGTCTTTGTACTGTTTCTGTAAGTGTTTGGAGCTCCTCGCTGTTTCCCCAAACACAAGAAATGTTAAAAGTGATTAGTCAGGGACATATGATGAACTGTTTGAAATCTTCTCTCTGATGTGTTTGGTTTCTTCTTTAATCAAATCTGGATTCATACGTTGGTATTTGCTGTGAAGCCCAGATCATATGATCACATTAATCCAAGCTTTTGCTTAAAAATGTGTCTTTCTTGACAAACATGATAACGTATTCCCAGGGTAACTAAATCTATCCCCGCTTTATTCAGGACTAAAGATTTAACTCTTTCAAAGTCAAATGCCAACATGAATGCCTTGTCTCTTTCAATAAGTCACATTTTCCTTTCATTTTTTTCTTTAAATCAGCCTAACTGAAGTTACTTCTAACAGTGCGGTCTACTTCTGTTTATGCAGCTTGGGGTATACGCGATCTACGGACCTAAGCAAATGCAAAGGTGACAGCTGACTTTTTAGGCTAATATTTAAACAGGGCAATGAACAATCTGAAAAGTAAGATAAAGTTCTTAGACATTTTGCCTATGGTATAATTTGAATTTTTGTGGTCTCCTATTGCTGGTCTGAACTGAATCGTTTGAGGTTTGTCTGATGTTCTTCTGGCAGATATGCATCTGAAAATTTTTCATTGTTTTGATTTTTCTCTTGACATGTTGTCACTAGTTGGTGTTGGAATTTTACAGAGGAGAAAACTGCTCTGTAACAACAAGGTAGGGTACCACTTAGTTTACTAAGTGAGAGTGACAAGATACTGCTCTTGGGTTATATCCGCAGCATCCGTAGTGAACATAATCCGCTCCACACTGTTTTGAGAATGGCCCAGAAAGTAATAGGCTCCAGGTCAATCTGCTGCTGCTTTACACAAAATGCTCTACAGGAAAGCTGAGGACAGCCCACCTGGTGTGCTCAGCCATGTATTGAGCTGCCAAAGAGGCTATTAGCAACACACTGGCTCTCTAGATGTCCTCTAGCATATGGTCCCTTCACAGTTCCAGAAAAAACCTTCTGATTAAGTATTTAATTTCACTCCCGCATTTGTTGCCTGGGTGGAAAGTATGCCTGTCTCCAGGTATAGCCCCTGCAGACCACTCAAAAACACCAGTGTCCACATAGTTATTGAAAAAACGTACAGGGAATTCATTCATACACTGAATAAATGTATTGACAACATTGTAGTTTCTCCCCAATAACAGACACAGCTGTGGCTTTCATTCAGCAGTTTCTGGCAGACTCTGGAGTATACCATAAATTGTTATTCAATAGAGAAGAATTTGGCATATGAATTAAGGTGAGCAATTTTACAGCATTATCCAGAATGGATTTCCTAGTGCATGACATACTCCCTTAGGAATGTTTCCAAAAAGGCGGCTGCAAATTTCCCCTTAGTTAAATTTATCTGTGGTGGAGTCTGTTCATTTTCAGAGATGTTTATCTTCACAAGCAACTTCAAAACCCTATAAAAAATCCAGTTGTTTACATGGATAAAACTCTGGAACAGTCCAAATTGTACTATCAGATTAATTTGCATTTCAATTGTGCCATTTCCAATGGCTCTGAAAGATGTTACAAATACAAATTAGTTTTCACACTAGGACTGTAGAAATTTCTATTGCAACCTTTTAGGATTGGCAGAATTAGAGGTGCCACGACCTGTGAGCCCCTACTTCCAAGCCGAGATGCCCTGCAACTCAAGCAGTAGAAATTCTGCTCCTTCTAAAACAAAAGTCATTGTTGTTGATTAAAATGAATTGGTTTTTGCAGTACGTTGCTCTGGTGGACATTTTGTTGAAAAGTTGACATCATTTGTGGTGCCAGCAGATATAAATCTACTGTAACCGACTGTAAGCCTTTCCTGCGTTCATAATTTAACTTGAAGAGATGATGTTTAAATGGTAACTTATATCTAGTATTTTCCACATTGGTATTCACTTTATCACTAAACCAGTGTCAAGGCACTGCCTGCAGAACAAGTTATCTGATAATTAATGGAGCAGGTGAGATTGGGGAAAAAAAAACGAAAAAAGAAAAAAAGCTATGGAAGCACTGAAGAAAACTGGTTTAATCATACTCCTGCCTTACCTGAAAGTGGAAGTCTGCAATATTTGGAGAGTCTGTATAAAATTCATAAGAGCATCTGTAATTTCATATGCATATTGGGCCTAAGTCAGGCTTGGTGTTTTCCCGGTGCCTGCTCAACATTGCCTAAACCATGTGAAATGCTGTCAGTCAAATGTAAGAATTGGAAAGAATGGGTGAAAAATATGCTTGGAAGGGTTTGCTTGCTGTTTGATTATATCCCATTTTAATTTCTTCTCAGCCTTTCTCAGCGCCCTGTTTCAGTAGCTCCTTCAAGGATACCTTGTGTGGTTCTGTTCATGCCATATGGTTGTTTGGAAAAGGACTTTTGCTTGTGCCTGACCAGACTCACCAAGCAGAGAGGTGAAAATGTGCCATGTCCCCGCACTGACCAACCATGCAACCGGTCTGGGTCACGTGCAGGGACTACATCCATGGGAAAAAAAACAAACCCTGCCACACAAACGTTAGTGAAAACCAGTTCTTCAGCATAAATACTCTTACACTGGTTCAGTGGAAAGACTTACTGAGACTAGTGTCCTGTCACTGATGATGGCCAGTGTCAGGTGCCCAGGGAAGGATATACTGGTAGCAGAGTTAACCAGCAGCACTTCCTTCTGCTTTATTCTAATAGGTTCTGGTAATCTGTGGCTGAAGTCCTTCTTGAGCTCAAGGCTTCTTTATCGCTGTGTTTAAGCATCTTTTATGGACTTCTCCTCTGCATATTGGTCTGATTGCTCTTGAGACCCTTTCACTTTTAGTTCCCGTAAAACTACATGCCAAAGAGTTCCACAATTCTGTCATCTGCTGTGTGAACAATGACTTTAGCAGTTTCTGTTAAATCTGTTGTTTGATGGCATCATGTGAAGTTTAACATTTCTCTGTCCACATTCTCTGTGTCCTTTGGAAATTGCAGATCATTCATATCTGTCACTCTTTTCCAGGCTGAAGGGACCAGGCTTACTTCATTTTTTTCCCTCATGAAGAAATTGTTCTATACTTCTTCCTATCTTACTGCTTTTTTCTGCACCTTTTCTGTTCTAACATACCTACTTTCTGTGACCAGCTCTGGCTGCATCAATCAAGCCACAAACCCACTGCAAGTTTATACCACTATAAAGACACTGATAGCGATGTTTTACACTTCTAATATCTCTATTCTTTTCCTGTAAGTTTGGTAGCTTCTAACAAGTTAATACTCTTAAATGTGGGAAAACACGGCTGCTCCGAGGGATCGGAATGCAAGCTTGTTAATATTAGCCTTGAATAGATACCCGTGTATC
>JAVJGI010000040.1:60163724-60183654 GCA_035590275.1 Ibycter americanus
CGGACAGTAGATGAACTTTTGGAACCTTGTGTGGGAAAGCCTTGTTGCAGCCGGCTAGTTTGGTAGTGCTGCAACAAGTGCTGATGCCTGTTCATCACAGTGGATGCAGTAATAATCTTCCCTCTGTTGGTTACTTCTTAGCTGAAATGTGCTGATATAGGAAAAAATCTTGGCACAAAGAAACAAAAGCTCTGAGTATGCAAATTTTCATTCTATTTTTGGAGTGTATTTTATTTTTTCCTTTTCTTTGGTAGTCAGGTAAATCTGGCATGAGAATGCGTATGGAAAAACATCTGTGCTAAAAAGGCACAATCAATTGGAATTGATGCTTCACTCAGTGACTGCATAATAATTTGTCTGTGTTAGAAATAACCTCTAAAGTTCTTATGATTGGAAAACTTTGGGGAAGAAACTAACACTTGCTCTTTTAGGCAGTTTACAACATTGTATTTATTTGACAAAACTATGTAGTTGCTCTTTCTTCAGTTACATCAGATGCTTTCTCCATCTGTTGTGAATGTGGGTCTTCCAAACATGAAAACAGAAATGAGGAACTATGTATGTGAGTGTAAATATATCTATAGCATTAAAAAAAAAAACCAACCAACTATCCTTGCCAACTTCTGTAATTTTAGGAGTGGGCAGAATTCTTGAGATCAAACTTCAGCTCTGATTTGTAACTGAGCCTGATTGAACATGACTTGATTTGACATCTTATCTCTAAAATCTGCCACTGGCATGGTGTGAATGGGCTGAGAAAACTGGTGTTTGCAAAAAGTATGTTTAATGTGCACAGATGTTTTGTCCTTTGATTTTCCCTCCTACTTTTCTCTAATTGTGCAAGTGTGTAATTTCCAACCATAATGATAAACTCACAGAAGGGGTTACACTGTGGGTAGAGTAACACTTCTCACTATTTTGGAATTTGAGCTATTTTTAGGAGAAATATTAATATATTAAAATCAAGGTGTGTGCGATGGTTTTACAGTATCTTGGATCTATTTTCCCTTTGATATTAGCTGAACTTTGAGAGGGTTAACAGAAACTTGAAATAAGTGCCTATTTTAAAGATGATTTTTGTTCTCATGGGGCTTTTTTTTTTTTGGGTGTGTGTCAGATGCTGTCAGTACTTTTGAAACAAAACACATTGGTTTTGAGCAGTGAAGAGTTCATTTTGGAGATATTAAGTGCTGGTCAGGCAGGAACAACTGTAGGTGTTAAAGGTGTTTTTAAAATGGTAACCATATGATTAGTGATTTCCTATTTTTTTCCATTTTTCAGAATATGTCTTAAAAGGAACACTTGAATCTTTTTTTGTGAGCATAGGCCTCTGTTCACCCTTCATAAAGGACCATGTTTTCTGTTTCAGCACCATGCAAAAAGCAAGTTTTACTTTTTCATGGCATATGCTACTTCTGAATGTTGGTCCGACATACTCTTCCTTCCTTAGCTCTGTTTGTGATAAACTTATCTTTTAAAATAAGCTCTTCAACTCTCAAAACTATGAAGAGACACTTCTGTAGGTCACTGTGCTCGTGGACAGCCAGACCCCTGGAGTCAGTAGTACAAACACTGGCAGACCCCAAGAGTCACCCTTCTGAATTGAATGTAGATCTTCCAGTGGTCACTAACAATTTTTTTGGTTTTTTTTGTTTTTAAAAGTTATTAGGAGAGTTAATATAGGTGAGCAGTATTCAGGAATTATTTTTTTAATGCTTTACATCCCTTCCACTCCCTACTTTTTTTTTGTTCTTAAGAAATGTGTTTGCTATTATAAGTTAATAATGGAAAAATGTACATAAGTAATTCTTAGGAGAATATATAAAATATGAAAACCAAAGCATTTTTATTCTGCTGTGAATTGAATGTACGCTTTCCTTCTGTGAACATCCTCATTTCACTAATGAAATCAACTATTGGTATGAACAATTGCTATTACAAATGTGAGTTTAATTTTCTGGGTGTACTCCATTTTCCTGAATGTGTATAAAATGAGCTCAGGAAGTATAGGAATGCTACTGAGGAGAACAAATTGGGTTAATATTTGAATTTGTTATTGAAAACATTGGGCTACTTCAAGCAGTGAGTGATGGTGTGTGTGGTAAGATGACTATTGACATCTTTGTCTGGTAACACTCATTCCTGCCCTCAATTTGTTTTCCTGGTTGAGAAAAATGATCAGTCTGCCTGGGTCTGAGAGACTATCATAACACTATGAAGAATGGCAGTACCAGACTGGACCTAATGTCCATCTCTGCCAATTCTGTCTTTATCAGTAATGATGAACAGGCACACTAGGACTGGGAAAATATTTTTAATATTACCTTCCCCTTCCTAGCCTCTATTTTCAGCTAAGGTACCTACTGATCCTGTGATGGTTTGTCTGTATGGGTCTCTTTGGCACCTTCTTCTAAACAACTTGTGCAAACTTCTTGCATTCACAACGCCCTTTGACAAGGACAGCCTTGCTATGGTTGTATGAAGAGCCATCGCCTTTTGTCTGTTTTGAACTTGCTTTCTACTAGCTTCGTCTGAGTGCATGTGTTCTTTCTGTCTGTGGACCGTTGATGTCTCTCCACCCTCTCTGTGCTGTCTGTGACTTTGTAGACCTTGGCTGTAGGTGCTCTAAGTTGCCCCTCTTCCAGAGCAAAGAGGCTCAGACTCCTTACTTGTTCACCATATGGGAGCCCTTCCACACTCCTCATCAGCCTCCTTGTACCTCACTGAACCTTTTGCAATTTAAATGCTGTTCACCTCCTCTCCAAAAGGACTGCAAATAATTTGAAAGGTAAGTGTGAACCAAGGGCTGATACAACAGCACCAAAATGATTTTGCTTTGTTCTCTCTTCCTTTTCTGATTATTCCTGACACTTTCATTTCACTTTCATGGAACCATCTATCATAACACCAAGGTCTTGCTCCAGAATGTTAACTGTTACTTCAGAAACCACGGCTGTCTATGCAGATCAAGGATTGTCTTTCCCCACATGCATCGCTTTAGTTATACACAATGGATTTCAGCTGCTGTTTTATTGCCCAGCCTTTCAGTCTTGTCAGACCCTTCTGTAATTCTTCACAGTCTGCTCACGTTCCTATCCTTCTGCATAACGCAGTGTCATCAGCAGTCTTTACCTCATGCCTCATCCCTTTTTCTAACAATGCCTGCCTATATTAAAAGGCTCATTTCTCAGCACCAGTGCCAGTAAAACTGAACTGGTGACCTCTGCTGTGAGAACTGACCACTTACTCATACCCCATTTCCTATCTTTTAAATAATTTATTTGTGCAAGAACGCTCCTCATCCTATAGTCACGTAGGTTCCTCTGCCACCCGTAGCTAAGAAACCATGGAAATCTCACTCTGTAGCTTCCTTTCCGTGAACCTATGTTACCTCCAGTGTCACTGATGCCCAAGCAGACCACCACTGCATGCTCTTTCCCCAGGCTTCCTCACACCCTGCACAGGTTTCCGGTGAAATCCACCACCTTTCTGCTCCCCTGCGGTCCTCTCCAGGGTCATGCACCCTGTTGTTTATTTGCCTGAATCTTCCACTGCTACAACCTGCTTCTTCCTATCTGGTCTTTGATCTTCCCCTCACTTTAACTTCCTTTGAAGAAATCTGTCCTTGGACTTAAGAATGTAGCTTCCAGGAATTTTCTGTTTGGTGAAGCTTTGTTTTGAAGTGGGAGAGGAAGGCCTCTCCTGTCGCTTCCTCTGGAGACCTTTCCCAAGAGCCAGGTGCTGTTGCTGAGCACGCATCGAGCTCTTGCTGCGAGGGCTGGCAGCCTGCAGACTGAGATACACCACTTTGCAGGCATGTGTCGATGAGAGGGATTAAGACCTATGTAGAATATTGTTATAAAATTGTAAGATAAAAGGATAAACTAATCTCCAGACACGGGTATTTCATGCTTCCACATAGTTCTTCTGGATTCAATTTCACTGTCTAGAAGGAAAA
Organism: Ibycter americanus; assembly: GCA_035590275.1. Classification (NCBI taxonomy): domain Eukaryota; kingdom Metazoa; phylum Chordata; class Aves; order Falconiformes; family Falconidae; genus Ibycter; species Ibycter americanus. The sequence continues at coordinate 60,167,683 of JAVJGI010000040.1, forward strand.
TTTTCCCATATTTTGTATAGGAGACTATCAAAGGTTGTGGTACTCCGTATGTACCCGTAGCCTGCTAATTTTTGCCCAGCCTTAGCAATGTTTCTAGTCTGTATACACCAATGTGCATGGCCTTTGAAACACAAAAGACTGTGATATACCTTGTCATTTCAGAAGAAGCCTAATTGCTTCCAGGTATAAAAAGAATGAGCAACTTAAGAACTGGGTCTTTTCTTTCCTTCATTTTTGCACAAAATTTCCAAGCAGGACCTGATGGCATTTCTTCATTGAGGTTGGCTTAAATACATGTTGCAAACAACTCTTGTTGAGTGTCAACTGAGTTATACAGAATTTTCTAGAGCCATTAAGAACTAATTGATTATTAAAATAGTACCTGAAAAAGCTTGATTTTCTTTTTTTTTTTAAAGGAAATCCATCACTTTTATGTTTGGGTGTCAGATTGATATGTATTAGTGAGCAAACATACAAAAGCCTAAGAGATGCCGACAGATAGCTGGTGGCTGTACACTACCCGGTCTGAACTGCTGCTGGTATGCAACAGTGGTGATTTACAGCTTAGTTTAGATCTCTGGTGTAATCTTTCTAGAAAATGAAAACTAGAAGCCAAGTAAGAAAATAGAGGAAATGTCTTAAATATGATGATTAAATTATTCAGCAGGTGAGTGTTAGATTTGTAGTGAACTATCTTTGAAATGATAAATCTGTGAATGTTCTCTGATGCCCTGTGGGGGAGGTGGGGGAGAAGGAGGGGGGCAGCCAGGCAGTTTGAAACAAAGCACGCACGCATACTTCGTTGTCAGCAGAGATACTCGGAGAGTTAAATATCTGAGCTGGAGATCAACCGTGGTTGGCTTAACAGGAAGCAACTGTGCTTCTTATGAAGGCTGAAATAAAATCTAAACCATACCCAGATGGAGCTCTGAGCACTGAGGGGATGGCCTCCAAGATCTTTTTCCCTAGTGTGTTGATGAATGGCTGTGACTATCAATGCCCTTCGTGGCTTGGGGAGTGACTATCAGTAGCTGCCTACTCTTTTTGGAGCACACTGTGGGCTTTTGGAGCCCTAGGGTCCTGCAGCCTGGCAAATTTAGGGTTTTCTGTGGTGGTTTTTATTTTGTTGTTGTTGATTTGTTGGGGGTTTTTTGTTTGTTTTGGGGCTGGCTTTGAAAGACAGTCTCTTTGTGCAGGGTCTGGTTGAAGACTCTAACCTACTCAGCTGTGCTGCGGATTATACAGGTGGAAAGAAGCAGGGAAGGGCTTGAGATTTTTCCCTTCTAAGAAGAGGAGAACCAAACCAAAACAAAAAGCAAGGGGAAGAAGCTGCTGGCTGGGTGCCACCCTGATGGCCTTGTTGTTCTCCAGCTCTCTGGACCTAATTAAACAACTCCATTTCTATAGGCAATGGTGAAGTCTAATGGCAGCAAACAGAAGATCGCTAACACATGGGGCAGGCCTGTGATGTGGCTTTCTGGAATGAGAGATTGCAGTTGTGGGAGGAGGAGAGAAAGGATGAGAAGGAGTATGAGGAGCGGAGGGAAGGAGGTCCCTCCGCAGAGACAAAAGTGGCAGATGCAGGAAGGAGTTTTGTTTCCTCTCAGGAATGCTGGGAAGAACTGGGGAGACTTTGATTTCAAAGTCCAACAATGCAGCTACGGCATTTGTTTCCAATTCAGCAGGAATGAGAGTATGGTTTGAACAATTCTTTCGAGGTTCCTGGCAGGGGGAATATAACTCATCTCAGCTGGCTCTTTTAGGAGATCAAATGACACAAAGGTTTTCACTCAAAGCCTAGGGTATCCTTCTGGCAGCCAGAGACCATGCACATCTTCACAGATTTGTTATTTGCTCTAATGTGGACCGAGAGCTGCGTGCTGTGTAGAAAACTGCTTGCTTACAAAACAATCTTATTATTGCCAGATGTTGGCTCCCTGCCCACTTTTTACATAATTCAGGCCTTTCTTTGCTCAAGATGTTACAATTTAAAGGTGCTTTAGAAGTTTCATTTTAAAAGCCTTGATAATACTCTTTTCCTTATTCTTTTTTCCCCTTGCTCAGAGCGGCTCTTCTGCCGGCACATGCTGCAATCTGAAGCGTATGTGGTATGCGTTTATGTGTACAACCAAGAAAAGCAAAACTCCTTCTTAGCTCTACCTCTGGGTTGATTCAAACAAGAATAAAAATAGGCATAAAGCCAGGTCTGCATCCTGGTGACTCACACACACCAAATACAATGTGCATCTTTTTTTCAAATGCTGTCCTACATAGTGAATATAGCTTTTGCTTCTTTTAAAAAATTGTTTTTTTCATAATGTTTTAAAAATGTGAAACTTCAGGTAATGGATTATTGTAAGTGTCCAAAGACTGATAATGGAGGCTTAAGCCAGCAGGCAAGTGGTAAACCTCTCTAAACAAACTTCTCCATGTGGCTACTGGTGCTTTGCTTGTAGACTTCATCCTTCATCCACAGATCAAATAACTGCCAAAGAAGTGTCATAATAAGCCTGTGACAGATTTCTTACTGATTCTGCAGTGGGTTACCCAAAGCACCAATGAGTAATAATTACTTTTACAAGATTACCCTAGCAGGTCACCAGCAGAGTTAGAAGTGGAGTGCTTCAGTTCTGCCTCTGAGCTTTTTGCTTACTGCAGGAGTTGCACGGCTTGCGTAGTTGCAGTCTGGCCACCTAAAATGGGCAGATCTAGATGAGGCTGATTATCAGGGCTCCCTTTACTGCCAGTGAAGAGAGAAGGACAACTTCAAGTGCCAGCTCATCCCATTTGAAGGGAGGCACCCAAATGCGAAAACCTTCTCCAGAGGTTTCTGTACCGTGTTACAGGAGGAACCGAGGCAGCTCACTTACAGCTGAGCTTTTCAGCAGCCCATGCCATGCACATGCTTGACACAGTTGTTTGTGCCTAGCTGATGACTTCAGCTGTCCATTTACTGGGAGAACAGACCATGGTCCATCATTTCTTTTATTATACAGTATACTTGTTGTACTTCCTATTCTATAGCCAGGAAATTCAGCAGTGCTTAGAAAATTGTAGCAACATAAAAGAAATCATGCAAAAATCAACACTGTACCTCTGAGGTTCTCCTCTAGTTCTACACCAACATCAGGATAACACCAGTTTGAAAACGATAACTAAGTCAGTTATTTCACTCTATCTCTGGAGAAGAAATATGGCAAATCACAGGATAATCCTACCAGAAGTACAGTCATGTGAGTTGGTGATGAAATATTCTCCCTCCGCTGCCCTTCATATTTAGGGTTTTGAATGAACCATTCTCACTGGGATATCAGTTCCAGTGTATTTTACCATGCAAGTTCACAATTTTCCAGTGACAACTAAAACCCTTCAAAAAAAAAACACCCCAGCATAACCCCTTCTCGTGCTTGGAATAAACACCATTGTAAGTAGTACAACAAACAAAATAATGGCAATAGTTGTAGGAAAAAATAAGTGATAACAAGTTTTTGTTATTTGGGAACTGAGAGCTAGTTTGTATTTTACCTGTTTACTGGGTTTTTTTTGTTTGGTTTTGGTTTTGTTGTGTTTTTTTTTTTACTTAATGGATAGGATTTATTTCACAAAACGCTGGCCTGAAATCATTATAGTGATTAGAGCAATATGAATGACATGAGTGTCTTGCATAAATAGAATAAAACTTTCTCCCTTTTGGTGGACAAGTAGATGAAATGTATAGAAAATCTGCTTTTCTTTTTTTCCTTTTTTTTTTTTTATTTCAGACAGTTGTGAGCTAAGAGAATCTGTTTACCCAAAAAGGGGACTTTTTTTCTGCATTGTCCTATTTCTGTGCCCATTGTCAGGGTCTCTGAAGGCCACAGTTTGTGGCTAGCAGTAAGGACTACTTAATTCACTTCTGAGCATTTCTCTTTCCTGTACGTGAAAGCATAACTCTTATCTCTGTTGGAGTCTCGCCTATAAAATAAGAGTTTAAAATGTTTCTCCTGCTTCTGAGTCTGAGTTCCTTGGCCAATATTAATGATGCGCTGTGCTGGGACTTGTATGATCAGATGTTGCCCTTTATTTGCCAGTTGGGGTAAAGACTCGCTGTGTTATGCTTCCTGGAGGAGGTAGCTGGTAATAAGATCTGGTTGAAATTAGACATTTTTATCTTCTTAGATACATCAATATTTGGAAATCCATTTTGGTTTGGCTTAAAATGAAAACACGTTGTTTTAAGATTTCATGCAAAACAAATAGCTTCAGAAAATTAGAATGTATAAATAAGTGATCATTTGTTTTGAGATGCAGGCATTTCAAAACAGATTAAACATAGAGTGTTTTGAGAGTTTCTTTCAATATTTTTTCCATTATAAAAGGAAGAGATGTCTGAGATGTCATGACATAGTGTATTAATAATACAAAAAAACCCTTCCCAAAGCAAAATTCCCTTAAAATCAGAAAATTCTCTGAAATAAATAAAGCTACGATGTTTCTCCTTTTTAAAAGTGCTCTCACTGGAATCTATGCATTTTTCAAAATGCCTCACTTCAAAAGCAAACATTTTGAAAACATTTGGATAAATACAGTTGGCAAGAGATGGTTTTCTGGGACAGATACTGCTCAGAAGTACAAGGGGCAAATACAGCTTTGTTGACCAACTGCTCTCTGCTACTGAAGAACCATTGAATTAAACTCTTTTTCGCTTTCCATAAACTTTGTTGTTTTTCAACAGAGAAGTAAAGACATGTTGCAGCAGGCTGTCATTTGGCTGTTGCACTGAAAACATAAGAACAGCAGAACGTCTGCCAGTTTTTTTTTCCTCTGGGCTCTCTGTTCCCCAAATCTAGCTGTGCATACTGTTTGAGTGTGGGTGTGCATGTGCCCACATGCACATGGAGGGAATTGCAACTCCACCACGTTATCTGGAGCATGCATTTCCCACCAGGTGGTGCTAATGGAAGAATCTCAGCCATTCTGGTAAATCCATGTGTACATATATAATATAGAAAAGGGACACAGAATACTATTTAAGATGGACTGGGGGCTATCTAACTTTGAGATTTAAACACGTCACTTCTAGACCATGATACTAAAATTCAGTTCATGCATTGCTACAGGAGGATATATATGCACTGTTCTCACATAAATGATGGGCATTGGTTATTCTCTGATGGATAAACTGTGCAGAAAAAATAGCCCTTATTTTAATAATATCTTCTTTTTTTCATCCACTTTCAATACTGTTTAATAGTTAATGACATTGTTTTCCAGAAGCATAGAGTAGCAGATCGAAAGAGGAGGGAAGAGAACAAATAGTTCTGGGTTTTATTATTGAGCACCCGTTTGACTTGAGTAGATCCTTTAGCTTTACTGCATCCCCAGTCATAACATGGATGTAATGATGATTAGCAATTTCTAGTGTATTTGTAAGATTAGGCTGATCTTGTTGGCATTATTTGATGAAAGGTTCTCTAGAAAGGCAAAGTGTCATCATACAGAAAAACGCTCGGGTAAGATTGCATAAGCTTGCTTTATTTTATCATTAGAGTAAAACAACACACTGAAACATAAGCTCCTGTTCAAAGGATCATTTTAAACAGCGGTTCTGAAAAAGTGTTTAGGTCTGGAGTTTTCCCAAATGATCAGTGCTTTCCTGCCACTGGAGCCAAAGGTGAATCTCTCATGAGTCAGGGAAATGCTGAGTGATTTTTCAACAGCCCACTCCAAATACTTGCTCAATCTCTTCCCAAATCAGAGCTAAAAATTAAAATAAAATAAAATAAAGATTTGTTGAGGAGAAAGGCTTAACCAGATTTTGCACACTAGAAACAACTAATTAGAGTGTTTTTGGTTCCTGAATATGAGAACAGAAGATGTGAATGATGCCACCGTGAGCTATTTTTAGTGTATGTTGGTCCCTATGGTACAGGGCAAAAGCATTGCAAGCCAATCGACAACATCTTTTCACAAGAAAGAAGCGAAATTTTTTCTTTGTTGCCCCTGAATAGCAAACTACTCATATGACACACAAATAATGTGATGGATTTGCAAGTAAATTACACTGGGCATGGCTTGGCCAGTTCCTTCCAAATTGGAAAACTGTGTGGCTGAGGGCTGGATCATTGGATAACGCAGGTGCTCTCAAAGCACTCTTTATAGATATCTGTTTCTTTACTATTTGTAACTTAACAAAAGAGCAAAAGCCCCTCAGTTGACAGGTAAAATGAGCAGTGATGAATCTTTGTATTGGTGAAATCTCCCTTGCCTTACCTTTTTTCTACTGTCTTTGGAGATGGCAATATCTTTTTATAAGTATGGTTTCCTCCTAAAATATACAGATCTCCTGTGAATTGTGGAAGAAATGATAGGGATCTTGGTGCAGGGTATAAAGAGGTATCAGAGCTTCAGAGATTACAAATGAGAAACTGGTGATGACATTGGTCTGCCTAAAAGCATTTACCTTTTGGACATCTACAGTAGAAACTAGTCATTCATGCTTCTTTACAGTCACTTCTGGAAACAGGCACTTTCTAGAGCACAGCCTATGGTTTTTTTTTAGATGTCCCTCTTAGGGCGAGATGACTCATAAGACAACTGCTTACACAGAGGCTGATGAATCCCACCCTTTCCACTGCTGACTCCAACACATATCCCAAACACAAAGGCAGAAGTCATGCATGCTGCCTCCCTCCTGGCAACGTGCAAGCTCTGCAAGGCAGAGCTGCTTGCAGAGAGGAATCGGGGACAGTTCATCCTCTTGGTTTGTTCTCCGGCCACTTGCTCTTGGATGCCCCTCTCTTCCATACCCTAATACCTCAGGGATTTTCAGACCATCCAGAAAATAGGCAGAATTGACAGGAAACATATCATTCAATGAAGACAGTTTAATGTGAGCGGAAGGAAAGGTTGCTTAAGGCTGAGTGATCCTGCCCACTAAAGTATGTCTTCGCTGCTGATGCTGTTCAGAGCTGATCCACTTCAGTGCAGCTCTGGGGCGGCCTGGCAGGGCTGTTTGCCCCATTCACAACCCGACATAATCAGGCCTCCTGAAGGACTTGTTTCCCCCAGTAGAAAGCATAAATGTGTAAGCAGAAGCTATCAGCGCCTGTGTGTGGGGTCCCAAAGTAATAAGGAATCATGCTGATCCAGATGGTGTAACCCTGAAACTGATAATTGCAGTGGGAATATATTCAGTTTCTTTGGATAAGATTGGACGATTTTCCTCATTAAAAATAACGATACAGTGGTTCATTCCTTTTGTTTTCAAACTAAGCAGTAAATTCTGTCTGAATAGATGAGTGTGTGCGAGCGATGTTATCCTTGTTCAACATTTAAGAGGAGGCTGACTTGAGGCAGATGTATAGACAGCCCCCTGGATTACTGTCTTCGCTACCAGAACCAGGCTCTAGTGTTGGTAATTGATGTAGCAAACTGACTGAAGCTGAGGCAGAAGAGAACAACAAAAAATCACAACTCCAGGCTCTTTGACTAACACCCAGACTAGTGATTTGTGCTCTCTTTCAGTAGGATTTGGCTTTTAAAGAGGGACTGCACTGAACAGCTGGCATTGCCTGCTGCTGAGGAGCGAATTATTTAATCAGGGAGGCTGCTGGTGAAGTGTGACTGAAATGATATATATATATAAAAAAAAGTAGTTCTCAAATTTAAGAGCTTGAGAAACTCTCTTAATCGTGTAGCAAGGCATTCTTCTTAAGAGAAGCAGTGAGTGAAAGCTTGCATCAAGACCAATAATTTCAGTTTGATCTTTTTTTCACCTTCCCAGGAGAATTTCAGTCTATGACTTTCTGGGATGGCATGCCCAGACCTCATCCAGAGAAGGAGTCAGGACCCAGCAAGGGTGCACAGTAGGATCTGAGAGTGGGAAGTACTCTTGGATCCCACAGTCTAGATGTAGCTTTAGGGAAGATTTCCTTTCCCCTGTTTTTGGGTTGGTTTGTTTATTTCCTCTTCTCCCTTTCCTTTCTCCTTTTTGCTTCTTGTGAATTCTGAATTGAATTGCTGCAACTTACTTGTGTGAGCACTTCTGCTTGGTGTAAGTGACCAGTGGGGGGAATGTGGTGTGTTGATCTCAGAATGATCTTTGAAGGAGAAAACACTTAGAAACCACTCTAATTTCACACTAATGGTATACAAGTGTAGTTTTGCCAGCGTCAGTGGAGCTGCAACAACAGGCTTCCTCTTGCCAGTGAAAACTCTTAATAAGATGGTAGTGTTAGATCAGGATGTTTTTGGCTAGGCTGGCATGGAGAAGACTAACAGAAGGCAACACAACAGCTGACCGAGTAGATTGCTGAATTTCTCATCTCTGAGATGGGTGCAGGAAAACTGAAGTTAGAGCACAAGAGTTTTTCTGAATTTATGGTGAGACAGTTAATGGGACTTAGGATGTGGAAGTGCAAAGATATTCTAGGAAACTCTGCTGAGGCTGGCAAGATCTTAGATTCAGGTCAAACTGTGAGGTCTGGAGGTGTTTCCCTCATAGCTATGTCAAGAGGTTTGCTTGTGTTCAGGGATCTGTTCTCTGAAAACAACACTTCATTCATCTTATTGCACCAATGTTGAACTAGAAGCTCCTATGATTTTCTAATGTCCAAGTTTTAAAAACACCAACAGCTTTTTTTTCCCCCAGTGCATGTTTAACGTGGACAGATAAAGCCAGGCCATGGCAAGCAGCAAAACTGAGGAGGATTCATTATTTACATATTATTTCCTTACTACAATCCGAAGAATAATACAGAAAATACTGCTTTTGTGTGATAAAGAGAAAACAGTGCAAGGACCTGGCAGGTGAAGTTTTGAAACAGTCATTTAAAACCAAAACATGAGTAACCCCACAGCCCAATTTTTGCTGGATACCATCCACAGCCCTCCAATCAACCTTATATGTTGTGGGCTATGCATCATACATGGTAAAAATATCTAGCTGTGCTTTCCTCACTTGTGTTCCCAGACAGCTGGAGGCTGGATAACAGTATGCCATTAAGTACACTAATAACTCCCAGCAGTGCCAACAGAGAGCCGTGTATTCTAAAGAAGAAAAATTAGAGTGCTTAGATATTTTTAAACATTTATCTTTTGGATGGAGAAAAAAATGATCCCTTTTAAGTAGCACTGACTGTCACGTTCTCCAACAAGAATAAACAGCCAAGATCTTCTGGCACGGGAGGCTGAAAGTAAATTTGATCCTTGGTCTAATAAAATTAACAAGTTAAAAGATTATTCTGCTATTATTTCTAATAGATTAGTGGCATCTTGAGCTATAGATGACAAAGTGTGGTTAAACAATTAAAACCTCTGGTTGATACAAATGCATGGATAGAACTGATGACAGAGCTCCTAGATCTATGGTAGAGTTTCTTAAAATCTGTTCTTCCACCTTTTTCTTATTATTTTTTCATTGAAACATGTTTATGCTGTGTAAGCAAGGGCAAATTTATCTGTTACGCATGCAATGGCTGAGGAGAATCCACCAGTGTCACTACAGAAGCCTTTCCTAAACATCTCACGGCTATGTCAAAGCATATTTAACAGTCTAAACATCCATGTGCTTTAAAAAACACATTGGAAACCTGCCACCTTCTCTTGGGTCTTTATTCCGTCAGAAAGGCAGTCAGATTGAATTATAACCACTTAGATTTTTACTAATTCCAGGAAAACTGAAATTGGTATAAATGCTGTGTTCTTTGAGGAAAAAAAAGGTGACTTGACCATAACTGTTCTATGCTTAGACTTCAAATCCTAGATAAAAACAAAAGCTTTCAGAACCATAAGATGTCTTGACAACAGAAGGCATTTCTTATAAGTAAGATTGCTATACGCAAGGCAACTTCTCACAATTTTCTCTTTTTTTTCCCTAACACCTCCCCAAGTTAATCCAGTACGAAAACCTAAGAAATTACTTTTTTCTTTGTTGAACCCTTCCCCCCCTCCCCTTAATCAGTTTGACCTGCTTTCATTGGAATAGGTAAAGGATAAGTCAACAGTGGGGAAATAATAATAAAATCCTCATTTTATCACAAACTTTTGGGTTTGGATAAGGGGGATGTTCCTGCCTGCTACTGCAGAGAGGGGTCAGAAAGGGGAAAGACAACTGAAGGACTGCATTGCACAAGGGTCTGCTTTCCCAGTCATTTGGCCCGTGCCTGGCTGCCGGGTTGAAGGGATCAGAGACTAAGTCAAAACAGTAAAAGAAAAAGCGGTCTTCACAATTGTAGCCATTATGGAGCAGTTTGTGTTTCCTCAGAGATGCAGCCTGGGGTACTGCAGTAGCCTGTGGCCAGCTGGGACGCAAGGCTTTCCTCCATATGTCCTGCCCTAGTTTCCTTCCTCGGAAACTTGTGCACGGGTGGAAGCTGCTTTGTTCTGGCTGATTCCCAACTGGGATAATTGGGGGACTAGTATGCAGGATGCACCCTAAAAAAGAAATCCTGGTTTGGTCAAAAAACCTACCAAAAGTACCTAAAGATACTTGCACTTGCAACCTGTCTTCATAGGGAGCAGCAATATGGACTTTGGGTAGATGTTGTAGGAAGCACCCCGATCACGGTGAAGGCTGAGTGCTAATGTGACCTTGCTCACTTCCCAAATTCAAGGTTACACCATCGTTCTGCAGGCTACTTCAGAAAGCCCTGTTCGTAGGGAACAACGCATCTGTGTGTTTACTGAGAGGCACTTGGATTTTTTAGCGTATGAAGGGAATTACTCCTCTGGTTTCTCATCCTTTGGAGCTACCACTCAGTTTTTCACTTGGAATTGCATGTGCTCTCTCACTGAGTGTGAAAAATGTGCTTCAATCTAAAAAGACCTTTTCTTCTTGTGCCCACAGCCTTGATTAGATCTTCAGCAGTTGGTACAAGAATCTGGGCTAAAGTATCATGAGGTGTACGTGATGGGATTTGTGAGTGTGCATTAGAAGTGCTGTGCTTGTAATTAATGAGTTAATAACACTGTTCTTATGAACAATGTATGGATGACTGATTGCTTGGCAGAATCATGGTCCAAAAGCCAGACCTGCAAATGAGACAAAGTTACAAGGACTAGTCTATTTCTGTGACTAAAGCAATGTGCTATTCAGTTAACTCAGTTGCAAAGTACCGCTACACACAGTGTATTTCCACATTTCGTGAAAGATTAAAATTCCCCAGTGGTCCAGTTTATCTCTGCATAGAACAAACACACTCACTGTGTGGTCCACACATAAGCCCAAACTTACCTAAATGTAAATTGAAACCTACATTTTCGTTTGTTTTTTGCATGCAACTAGTATTCTCCTGTCAGTTATCTGAGTCGATATTTTTCAGTTTCATTTTCTATGTAAGAATTTGTTATCATGCAATGTAGTATTTGTTCTCCAGAAGGCTGAGCCAAAAACCTTAGTGAGGTAAAGAAACAGTCAAGTGGAAACCTCAAAGAAAACAAATTATCTCACTATTTTTTGTGGTTTAATCCCAGCCAGCAACTAAGTACCACGCAGCCACTCACTCGCTCCCCTGCCCTCCGGTGGGATGGAGAGAAGAATTAGAAAAAGGTAAAACTCATGGGCTGGGATAAGAACAGTTTAATAGTTGAAATATAACAACAACAACAGTAATAATGATAATATTGTAATGAAAAATGAGACAACCAAAAGAGAGAAATAAACCCCAAGAAAACCAAGTGATGCACAATACAACTGCTCACCACCCACTCACCAATGCCCAGCCAGTCCCCGAGCAGTGATCGGCAGGCCCCAGCCAACTCCCCCCAGTGTATATACTGAGCATGATGTGCTGTGGTGTGGAATATCCCTTGGGCTAGTTCAGGTCAACTGTCCTGGCTCTGCTCCCTCCTGGCTTCTTGTGCACCTGCTCACTGGCAGAGCACGGGAAACTGAAAAGTCCTTGACTTAAAGTAAGCACTACTTAGCAACAACTAAAACATCAATGTCTTATCAGCATTATTCTCACACTAAATGCAAAACCACAGCACTGTACCAGCTACCAGGAAGAAAATTAACTCTATCCCAGCTGAAACCAGGACACCAACCCCCTAAAAAATGTGTTTGAGCATATGGATAGATTACATAAAGGCCACCAGGACTTTTCTTATCAGACCCTCATCAGTCCTATCCTTTTATTCCCAGCCTGCAAATTTTACCCTCACACTTATATTTGCAGTCCTTTAAGCTCAACCTATTGTTTTATCACTTCTGTCTTCAGGTGTGAGCAGGGAGGGAATGGCCCAGCTACTAAAATGTCCTGAATGTCATTGAGGAAAGAGATAATTCAATTAAATTACTGAAAGTTATGCCCATCAACACAATAATGATTCAGGCTCGCAGCCCTGCTCCTTTCACGCTGTCAAAAGCATGCAGTACCAGTATCAGCAAGACCTTGGCAACACAAGTTTCTTCTGGTTGTTGTAGCAACAAGTTAGACCTCAACTAAACAACAGCTATATCATTCTGGACATGTTCTTTCCCTTGTCTTTCAAAACAGACTTCTCTGAATCTGAAAATGATTAATTCAGTCAGATACATCAAATCCACTATAATGTTCTCGATAAAAACTGTAGAATAACAATTCTAGCCTTAGAACGACATTGGCTTAATGCCGTTAAGTGAGGAAAAAAACGGTAAAGGGAGTTCACAGGCCAGAGCTACTCCTAAAATGATGGATTCAATCTTCCAAGAGGTTACTCCATAAAGAATAAAACAAAGACACTTTGTTTTCCACCCCCAGAGGGTTCACTCAGAAGAGGCCAGAGTTATGTTGACCCAGACATGGCTCTCCAAGGTGGATTTTCTAGCACTGCTCTGATCTGATGCCTTATTAAAATTATGTCAATGCCCCATAACCATTAATAGGTCTTAACACTAAGGACATATTCAGAGGGCTACAGAGGAGATGCAAGGCATTTGTAGTCTAGGGGAAATGGCCGAGAGGCATATATTCGCCCCTGGATGTGGTGTCTCACTTAACCATGACAGGGTTTTTTTATGAAATCTTTCTATGCTGAGTTCACTTTGGCTTCTTGCAATGTGAGTTCACAGGAGGTGCTAAGAATCAGAGGTTTCTTCAGGAAGTTCAGGATAGTCAGAATTGTTTTTCTTCTGCATCTGAATGAAAATCTGCCAGAAATGTGCAAGCACTGGAATATTTTCTTTATTTTCATAACACAGTCATTATTTTCCTCACAATGTGATTTCAAAAGCCTTTAGGGTCTTTCAGCCCCTCCAGTCACCGGCTAATGGCTGGCAAGGTTTAGACTGCTATTTGCTTATTCTCCATGTTGTCTCTCAAAAAACTTCCCATCAGAGGAGGCTGTTGCTGACCTCACCTCGACCGTCCTTGGCCACAGTTCAAAAATGACGGTGAAGGAACAGTAAAAGTCTGATGTGGCACTTCCCGTTATCCCACTACTACACCAGCCAGTGCCCCTGCAGTGACAAATGGAGCTGGAAGCACCTTGGAGGGGTTGGCTGTGGGGCATGGCAGCTCCGGGCACTTCGTGAGGTGGAAAAGCCTTACTTTCTGCAGCCATGGCCACACAGCCACTTCCCATGGGAGACAGAAGCACGTGGCCGAGGCTTAGAGGTCAGCAGCAATATCTCATGTTAAAAAGCATAAGTTTAGCTGTCCCTGGAGCCTGGGTGGCTGTCTGCACAGCTTAATTTCAGTGACTTTTACAGGGGCAAGTATGATACAAAGCAGCCTTGGCTGGATGCAGCACTCCCAAATCACTGGATGGCACCGCCGATCAACCAAGAGGCTCGGAGGGACAGTGTGAGGAAAACAGACACTGGCTGTGCAAAGGCATGGTAGTGTCAGTGCCTTATGAGCCACGGTCACAGTCTTTCCAATGGTGACTCAGAGGTCACTCTGTAAAAAACAGGAATGTTTTTCAGAACATATACCTGCTCCAATATTCTCATGAGAAACAAAGGGGTGTTTATAGGTTTCTAAAAGTCCCTAAAAGAAAAAATAAATGACTGTGTAAATGGGTGTTGCAGTTCAGGCACCACTGGCAAGTCCAGTTCCTCTGCTCTGGGGACCTGCGCTGGGGGACCAAAAAGACAGAAAGAACTGGAGACCTTAACTGCAAATAAAAGCAGGTCCCAGCTGGAGATATAGTCCTTAACGATCTGGGGGTTCAGTTCTGATGAGAAATTGTTACCTCAAAAGGACTTCTAGTCTGTTAAAACTCAGTGATTATATTCCCTTACAGCACAGCCACTTCCAACAAAAATCATATGTGTATTTGGGATAATACATTTGATACAGGGAATTGCAGCTCTCCTTTTATTTGTGTATGTTGACATCTTACAGGACTGTGGTCACAATGGGAAAGAGCCATCAGCATCCCTGCTCTGACCAGGGCTCCCATGTGTTGGCTGAAGGGTAATTGCTCTTCTGTGCATCCCATCCTCCCATGGTTTCTTTATTCCTAAATAACCCAACGGACTGAGCAACACATCAATGAGCAATATCACAAATTCCAGAACAAAACCCCTGGTTTTCTCTCTGGCTTGGCTTCTCTAAGTGACTTTTCTGTCATTTAAAAAGGTGTAAGTAAAGGCCAAAATTTTCCCTCTGACTAAACTGTTCTTTCAATCTCTCTCCTGAGGAGATATTCCCCTGAAATTATATACCTTGAGAGGGGGAATAAGGTTGTGCTGATGCCTCTTTCCCCAGCGAGGATCACAGCAGGATCTCCTTCGCTAGACACCTGTATGTATGGAATTGAAGGTCACTTTGACCTGTTTGGTGACTTTTGAAATTGTCCAGTGGACCCAAAAGTCGCAGGGAGGAATAGAGAGAGAAAGGAGTGCCTTGCACATAGACACACACTCCATGTATGTCTTATTTCCTTGAAATACAAGGGTGAAATCTTATCTGTTATTGTAGATAAAGCTTAATGGTTCATTTTTAAACTCTAGCGTTTTCTCATGTACAAACTTTTCTCTCTGCATACATAGCTAGAACTAACAATTGAGCATGCAAGTGACGGCATTTCCAGAAACAAAAAACCATTTGTTTGAATGGCGTTTTTGTCTATGAAAGGTTGAGCCCCTACAGGTAGATGCAATAGGACTATTATCTACACAAATAGTACTGGAACTGGCCCATCTCACCAGAAGAAGGCACGCAGTAGTAAACACATGTATTCAGTCCTAGCTGGAAAAATCACACTTTCTTTTATCAAGAAAAATCTGGCACTGCTATAAATAATATCTAGATTTAAACCTGATGCTTGAAAAAACAGCAAAAGTCCTATGCAACTTTTGGGTCATTTGTCCAAGTCATGGCTGCAGGTTTCTAAATCCTGCCCATAATAATAAATCTTCATTACTCATGCTCGATCCATTGATAATGTTATTTAAATAACGCCATCTACTAATGAAAATACCAGTATACCAAAATGTAAGAGGGTGACCATCAGTTTATCACTAACTACAAGTCATCTGCCAGATTTTACCTGGGTATAGTGAGCAGCAGATGTCAGAGTTTATGCCTGACACATACTATAATGTTTGTCTATGAGCATCTTAGAGTTGTCTCAAGTGATTCAGATTTACACCTTTCATATTTTCTAAAAAATGTTGGTCTGAAATTTGCTTCTAAGAAGCTATCTGAAAGAGAGAAAGAAAAAAATGTATGTTTGTTGGTTCACTCATACTAAAACACTTCTGAAAAGCACTGCAAGGACATGAAGAGAACAATACAGCTTTTGAGATGAACCTGCCTCTAGAAATGATAAATGAGAACAGAAAGAATATAATAGTGTCCTGGTTTCAGCCGGGATAGAGTTAATTTTCTTCCTAGTAGCTGGTAGTGCTGTGGTTTTGCATTTAGTGTGAGAGTAATGTTGATAAGACACTGATGTTTTAGTTGTTGCTAAGTAGTGCTTACTTTAAGTCAAGGACTTTTCAGTTTCCCGTGCTCTGCCAGCGAGCAGGTGCACAAGAAGCCAGGAGGGAGCAGAGCCAGG
>JAVJGI010000040.1:60193411-60219953 GCA_035590275.1 Ibycter americanus
CCTGCACTGGCCTGGGGGGCTGCAGGGCTGCTGCTCTCACACAGTCTCACTCCTTTCTTCCACTGCAGTTGCTGTTGTGCAACAAGTTTTCCCCCCCTTCTTAAATGTGTTATCCCAGAGGCACTACCACTGTCGCTGATGGGCTCAGCCTTGGCCAGTGGCGGGTCTGTTTTGGAGCTGGCTGTCATTGTCTCCATCAGACACAGAGGTGGCTTCTAGCAGCTTCTCCCAGCTACCCCTGTAGCCCCCTCACCACTAAAACCTTGCCATCCAAACCCAGTACAGCTGGTGTGCATGTGGCAGTGTTTCTGGACACCTCACCTAAGTAGATTTCAGAGGACTGTGTGGAAGAGGACTCTACGCTGATAACATTGTCAGAGGTGGATCTGACTTTTGGGACTGTGAGGTCCATCCCCACCAGGGTGTTCTAGTCCTCAGTAAAATCCTTCTGAGCCTTGTTTCCCTCCTGTGCCAGGTACATGGGCGCCCAGCCTGGCACCACCACTCATGACCAGGAAGGGACCTGTGCCTGCTGTCAGTGGGATCCCCATCAGCAAGAGCTTTCGAGCCACCCCACTTTTGCCCAGGCTCCCCATTCAGGAGTTTTAGGTAGCTGCGGCAGGGGATCTGGCTTCTGTATCTTCTCTTGAACAGGCTCTAAGGGCAGTGGGTTTTATGTGGATACAGCTAAAATCAGTCCCCGGTGATCAAAACGGCTGTTTTGCTTGTGCCCCATGTGCCAAGAGAGATGAAGATCATGTGCTGGCTTTAAGCTAAAGGCTTCTCAGATGGGGTCAACACATGGTGTGGGATGTCAGATTTGTTTAGTTTTCTCCAATAAAACAATCTTTTTTCATTTTAATCTAGAAAAACCATCCATAATAAGTTGCAGGATTGCACTATGTGTCTTGGGCAAATTAAACGGTCCTTTAAAGAGGGACTCGCTGACAAGAGCTGAAAGTCTTGGGTTCGCTCTATGGAAACAGTCAGACTGATTCTTTGCTCAGAAGTTAATTGGTATAAACGATACAGGAACCAGCCTCTTTCCTCGACCTTGTATTTCCAAGTATCTCCTGGAGCCAAGTCAAGGCGCTGCACAATGGCTGTTTAAACACGCTTGTCCCTATCACCCCCTGCCCCCCTTGCCAGAAGCAATGTCTGGAATACAGGTTGTAAATCAGGTCCTACAGTGATTGATCCATGTGCCAGCAAGTGAAGCATAAAAGTAGCAGTATGGTTGAAAGGACATAAAAAAAGGGAAAACAGACCATTATTATTCCTGAGCTCAAGGGAAAGAGCAGTTGAATCCGATGCCCTGGCCAAGTCTGAGTAGCCCTGGCCCATGTAAAAAGCACAGACAACTGCTTTGCTCCCTTCTCTGCAGCTGTGTGCCCCCTGTAAACAAGGAGCCGGCCCCATTTTCTGGCCTGTGAACCTGGCACCCAGAGATCTGATTCCTTTCAGGAACTTCTCTCCAACCTCTTTGTGTGCTCTAAATCAGCTCCCGCATTTCTCTGGTGGTGAAATAATATATTGGCAGGGCAAATTACATCTTTGCTCTCTCTGATGCCTTCATAAAAGCTGTTGACATGCCAGCCATACATTTGAAGCACTTTCCCCCCTCATATTTTGCTGGGGGGAAATTTCTGTGAATTGCACAGTATTACTAGATGTCCAGAATTCGTGGCTTAACTATTCTGATGGCTTAGTTGGGAGTCAGAATCCCAATTCAGGTCAGTTCTGCCCTGTTAATGTTTAAATAACAAGAACTGTTGCTCAGGCAGGAAAAAGCTACAATAGGATAGCAATATTTTCATTAAAATAAGTAGGTGAAAATAAAGATAGGAAGGGAAAACCTGCTGCTTATATTTACACATTGATCCACCATTATTTTATTACAAAGGAGCACTGTGCAGAACTGAAACAACAGGAAAGGTTCTTCATCCTCAAAGCATCTTTAGGTATTTTCCATATACTTAAAATAATCTTCTGGTATGGATGGGCAAAAGTAGTAATAAAATTGTTTGGTAACCCATTGTCTGCACTGAGTATAGCTGTTTCTTTCCCAGGAGACAGTTTCACCACTCCCTTAGTTTTGTTGCATATACCTGGAAAACCTCCTCACCTCAGTAACACACACATGTGCACACACACATGCATGCAGGCATGCATGCACACACATGAATACAGGGTCTATTTTATATATAAAAACTATAAAGTATTAAGGGATTTGTTGTCACAGGATTTTGTCATTAGTCAGGTGGCTCTGGTGTCATGGAGTTCACCTTTTAAAGGATGAAAAATGCTTTTGTTTCTGAGTATGAGACACTTCTCTTTTAATTACAGACATCAGCAAGCTTTCTGATCTGCCTTTTCCTTTATGCTACCTGAGAAGCTAAAAAAGATCCTGATGATTCTTGAAAGAATCAAATATGAATTCCCACTCCTGTGATTTGATGGTTTCTTAAGATTTCTACTGTGGTGACTTGGCTTTGGCTGGACACCAGGTGCTTACCAAAGTCATTTTATCACTCCTCTCCTCAACTCGACAGGGGAGAAAAAAATATAACGAAATGCTCACGGATCAAGATAAGAACAGGGAGATCACTCACCAATTGCCATCACAGGCAAAACAGACTGGACTTGGGGAAATTAGTTTAATTTATTACCGTTCAGACCAGAGTAGGTTTGTGTTTGGTACCTGTTATTCCTTCTCTAACTTCTCTGAGACTGATTTAGCCATCTGTCTCTCACTTCGAAGGCATTTTTGTGCTGTGTATGTTGTTACCACCAATACCTTCTCACCAGAATTTTGGTCACTTTTTATTTTTGGAAACATGCACTACTATTCAACAAGACCCAATAACAATTTGTATTGTGTCCTCAGTTGCTCAGCAAAGACTTGTCTTGAATGGCTTGCAAATTTCTGCTGAAAGTATGGTGGTTATGTCCAGCTGTATATCCCTGAACGTTAACATGTCATTTTCAATGTACTGTTCTCGAGGTATTTTCTAATGACTGTGCTCTTATTTCTCTGTGTATGGTTTGGTTCCAGGATAACAGTTCAGATGAGTCCTCTTTCACCAGAGCATCTGTGGCAGAAGTGACATTTGCTGTCAGGCAGTGAAGGAGCTTTATCTTGGCTTAGTCAGTTTTGCCAAGCATGTGCTTTAATTAAGCCAGTCTCCATATTAATTAAAATAATCCTCAGCAAGGCAAAAATTAAGGCAATTATCATATTACATCAAAATGTTAGTACCCAAGCCTTTGTACATGCCTATCAGCATTAGTATAATAATCCCAAACAAAGTCTTGAGCAACATACTACTCAAAGCATGACAAAAATCTACAGTATTCTTACAGGCCTCTTCACTTGCTGAAAATATGGGTCTTTTCTGACACATTTAACTTCAAAGAAATTTTAATGTGGTGTGGACACTTAGTTCAATTGAGGAGCAGCTTGCTTCAGTTTATTTTAAACCCATTCAGCCTAGGGGCTGAGATACTTGGTCACATTACAGCCATTCAATGAGCTGTTTTTCAGTGGCTGAGTCTGCAGTGAGGCTGAGTCAAACTGAAAGAGAATCAGTCCTGCCATTGCTCTGGAGTACACAAAGGCATTTTAATGCTTACACCAGCTTGCTTCTTGAAGGGAGAAAGAAAAGTAAGACTGCATGTCTAAAGGCACAGCAATATGCTTCTGCTGTGGTCCAGGTTAAGAGATCACTCTTTCCTGCATTCCTGCAGCCTCCTCCATTTGCTGTTCATCCCCTCCCATTGCAGCCTGTGTAACTTGTTCTGTCCTTGCTTTTAAATGGGTCCTGTATAATGATGTGAGCTGGAGATGGCTTCCCCCTCAACACACATTTTTAATCCACCTCGGATGATCAGCAGCTTGAGCCTGCACCTTGTACTAGCCCCCTTGCTACAAACCTCTTGGAGCTATTTCATGCAGCCATTCATGGAATATCTAGCTTGGATCTAAATTTCAATAGATGCAGCTTTATTAAGGTGTCAAGCTCAGGTAGTGAGGTTACTTTCTTATGATGTCCAAGCAACAAATATCTCAGTGTCAGGATTTAGCTTATCCAGGGATTATTTTGACAGCTGAAGCAATAACTTGAATAGACTCTGAAATGCCAGCTAAAATCTCTGTTCACACTTTTTTCTTCATTAACACAGTATCTTCCCTTTCTATGTTGATGCAAGCCCCTTTATCACATTTGGTTTTTTGTCAAAGGCAAGCAGCTGATGTGAGCTAAGGACTTCTAAAAATCTAAGGCTTCATGAGATGCGTGAGGACTGGTAAGCAGATTTATGGGTAACACAAATCAAGAGGTCTGCAGGTGCTAAGGAAAAAAATACAAGCCTGACAGTATTTATCTGAGTGCTTGGAATTGGTCACCATACCAAGGACAGCCCAACCATTGTCCCTTGTATTGCCACTCCCCAGTCTGGAGGGAATTTGCAGTATTTGGAGACTTCTTTGACTGGTTGAAGCAATCTCTATTTACTGCAGGGCACATGGGGTAACAAGGGGCTGCTGCAGGATTCCCCCATCAGATACGAGGTAGGTGGAGGTCAGGGGAGACAAGATCCCATGGGCACCTGGATGCTCCAGAGCTGTCAGGAGCTTGTAGCTGAGATACCAGCCTGTCAGCTAAGCTGATAAGAGGCGTCATTCCTCACAGCAGCACACTTACTGTTTCCATAGACTAAGTATGGATTATTACATGCTGTTTAAAAGGAAGATTTAAGGATCCTTGATGAAAATCCTGCAAAGGGGAAATCACTTCCCTCCATTTCTTTCCTTGCATCCTGCTGCAGGGCTTGTCCCAGGTGGCAGTGTTTTCCCAGAAGCTCCAGGAGCAGACATGAAAGTGGTTCCTAGATGTTGTTGCTTGCTGGACAAAACACAGGCGTGTTATATGTAGTTTTGTTTGCTTGTCATCCAGGCCTGCACTGCCCCCTTCCCCTGGCACACAGTCCAGCAGAGCACAGCAAAATGCACGCTCTTGTTGAGCTCCAAAGATGCAATTACCACAAGACCCAGTTTGGGGGAGGGCAAGCCAAACTGGCAGTTGAATTAAACAGCTATACCTTTGGCTTTCCTCAGGTTCAGTCAGTGAATAGACTCACTTAAACTCTCACTCAATGACATGTCTGTGATTTTCACCGCTTCTCTGTTAGCTTGCTATGGATCACTGAGGTTGCAAAATTGAGGTAAATTGATGCAGTTCACTCTCTGAGCTGCTGGGGCAGCAGGAGTTAAGCAGCTGAGCTGGAAATCCCATGAGATCAGGCTTTTCCAGTGGGAAGATTTCCCATACTTCCTGCTTTTTGATGTGCTGGAAATACTTTATGCTCAGTCTTTCTTGTGGTATCTTGGCGCTACTTCTGTAAATAGTTGAAGGGACATCATCAACATAACAATCATGCTTCTGTCTAAAATGTTTTCATTACTCCAAGTCAGGACTAAAAATGGTCCCTTTCATTCCGGCACTTAAGCATGAACCAGCTTTCCTAAGTGTCGGTCAGATCATGCTCTAGAAGATTAAGGATTTGAATTTAGGACTGTGTTGGCTTTGTTGACAGTGCTGGTAGAGGAAGTCTTGACAACTTCTTCCCATCTCCACCACAGTTTGCTGACCCTTTGGTTGTACTGTTGCAACTCTGCAAGTGGCTGTCCAGTCAACCTGATCGCTTGCAGGATTTGTATCAGAAGTATTTACTTTTTTTTTTTTTTCCTTTCTTATTTTTAATCAGAACAATTTCACCACCCTGGTTTTACAGTGGGATTCCAGCATCTGCATTTTGGGCTGAACTGAGGGGATTGGCAAGGCAAGGTAGGACATAGCACTCAGGGTGGGAAGCTCAGAGACCTGAAGACAGATGTGCTCAGTGCTGCTGGCTGACACTTTGCCTGTCTATGGGCTTTGCACTGAAAGCCCAAAGGCTGTGCGTATATACTCATCATGGCTTCTCTCAACTCACAGGCCTAGAGACTGAGATGAAGCTACTGTTCTCTGCTCTGAGATGATCCTGTTGTGTTGTACAGCCCACTAGCGTGTATGGCCTGGTATTAGTTGTGTGGTCTTTAGGCAGTAGCATTTCTGATTACCTTCGTTGTATTTTCAGTAATAACTGAAATGATGTCAGCTACAGGGCCACCAAACATCTATTAAAGTCCTGAGAGTTTCCAATGAGAATATGGATTTAGCAGCTGAGGTGGAAAAGGTTCCAGTCATAAAGCTAGTGTTCAGAGCTGAACTGAAACTTAGCCAAAATTCAAGGCTGTTTGGAGCCAGTGGATTAGCTGGGCGCTATCTTCAGTCTAAAACCAGTCTTGGAGTTGCGTGAAGTTTATAAGCATACTCCATTGCTCTGGAGTCTAGTCTGTATCTAGTCACAGGTCTGTGCTAGTGAGCACACGCTTCTGATAGAACCGCTGACACTGGGATGTCATTTCTAGATGCACTACCATGATTGTGGGGTATGTTGATGGGGAAAACTTGTGCACAAACTGCTTTTAGGTTATGAAATGTATTCTCAGAATGCATAAACTGTGCTAATAACTGTCCTCAAAAGTTCACGTGCCATGTCCTCTTTTCACTTCTACCTCCTACCGGTTTGATTTCCTCAGCACGCTGTGCATGCCCCTGCTTGCAGGGGAGACGCAGACCCTCTGTGTGCCACATGCTTCTGGGAATGACAGGGCACGTTCTTCCAGGGCTGCCTAATAACTGCTCCAGAAGATACAGTACGGGAGCGGATTTGGACCCTTCAGAAGTCAGGAAGTTTCTAATTTACTGTCCTTTTGAATAAACAGCTTCAGGTTTTCATTTCTCTACTTACGTTAATCATGCATGTTGTGGGTCACTTGGAGAACTGCAGCCACCTCCGGGCTGCCTGTAATGTTGCCCGCTTCACTTGGAGCTCTGCTTGTTCAAGTTTCCTTTCCCACTGTTTCTCTGAAGCCTACAGGCGGTGAGCCAAACAAGGTATTTACTTCTTTCACTCTGTAACCAAAGCCTCCACCATGTGGTGCACCAGCCGTGAAGGAGAGACTGGGGAGGCAATAAACATCTTACTGATGCTGCCTCTAGTTCTTCCCACATTTTTACGAAAGTCTTCTTAACCCTCTGCTTCCTCATGTCTTATAATACTTTCGAAGAGTTTTAGGAGACTTAGAATATTTTATCATATTTATTTTTCAAGATGTTGGCAAATTTGCAAGCACCATGATCAATATTAAGAAAAAAACAGTCAAGAAGAATGAATTTCTCTCAGCTCAAACATGTATTCCCTCCCCAGTTCTTGTCAGTTTTGGACTTTATATATACTTGTTGTAAATTTTTTTTATTTAAGAAAAACTTAAAAGAGCATAATTTTTCAAAACATGACATCTTATTGAACAACAGTCAGGACCAGAGAAGTGCTATCCTCCTTGAACACAGGGTCATTTTAGTCTGTGCAGAGAAATTATGTCAGTCTAACACTTCTGTGATGTAAATCTGAAATACTCCGGTTTTGAGTGATGCTTGAATCTGAATGCAAACTGAGCTCAGTTTAGCCTCAGCTTTTGTATCCACTACGTATTTCCCTGGCCTGGAGGACAGGAATTGGAAACAGGAGCTGGTTCTTTTGTGCTGTATTTGCATTTTTATGACTGGGTTCTCTTTCTGGCTCTAACTCTCATTTTCATCTTCTTACATGTAAAACCTCTAACAAGCAGCTGAGTTTCTTAGTTTATTGAGCTGTAAAATGTGTTTGATGATACTTGCCTATTCCTGGTGTCCTGAGATGCCTGGAAGGGCAGAACTCTTCCAAAGCAAAGCTAATGAAGTGGTAAAGCAAGCAGGACAGGGGACAAACACTGAATTTTACATGATAAATACATAACCAAATGGAAAATAAGGAATTCTTAATCACCAAGGAGGTTTTAATGAGCTAGAAGGTCTTGCAGGAATCTGCTCTCTGACCAATACTGTTCAATATTCCTACTGCAGATCTGGTATATCACAGAGACTGATGCCTTGGAAGTGTTTGTACATGATTAAGTTAAAAGTTTTATGTCTAGCAGTAGAGAAATTAGGCCATTTTTATATGATGTGAGATATATACTAGAGAACAGTGATTCTGAAAATAGTTCTGGGCATGATGTAGTGACTAAATGGAGCTATTATGATCCTGAAGTGTCCATCACGGGCAGGACGTTACTAGTATTCACAATACCTCCACCAAACTAGCACATTCCACCTTCATCTTTCTTTTTTCAAAAGCATATTGGCAAATTTTTGACAAAGTTTATTTGAGCCTTCAGTTTAAGTTCTAAATGAAAGATTTAAGGAATTGAGATTTTATTGTTTATTTATGAAAAGGGGTTGAGTATTTAAGAAATGGTGTGGTTACAGTCTGTAAGTATTTGCATGCAGCCAATGCATTCAGTAACAGTGGGCTTTTAAACTTATGAGACAATGGCACAGCATTCAGGACCTAAAGGATGATGTAGAGGAATCTGAAGTGTAAACAGTAGGTAACTGTTTTACCAGCTTTATATTTCTAAACAAAATAAAAAATACCGACTTAAGACAGCTATTGTCATTCAACCAAAATTTTTTAGCTCCTGTAAAGGAATTATTCCATGATGTTATGCAAAGTTTTTTTGCTATCAGCAAATGCTTAAATGAAATGATCATGATGATCTTTTTTGGCCTCAGTTGTAGAAGTATGAGTATTCCTTAAAAAAATGGCACTTTTTTCCATCGCTGATCAGAACAATCTGAAGTTGCCAAAAGAAGTTAAGCTTTTATTTCAGGGTATTAACAGTTAACTCTGTACACAAACCTTCTCTCTCGCTCTCTCTCATTTCCTTTTATTATATAGCTCTTTATAGAAAGAAAGCTTTCCTCAGAATGTATGTATCCAAATAACTCTCTGTTATATGATGCTATATTTTTAATCCCACAGCATATGGAAAGCATTCCCTTGTACTGAAGAGAGATCATTTTATAAAGTTGAGATTTTGCTTGCTCTGGTGACTCAGAGTCAAAGAAATATCCCTTTTGGGCTTCCAGTGAGTGACAGAATAAAGCAGACTTCCATGTGCACACGTTAAAGATATGCTAGATACATGTATGTTTGCGATTAGTAGCTGGAAGCTCGGACCTCTGAGTTACCTGATTGACTAGGATGCATTTCTCCCTACCGCAGAGGGCCAGCAGAAGGCCTATGCACAATTTAAGCTTCACTTCAATGCAGGTTTGAGTGCTTCCATGGGATGTGGGTGGGCAGAAAGTTTCACTTGCTGGAAACATTTAAATTTCAGTTTGGAAACAATTTTACTAACCAATGAATTATTTTCTTTTAAGCTTTTGCAGACCAAGGAACATTGTCACATAATTCCATTACTGAATCCAGCAAATTTTTCTTAAATTACAACACCTCTCTTAGGAAGATATTAAATAATGATTTAAAGACTTAAAGGTATGACAAATTTACCACTTCCCTTACTGTCTTATTCCAATACATAATTGCCTCCATTTATTTCCACTTTGAATTTTAGATTTATCTCCTAGCCATTGAATGTTAATGCACTTCGCTGCTAGCTTGAAGTCCTAAGACTCACCACAATTTGAATATGCAACAGAGATAAAATAGCTCAAAAGAAAAAGAGTGAATAATAATCTATGTATCTCTCTTAATACTAGTAAAATTGATTGTCAAATCTTCACATCTTGTGCCCACAGTGCTTGAGCTGAAGAAAGAGGTGCCATTTCTGTGAAGATGGTGTCTCCCTTAAACATTGGGTTTATTTGGCTTTCCATATTGCATTTTGTGATTATCCATCAACAGCAATGCTAGAGGCTCTTGCAGTTTAGCAGGGGCAGCCCAGGACATGACTTTCATCTTGTTGAAACAAATAGTAATATCAAAGTTCTTACAACCCTCTGAAATAGGTTAGAGACTTTGAGGCGAGTATTTAGCGACTTGGCTGTGTGTGGGCAATGCAAACACAGGCTGCAGCAAACAAGAGTCTTTCAGCCTTTTCTTCAAGGTGTGCTATGTAGGACTGGAGGCTGCAAGCAATTTGCTCATTATTAGACCGGAGTCACCAGACCAGGGCCTCTTCATGTTGACTTGCAAAACCCTTTCATGCTTATCAGCATACAGCTGGATTTCCTCTGTTTTATCACACTGCCACTTTTCCTGTACGGCTCTCAGCTTTGTTTGGAGTTCTCTGGGCTTGCTATTATATGCAGTTCTCTTTGATGCCAATGATAGATCTTGCAACTGCACTCTGTGAAAGGTGTACCTCTCCTGAGGTGTTGTATAATTGCAGGATCACTCTTATCTCATCAATCTTAATGTTTTCTAATTTTTTTGCCCTGGGGTCTTGTTTGAGGCATGGCATAAGATATCCCTGAAGATTTCCAAACTGTTTTGTTGAAATTCTTTAGAGCTTTTCACATTGAGCTTTTAATAAAGCAAATCTTTGAGGATGAACATCTACTCAGTGCAGAGTTTCCCTTGTGGTAGGTTGTTTTGTAAATGAAGGAAGTATTTTATTCATTAGCGGAAGAACTTTTAATTGTACTTGTTATGATAAGGAGAGGACTCTGGACTGTTTCACGTTAATAAAACTTTTCCTCTTACATCAAGGTTTCTGCTAGGCTATTCCATGTAGTCATTGTCTCCTTCTGAAGTGGCAAGCTTGAAACATGTACTCCTTTGTGACTGAAATGTTGAGAAAACTGTCCAACAAATCAGCTATACACTGCTCTGTAATCTTATGAATAATTTCAGATTGATTGATTACAGTCTCTTGTTTTGCCTCACTCTGTATTTCTTGTTTTGTTCCCTGAACGTTAAATGCACTCCACATGTACTTTATAGGTAACTGATTTTGTATTGTCCCTTTGAGTTACCTACAAATTAAGATAAACAATTCCTGTAAGCTGAGCCATTTTTACCATTTATTTTTGCAAAGTTGTTTTGAATTCCTGCTTTAATCGATATATTTTTGTCCTCTTCATTTCCTCTTGCTTCCAAAGATACATTGCTGCTCTAACATATCTGCCTGTCTGTTATAGCAGGGAACTGTAGCAGAAGGAAACTGGGCAGCAGTAATGGAATAAAATGGTGCCCAGACAACCTCATGAATAGATATCATATCTAGCAATAGAGAAATGGGGCCTGCTGTGATACCCACCGGCTCTGATGAAGATGTAGGCTTGAGATCTTTGCACAGCAAGTGGAAAAAGAGAGTACTTCAGCAAGCAGGACTGCCATTTTTTCAAAGATATGGCCCAGTCTGAGATAACTTCAATCTCTTTAAAGTGTGTCCTTTGTTTGGGAATAACACTGTAAATGGTGTACATCTTCTGATAGCCCTCATAGATTTGAAAGGACAGATTTGAAAGGGAGGGTAAGAATTAGGACTATTGGAAGGCATCTGGTACGATGGTGGGAGCGGGTGTTGCACACAACCTGGCATTATACCAATGAAAATATGGTGCTTATGGAGTTTCTTTTGCTAAATACTGTTGAGGAAGCTCAGAGAGAAGTTGAGCTACTCATAGGAATAAGACATTGTCCCCATCCTTAGGTGTGGATGCCAGTGTGTATATCAAGTGAGAAATATGTGGGGACACCAAGGCTGGCTCTGGAAATGAAGGTAGCATTGCAGGAAGAGTGTCACACTCCACCTTTTCTTGGGCAAGAAACAAAATGCATTGCTATAACGTTTCTCAGCCCTGAATCATTCTTCTCCTTCCTCCTGGATGGAGACAAATACTCTAGAGACAAATATGCATTACTTAGCCCAAGTAAATTAACAGAAAGCAGATACAACTCTCATATTGCCCAGCAGCAATAGTTAGTGGCAGCAGGACTGCTATATGCCAGAGAAGATCTATGAAGAAATGACATACCTGTTTTTTAGGGAATGCATAGCTCTCAACAAGCATGTGCAGTGACAAGGAATATCCAGTTTAGTGCTTTCTGGCAACAAAATGCAGGCTGTAGCGTTAAGTGGCTGGTAATTGTGAAGGTTAGACAGGACTGCGGTCCTCTTACACACTGAAAGAGGACGCTGGGACCTCAGTTTGAGAAGATCAGATTTCACAACATCCCAATTTATTGAGCACACACTAATTACTGGAAGTAATAATCAGAATGATAACCAAATGAACCCTGTGGGTAAGCAAACCCAGGCAATTTTTCTGTGTATATTATCATCTGGGTCATATCACTATATCATACGTAGGGAAGAGAAAGGGGAATTTAATCTACAACTTGGTCTTCATACCCTTTGGCAACATAATAAAGTGAATAATCTGTATAAGTATACTCTATAATTTCGGACTCCCTGGATATGACAGACACCTCATGCCAAAGTTTGCTTTCATCAACATCATTTTTTACCATTTCTAAAATAACGTCAATTGCACATTTCATCTTGTTTAACTGATAAAACATTCAAAGGCATAGAACAAAATACCCACCTTGGGCTGCTGTTCTTAGCTGTGGCACTAAGCACTCACCTAAATGCACATTGTAAAATATAAACCATTGAAAGTATTCCCCTCCTCCTCTAATATTTGAAAGGTCAATTTAGACCTTCACATCCAAACACAGCTAACCTGGAGGACCAAATGCATTACTTACTGTCATGTGAATAGAACTGCAGTCAATATCTGGTTAATATTTGCCATATGCAATGTGGGATATGCTTTTGTGATAGCTAAGAGCTAACAAGACTATTTACAGAGCAGAGGGGGTTAAGTGTGCCACTATTTTCCCCTTTTCTCTCTGCTAAGAGGGCTGTGTTTGCACTCACTGAAATCAAGACATGGTGTGACCTCAGCTGTCAGGGATTTAGTTGAGTTTTTATTTGTTTTTTATGGGTGAATACAGGCAAAGACAAACCATCTAGTCTCAAGTGGATGGAAAATACAGACATAGGTCCTGCACACTGTAGTAGTTACATGTCACTGCCCAAAATCGCAGGTAGTGAAGGGAGAGGTAATGTGAGGATGTAGTTTTGCCCTCGGCTTTTAAGGTATTGAGTTGCTTTGTACAAGGCAGGTATGTACACACCCCAAAACTCCTCTGAGATACTCCTTTGAGATATTTGGCATCAAAACGCTTTAAAGAACGTGAAGCTAACCTTAAGTGTTTGGCTGAAGAACAGTCTGTGGGGGACAGGTCTGGCAAAACTGGGCAAATGCCTGCAGCTGTGGGTCACTCCAACACAGTTACCCAGGGAGTCTGGGAAAGGCCAGAGCTGCTCACAGTCATCCTCTAGCGTGATGCGATGGTTACTGTCATTATTATACATGAGCAACAGCGGGCATGGGTCTGGTGATGTGTCACGTGAACACTTTGATATGAGCTCTTTGAAGTATGGAAATCAGACCAGCAGTTTCAGGAGGCACTCTTGTAAATGAAAACATAATTTAAAAAACAATCAATCTTCATGCTGAAGAAGGGCTGCACAGCGGGCTGGGAACCCTGGTGACCTCCTGGTGTTGGCTGCAAGACGTGTTTGACAAGTGGACTGATCCAGTGCAATTCCCAATGTCCTGAACTTTCAACACAACCTTTTCCTCGGTTCTGAAAGTGTAGTTTCAGAGCTGGGCTTATTCCTGTTGGTCTCATTTTTGCAGCAATCAGAGGTAAGGAACTCAATCATGGGGCACAAGTAGCAATGTTTTCCATTTCTAATGGAGGAATAAACATCCAATTTTAGAGAAATATTGTAAAAGCAGATATTTCAGCTGTTCTTTGTGAAATGGTGGTGTTTTATGTCAAGAAATCAACAGAGAGGGAAGATTTGTGTTTTGTACAAAACTGACATGATTTGAAAGGATTTTTTAAAATCTCATGACTTTTCAGTGACTCCTTTCTCTGTAACTGAGACAGAGGAGTAATTCAATCAGAAGATGATGTCGGTTGGTTTAATACACAGATTATGGTTTCAGAGAAGCTTTTACTTCCCTACACACTGGACATCTGGAAACATTCCCCTGCCACATTTTATTAGAACACTGAAATCACCTCGTTAAATGATATGGAGAGATTTAGAAAGCAGGATAATTGTTGAGAGATCAATCACAGATTAAACTTCCCATGCCATTTTAATATGTTCCCATTTACCGTGACAAACACTCATTCTGACCATTGACTGTGCCATTTAAATGATTTTCATCACAGATTTCCAGATTTTCTGAGCCTTCTCCTGGTGAAATGACCCCTGGAGCATTTTCCTGTCTGTTGTTCAGCAAACGAGCTGATAAGCAACGAAGCACATACGCCAAATTACTATTTTAGTACCAACTGTTGCTTTTCTCTTAAAGCTGCAATAGTAGAACTGAGGCTGGACAGAAAATCTCAGCTGTTTATTCACATCTGTTCTCTCAAATCCCCGAGTGGAGCTTTATTCATCACAGTACTCCATAGAGCAGATGAAATGGGGAGTCTACTGTTGTTACCAGGGGAAGTTTGAGGTGGATAACAGGGAGTACTGGGGGGTGGGATATGGGGCTGGAGGCTGAAGGCAGGTGAGTGTTCTGGGAGGGAGAAGAGGCACAGTGGAGAGAGCTGTAGCGCTTGCTGGCTGTCACGGTGAAGGTGTGTTCAGATGCTGAGCTGCCATTTGAGGTCTCAGAGCAAGTGGCTTTTGAGGGAGGAATAGCACTGTTGGTGCAGGGGCTGGGGGAATGAACCTGCCCTGAGCCTGTGGAGGACGCAGCTGATGGAAAACAGCAGCTGCCTCCGCAGGGATAGGCACTGGGTATGTGATGCTGCTGGATGGGGTGCTAAATTTTAGCAGGCAGGTTGGAAATGAGGCTAAGGCTCTGCTGGGGAAAAAGAACCTGAGGGAGCTGCCTCTTGACAGGGCTATGTATTGTGGTTTTCAGTGAGTGTCTGTGCAGTCACAGGAGTTGGCCAGATCCTATAGGCTCAAGAAGGGTCAATAAGTGTCACAAATGAATGATCAGGAGTGTCTCCCTTGGGGGAAGAGCACATCAGGGGAAGCTCAAACAGCGCACAAACCTCTGGTAGAGAGGAGTAAATGGTCTGGGCTCTCATCGGTGGCATTATTCAACACCTGAGAGGTACCCACATGGTGACCGATGCGTTAGTGGGAAGAAGGAGCCCATCAGTGCAAAGGGGAAGTTACTGGGAGGTTTTGAGCAGTGTTATTGATAAAGACTTCTGAGAAAGAAAAATTACAGACCAAGAACGTCGCTTGGACTGGCATAGGTGTCCTAAAGGTGGTGGGACAGGGTTGGCACAACTGAAAAAAAACATGTTTTCTGTCATGAGAGGAAAATATTCCAAACCTGTGCCCTGTATCAACATTTTTACCTTCTTTGCAGAGAAAACCAAGGGAATATGGTGCCCATATGCTGGACGGATGATCTATGGCAGAGTTTTTTACTTCAAAACTCTGCAACTGATGGACTGCCATAATTGTATATCCTTTATGCTCTTTTCATGAAAACTTGTGTATTGGAAAACATCATTCATCAGGTTAATTTTTATTTGCACTTTAATCCCTGTTTCTGTCCCACTCCAAACTAATGGTGTGTGTTTTCGTCCCTCCCTTTAACAACTGTAAATAGAAAGCAGACGGGAAGTCAGAGGCATTGACAAAAAGCAGGATGAGGAGAAGAAAAAGCCCCAAGAAAATGATAGGCACACATGGCACACTCTGATCTCACTGTAATGAGGAGGCTTGTAAAGACTTGCATTCATGGGTCATTTCCCGCTGCAGCACAGGGTGTTTGTTCTACTTGGTAAACAAAGATCACAGCACTCCAGTTTTAGGCAAACAGACTGTGGGTACATTTTCATAACTGAACTGGAATGGCTTTAAAAGTGTGTAATAGCTCTCACTGCTTTTTATTTATTTTAGACATGGCTTTTTAAATATTGTGTGACTATTGACAGTCCTGGAAGGTAGTCTCGGGTCACTCTTCCCTTGCTTTGATTCGGGCAATCAAAAGAGATATAGCTCTTTTCTATGTCCAGCTAGCAGCTGTGGAGTTTCTCTCTCTCGGGGAATGTATTTTACTCCAGTTTCTGGTGTTTCTGCCTGGCTCTTCTCTGTTAGCTATGATCTCAGCTTCACTCTGAAGTGCTCAGCCATCAATGCTGCCTACATGTTGACTTGCTCCAGGTGCAAGGAGATCGGCTTGCCTGGCATGGAAACCCAGATGGATGGCAGGAATCCGGTATGTACTCTGGCTTTGCCTCTTATGGACAACTTGGTTGTAATCAGCTTGACGCACACATAGAGTAAAAGTAAATCTGCACTTGGGCATGGTTTATGAAGAGAGCAGAGATGTCTCTGTTGTTTCACCTCCATCCAAGAGCCCCAGACACTTGTGGGGGTTGCCATGAAGCAGTCTCTTCTAAAAATGAAAGAGCAGCTCTTACCTGTCCAGTCCAATGTGATCTAGGACCCTCCACATAATCTGGGTAAAGTGCCTTTTAACACTGTTATTGGCTGTCCTTTGATGTTACTCTCAATATTTGGAAAGTCAAGGTTTGTGTTTCTGCTCCTTTGGTCTTTGTGGAAATGAAAAATGTTTTACTGCTCTTGCAAAATGACATGCTTCAGATGTACTTCGGTAATATTTCACAGGAGTTCTGTAAGCCCTCTCACCTATTTCCAGGGACCTTAATCTTACTGATCAAGGTAATTTAGCTCCCACTTTAAGATCTCAGGCTGAATTCAGCTAAGGCAAATGCATACTTATGCCTACAAAATGCTTCATGAGTGCTTCCAGCTTTGCCTGAAAACAAACTACCTTGACAGCTTCACCACGTCCCTAATCTCACACCTTCCCATTCCCACCACAAGAGCTCTGCTGTCCTCCCCTGTTCTGCTTGATCCCCTTCCTCCCTGGGGAGCATCTCACCTGCCTTTATCCCCCAAACCCACTCAGGCTCCCTGCTGTGCCAGGGCAGCATCCCCTCTGTCCAGACCCAGAACCTTCATTGTCATGGTAAACTGGCAGCTTGAATACCAGGTCAATTCTCACCCATGTGCAAATCCTTCTGCTTTGGAGAAATTCCCAGGAGCCAGGCAGGGTCAATCCTCATGGCTTCAAGGCTCCCCTACCCAGGGTGTGAAGGCTGCTGACAGCGGGAATTCACAGCAGCAGGGTATCGTTGCTTTACTGCCTGTGAATCTGGTGTAACCCAAATAATTTGGGACACAAGAGCCACATGCTGCAAGTTGAGGCCATCCTCTGCTTTTGGTCTCACATTAACTTTTAACTTTGCACCCACTGGGGTTTGTTTTGAGTTTCATATTCATCTTTCTCTGAAAACAGTACATTTTGACCATCATCCAACCAAAGCCAAAAGCCTCCCTCATCCTCAGGCATGAAGGACCGGGCTGGAGGGAGGGTGAGAAGCAGGGAGGGAGGGAATAGGGACCAGGCTGACTTCCTTTTCCACAGGAAAAGTACTGGCAGAAGCAAAGCTAACTCGAGCGATTCTGAAAGCTGCCTGCTGCCCTTCCCCTTCCAGAAACTCTTTCTGCTCTCTGGAGGGGGGAATAGCTCTTGGGCCAGCTTTTCTCCAGGCTGGGGGAAGCTGGAGGCCATTTAGTCAAGAAGGACATCGATACAGCCAGGCTGGGGCTGGGGAGACTGGACCTCTGACTGTAACTGGCCTCCTGGGATTCCCAAGGTTAAATCACGGTATGGAGCAACAGCAGAAATAACGCTGGCTAGTGAACAGGGACCAGGAGTTAGTGCTACTTTGTAGCCCCAGCTTAGCCTTGACCTATTTTGTGATGCTTGGAGACTCAACCCCCACCATGTGCCTATTCCGCCTCTTAACCCTGACAGTTTTCCCAGGTTGCTCCTTGTTTTGCTAGGCAGTGACCCAGAGGGGCTACAAGTCCTGGCGGGTGGAGGGCTGTAATTTCCATGTCAGTGTTGAAAAGATTGAGGCTGGTGGTGGGATGCGAGCAGGTCCTCTCCTCAGCTAGGACTGCGCTCTTGCTTCTGCCAGCTGAGGAAAGCCACACTGTGTCAGTGGAAATGCTGCTGAAGATGGCTCCGATAACACAATAGAGGGACAGACTTTTGGAGGAAAGGGCGATGCCCAGTTTTGGGGCACAGCGTTGTAAGGGAAGCCCTGGTGATGCTCCAGGTTTGAAAACTCAGGTTGCCGTAGTGGGCGCTTTTCATCTGAGCTTTCAGAGGCATTACATCAGTTGGGTTTAGTAAATATTTCAACAGCATTTTGAAGTTCCAATGAAAACACAGAAAACCTTTGATGTCCACCGCACACCTCACTCCATGCTTTTCAGCAGCATTGTTTAGTCAGTGTTCACTGAGGCCAAAGGGATGCAAAGTGCAAAATCTTGGGCCCACTGAAGTAAACAGCAAAGTTTTCCCTGGTTACAGTGAGGCCCGGCTCATACTGAAGTAACTCAAGGAAAACAATTTTAGTTTCCCTGTTTCTCTCTCTCTCTCATTAAAGAAAAAAAAGAATTCTGTTCAGAAAATCAGAACCTCTTTTGTTTAAAAACCTCCCAAAGTTTGGGAAAAATGTAAATAAAAAATCAGGATGAAATTATCAATATGTGCAAGGAGTTTTGTTGGGGTTTTTTCGTTTGTTTTGTTTTGTTGTTTGTTGGGTTTTTTTTTAAGGAAGGGTTGCCTTGGGTATTAATTCATGTGAGAGAACCAAACTGGATATTTTTTTGACTGCCAGCCTGGAAGTCCCTGTGCCACTGAAGCAGTATTAACAAAAGCCTTCTGGGTGGATAGGCATGGATTTGCCATATTGGTTTTCCCAACAGAAAATTTGATTTTTTCAACAAAATTATTCTTGTTGAAAATGCCTGTTCTGTAATAAAGATATTGTGTGTACATTAATAGCTCCAGGGAAAATTCCTATCCAGCAAGCCTATTCAATGAGCTACTTTACTTTCCACCTTTGTGTTTTGTTTCCCAAACACAAACATTAAAAAAAACTTCTGGGGCTCCCAGGGAGGCTCCCAAGTTTAATAAAGATTATGTTGTGAGTCTTTGTCATGATACTTTTTTTCCTGCTTGTTTGAAAACATAGTGGCAAACAACTGAGGGCCAAAGAATGCATTGACACAAATTGGGGATTTCTGCATTACCTGTGTGGGTGTTTAAAGGGGAGAACGTTCTGCATTCTAAGTTTGATTTCAGCAGATATACTAGTATATATGCATGATTTCTAGTTTGTTTTCCTCTCTATTTTTTCTCTGCTACCTTATCTTTCTCCTTCCCTATGTTTCCTAATGTTTTATCAGTGTTTTGTTTACAAGTAGCTTTCTTCTTTATTTTGTTTTAACCACTAGGATGTATTTTAATTTTCTTTCCTTTTTCTTCCTTTTCTTTTTAATTCCCTTTATCTTCCCATCACCACTTCTCTTCCTTTTTCTCTGTTCTGCCTTTCTCTGTGGGAGCTCACCCTTATCCCCAATTTAGTGTGATAACACAGAAAAAAAAAACCTTGTTTTCAGAAGCTCCTGTCTGTCTCAGGACAAGCAATACTCTAGGCTGGCTCCTGACAAAACATAGCCCTTTTGTTCAGCATGTGCTGGCTCACCCTGGTTGAATGAAACGGCTTTGTTTTAGGTGTAGATAGTATGTTGGGGTTGCCTGGCAGGTGCATCTTACAGCCAGTGTCACCCAGCAGTAAATTCTGTAATTACAGGTCATGGAGGTGGATCTCTCCTTTGATGTGACTTTTTCTGTTGTTGCAAGTGGATACAATTTGACTGAGATATCAAATGCAGATAGCAGTAAAAATTTAATTAACAAATCAAAGCTTTTATCTGGGGTTTTAGAACTCAAGCCAACAGGTTTCTTCAATCTAAAGAAATCACAGAGATGGAGGGGTGAAGGCAGTGCCTTTGTAGTGTGCACAGCTTACGACCTTTTTTATGATGCTTGCAAAGATAAAGCTTTCTAGCTGTTACTTTTCCCTTTGGAGAAGCTTTTAGATCTTCCCCAAAAGCAAGGATATTGTTCATTGTATGCTTAATTTTCATCATTTTAACTCCTCAGCATGCACACAGTTTCTCTCGTGATGCTGTGGACTATTTGGCAAGTGAAGATGGACCGTGCTCACAGTTGCCTCCCTGCAGTTGGGGCTTCACAGAGTGCCCCAGCACTCCAAATTCACGTGCCAGCTTATTCCTCTTGTGGTGAGCCATCCAGTGGTGGTATCAGTAGCCTGACTTGTGGGACATAACATTCTGCCATGATTTACTTACCATCTATCTTAACAATGGAAGCCTGATTGAAATGATGTGGAAACTTGGCTCTTAGCTTCTTCATTTGTAAGTGGAGAAGATGCTCTTTGCTTCCAGTGCTTTCTGGGGATGCTGTCATGATCAAAGAAGCTAGGCCCACACGCTGACTGCCTTAGTCACATCACGCATTCCACTGGTAACTGGGAGTTGGGAGAGCAGCCATCTTCCTGTTATGTGTTGCGTGTGTGATTACTGCTGCCCGTGAACTGAAAGAAATGCAAATATGTACGGAAATAATGATTTTAAAAAATCCACACAGCCAGTGTCACCTTTACTAGAAAGCACACGTCAGAGCATCCCAAAAGCACATAATGAAAGACATGTGGATAACCGGAGGAGGTTGTACTCTTCATCTCAATAAATGCAACTGTCTTGCACTTATGGGTCAGCTGTTCCTCAGAAATTATATCTGAGGATGTTTACAGACCAAAGTTATAAAAAGCTGCAGAAAAGATTCAAAAGGAATACTGTAACCAAAAGAAAAATTATCTCAGGTGTTCACCATGATAATATGGATTTGACTTTTCAAGACTGAGAAGTGCTTCAGAGGAATGCACACTATACTGCAGAGACCACAGACTGATCTTCAGTGAGTTTGTGGCAGCCAGCTGTCATATGTGCACTACTTGTGTCTTTCTCAGCGCATCTGGGATAGGCCCAAGGTGGTTTTGCAAGCGTGCAAGTAAAGATCCTAGTTCAGGAAACATATACCAGTGTCAGATAGCACTTAGCAAAGCCTTAAGGACAAAGCATTTAATCATGGTCTTAAGGACCTTCCTGAAATGAAGCCAAAGAACCTGTTTCAAAGACCTCTGGAATCAACACAGCACCCCAAACTTATACTTACTCAAATATATGATTAGAGGTTCTAGCCTAGGTTTTTAATGCACAGCTTTGGATTTTTGAGCTGACTTCTAGTGGGACTACTGAAATAAAATCCTATTGAGCATGATGAAAAGGGCCAACACTCCTAGTAAATTTATAGTGCTGGGCATTTATAGTACAGTTACCCAATTCCAAAGTATAAACTGTCAAGATAACACTGTTGCACAAGCATATTGAAATCTTTCCAGAGCTGTAGCAGGAGTCAAAAGTGAAAGCAAGCAAGCAAGCAAGCAAAGGAAGATTTGCCATTCTTGTGTTTAAAGTATGCAAATTAACTTCTTGACATTTGCATTACTAATTTTGGTGCTTTGATGGAAGTACTCTTGTTACCATATTTTAAAGCCCCAGATATCACCTCACAGGGCTAAGAAAAAAGGAGGAAAGACTTCAAAGTGAATAATTACCTGCTGATGATGTATTATATTTAAAGACTCTGGCTGTGGATTAAAGCCTGTTCTAAGGTTGTTAATAGCCTGCAGTAAACAACTAATGAATCAAAGAAAAGTAGCAGAAAGCAGCTATAGTTGAAGGACATTCCCATTAATACCAAAGGCCAGAGTTGAAGTGTTAAGTGTAACACAATAAAATACAGTCATTTCACACTAGAGTGTATAAGAATTTACAAAAATGGTCACAGGTGATTTATTAGGGATTGTCCCTTGAGCTTTGTTCTCAAAGCACTTTGATGCCATGCACAGTACCAGGTTTTCCACCCTTCTCTTTTTTCTGCAGTTTATCTGCGTTTTTTATATAGTGCATTGAAGAGAATAGTTTTGAACATGAAGAGCTATACCTACAGCAGTGGTGGAAACAGTGTGCTTCCACAGAGGAGAAATAAAAGCTCAAAGGAGGAGGCACACAACAGCAAATTGAGAGAAAACAGCTGAAAACAGTGTGGAATAAATTGGATGTCTATTGGATGTCTAAAATGGGCATCTTTCTGGTTTTGAACTATTGAGAATCTTGATGAAATAGGAAAGTGAGTGATTTAAAGGGGTCATTGGGGAAAATGATCTCAACATACTGTAGCTAAGTAGACAACAGCAGCACTTCAATCTGTGGTCCTTCGATGATGGCCCATCTTCCCCCCAGAGGAACACCTTTTAAGCTACTGGCAGTCCTCACATGAGCAAGGGTGGGGGGGGTCCTCATTTCGTACAAAATGGAGCCCTAATCTGAGAAGCTTTAAAATAGGGAGTGTGTTATTTTTGTTTAGGTGTGTGGGAGCTGAGGTCATTTGCGAATTCTGAACATTTCAGGGGAATACACTTTTTACCTTTGAAAATTATTTTTTGAGAAATAAAACAGTGAAACACTGCAAGCTTGCAGTCCATTAGGCTGATATGACATGATGCTAAGTGACATTTCACCTCTTGTTGGACCTAAGCTGTTAAGGCTGCTAGATTCCTCAGGGTTCATACATGGGGTTTAGAAATTGACTGAAAATAAAGGAGAGCAAAATGAGGATGATACACATGCACTGAAGAGCTAGTAGGTATTTCCAATGAGAGTGAGTATTTTAAAGGCTTAAGAATCAGTACATTTCAAGAAAAAAAACCCTACAAAGCAACAACAAACCACTACCAGTCAAAGCTAATGATGCCCTAGGAGTGACTCACAGATAATTTGTCTTTCTGCACTTTGTGGTGGGTTGGGGTAATCGTACACCTTCCTGAGGCAAGTTGTAAAACCAGCCTCGCTATTCAGCAATCACCACATCCAGTCTGTGGCATGTCTGAATCATGAGCTTTAAGTTAAGGATGGCAGAAATTTGTACTCAGTAAATTTCAAGGAAGAGCACCTGCATTGATAAAACATGTGCCGTTCACTTTGTTCCACAGAAGCAAGGCCCATGAGCTCAAGGTCCTTGTGGGAACGTCACCCTAGGATCCCCATTCCCAGCAGGAGGGATGGTGTGTGCCTGGAGCTCACCCTTAATCACAGGAAGCAAGGTGGTAGGAATCAATTACTTTTTAAAAGCCAAGACTGTTTCTTTTCAACCATAATAAGCCACTGGTTCAGTGCTGGGACTTGCCGAGCCATTCTTCATGGCATCACTGTCACTGAGTGAGGACATCAGTCATCAGTCAGCTCTCATCTCAGGGAAAGCGTTGCTAATGTACATCTAGAAACAAAAAAACCCAACATCTAAAATCAAGTGTCTCAAGAAGGATGTGAGAGACAGAACAAGTCGACTTGTGAAAAGGCTGAAAAGGGTGGTGGTACGTGTGATGGCTGGAGGCAAAGCTTTCCTCATGGCATGTAGGGCTGCTGCTGAGTGTCTGCTCCTCTCCATGGAGGTGATTGCTGAGGGACCTGGAACCCTTGGCTTATATCCCACTTATAACCCACTGGCTTATATCGTCAAGGAAAGGTTCATTGTATGATAACTCTAGGACTAAACAGAGGATGAAAATGTCCCAATTTCATCTTGAGTATCAGTCTTTCCCTACCAAATGCTGAGATTCTTGTCAGCCACCATTCACTGTCTTGGAGATAGGCATCCTGTTTGGGGCTGCAGCCCCATGAGAAGCAGTGAGTCAGTTTGGCACCCCATCACCAATGAAGGAGGACAGTCCCTTCCCTGCACCCCACCCCATCATCTCCGATCTTCCTTGCTGTCTCCTGGCTGTTAGCTCCCACTGCTTACTTCGAGCAAGCTTACGGGACCCTACCTCAGACAATTTAATTCAAAAATTCAGCAGACAACTAACCCATCAAAAGACTAAAACTGGCTCAAGGAAGTGTCTGATGAGCATGGAGCTGCCCCAGAGGAGGTTGGGACAGCACCAGGAGGTTCTCTGAAAGGATGGAAGAGCATGAGAGAAGGGAAAGACAGACGAAACCTGTCTTTTTCCACATGCATAAGCTGTGAAACAGCATCCAAAGGCATTTGTCTGAGTTTCCTTAGAGTCCCTGGAGAGAGCTGGGCAATTTAAGCTGTCAAAACTGAACCACTCTTTAAGAGTTTTTCTAGAGAGAGCCTGAACAAAGAACGTGGACTCAAAAACAAACTTTTGGAAGCTTAAGGTTAAATGAGGTAAAGTCCAACCATAAACCTTAGCACTTCAGGTAAATGTTAACCATTGTCCTTGTATTCATTGTTTCACAAATATTTGAGATCTGTGCTTCCCCTCCCCACAACTGACTGACCCGCCTCCATGCCATTCCCATGGTGCTAACCCGATCTCCAAGCTATGTGCTTTCTCACAGTGGGGCTTCAGAGTATGTCAGATACTTGGCTGCCCTGTTGGGCTTTGATGGATGAGATAGCAGTGAAATGTCTGATAAGGCCAAAGGGAACCACACAAAATAGGCACAATGGTTCCTGCTCCGGAGCAGCTGGCCCAGACTCTCATCCAGCTCATCCCAAAATCAGTGGTTTGATTATGGCTGGGCCACATTTTTCACACTTGTGTTCTTCTTTGCACCTATGAGACTTACATAGATGAGAGGTCTAGCTGCACCCCTTGGCTATTGGAAATGTCCCATCAGAGTACCAAGGGCTTGAGGGTGGCTTTGCTAGGAACAGGTGGGCATAAGCTAGCAGCCAGAGTGTATCCTGCATTGGCACTGCCTGCTGTACTGCTGTACCGTTCAGAGAAGGCAAGGGGGCTACAGGCTGCACAGCCCCTGTCCTGTCTCTATTAGTGTGATGTCCCTCTATATTGGCATGTATATGTTGAGGGGAAAGCTAGGCAGATATTTCAAATGTGTTTCCTTGCTTCTTTCCTGCCTCAGACACATACTGTGCATGTATGCAACAACCGTCTGTTTGGGGTTCTTTAGTGGACCATACATATTACTGCAAGAAGCTGGCCATGTCCATGTCCTATCTCACCTTTGCTGTCTGCAGTTTTTGCTGCTTGCTCCCAGGATTGCATCTTGCTCAGTGTTTTGTGATTGACTCCCAGTTCTCTGCAAACTCTCAGATTCAGTTTGCCAAAGCTTGCCATTTTAGTGCATTATTTGTACTGTAGCAATGCCTGGAGGCCCCATTGTGAGGAGGAGCATCTGTGGTTGGTACACATGCAGCTGTTTGTCCCAGCGTCCGAGATGTGCTCTCCCAGCCCTGTCCCTGCCTCTCTGGCGCATGATGTTCTCAGCCATCACTAAAGCTTAATATGTTCCATTTGGCACCGTCGTGAGAAAGCTATCTGGTTTGGGGAAAAATGTATTATGAAGCCCAAGGCAAAGATGCAGACACTTTTTGGTGATGGTGTTGATTACTCACAAAATGTCATTCCCAAGTTGCCTCAGTATGTGTATGCCAAGTGTGGGACAT
The DNA here is from genome assembly GCA_035590275.1 of Ibycter americanus. Taxonomy (NCBI): domain Eukaryota; kingdom Metazoa; phylum Chordata; class Aves; order Falconiformes; family Falconidae; genus Ibycter; species Ibycter americanus. The sequence continues at coordinate 60,218,908 of JAVJGI010000040.1, forward strand.
ATGTTAGTAATTGACAATGCACAATGTGGATCTCTTCTATAAATGGCTGTTTCAAAACACAATCAGTAATAAAATAAGGGGACCAAGAAGTTCCCCAGAAGATCTAATGCTGCACCTCTTTTAAAACTGTTATCACGAGCAGGCAAGACTTGTTCTCCCTCCTTCTCTTCCAGACTGCTTTTCTTCCTGTAAAACCTCAAGGCCTATTCCCCATTTTTCTTATTTTGCAACTCTGGGGTTTTTTGTTCCTTCAGGAGACAGCTAGTTGAAATCTATGTCTTCTGTTTCTTAATATACTTCCCACCAACATTTGTGCTAGCCTTAGCTGAACAACGCCCGTAAAGACATACAATGATTTTCAAGGACCTGAAGGAGGAAATAGTTCTATGAAACTTCATTGCTCCTGTGGATTCTGCCTTTTCACTTTAGTTACACTGCACATGGACATAAAGTATCACAGCTACTTTAAAAGAATCAGAGGCCTGAATTTGCTGTCATGTCACCACTGTTTTAATGCGAAGGTATTAATTCAGATGGCATAGTTTCTGAACACATTGGTGGGACTGGAATAAATCTTAATATAGGAGCTCCAAAAGATTTACAGCAGAGGGGTTTGAATGTGCAAATATTTATGCAGGTGTGCAGACCTGCACAGTCTATTATTGCCACAGATCTTTTTGCCCGAGGAAGTTATTGGTCTAGTAGTGATGGAGGTAGAAATGGGCTTTTAAGAGACCTAAATACCAGTGGATAATGAATGACAAGGACAATACAATGCACATAAAAAGAAAGGTGCCACCTGTATGAGGCACACTTGGAAATGGCACTGTCGGGTTTGTCTGGTATTTGGAGGGGTGTGGTGGGTCGACCCTGGCTGGATGCCAGGTGCCCACCAAAGCTGCTTTATCACTCCCATTCTCAGCTGCACAGGGGAGAGAAAATATAATGAAAAACTTGTGGGTCGAGATGAGGACAGGGACATCACTCACCCATTACTGTCACAGGCAAAACAGACTCAACTTGGGGAAATTAGTTTAATTTATTAC
>JAVJGI010000040.1:60221107-60243859 GCA_035590275.1 Ibycter americanus
GAGCCCCCCCTGCCCCTCCGCCTGCACTGGCCTGGGGGGCTGCAGGGCTGCTGCTCTCGCATAGTCTCACTCCTCTCCTCCACTGCAATTTTGCTGCACAGATTTCCCACCTCCCTTCCCCCCCTTTTAAATGTGTTATCCCAGAGGTGCTACCACCATCGCTAATGGGCTCAGCCTTGGTGGGCGGTGGGTCTGTCTTGGAGCCGGGTGGCATTGGCTCCGTCGGACATAGGGGAAGCTTCTAGCAGCTTCTATCAGCTACCCCTGTAGCCCCCCGATACCAAAACCTTGCCACGCAAACCCACTACAAGGGGAAAGATTATTTGGTTTTTTGGGTGGCTGGTAATCTTTTTTTTTTTTTTTTTTTGCAGGATACTATGAGTTTGAGTGTTGTTGGGGTATAATGATGTGTAGGTGGATACTGGAAGTCCAGCCTTCTGGGGACCTGGCCTGGGCCATCAGCTAGCAAGGAGAAGGGGGTGCAGATGACTGACACAAAATTATACCTGCCCTTTATGATTGTTGGTGTCTTTCTTTCATGTCTTTCTGGACTCCTCATTGCTGTGGGACACTTGTGTAACAGAAGAACTGGTTTACATCTTTTCGCGTTCTTTCCAATGCAACAGTAGCTGCTCTGATCCACCCCCAGTAAATATTAGCTAACTATTGCAATATGTTCTGTGTGGGGTGTAGTCTAAACCAAAGTTGATGCAAAATACCGCATCCCACTTCCTAAGCAACAACCATGGCCAAATTGCTCCATGCTTTACGTGGAGTAGCAGCCCACAGAGCACTAAGGTCAGCAGGAATCTTTCCACTGACCTCAAAAAGCTTTGGCTCAAGCCACCCAAGACAATGGTAGGCACTGATTTTCCTCCAAAGGTGAACATGGCTTAGGAAACATTTCTGAGAGCCTGACCTCTCTCTTTTATCCAGTGTGTCCAGGAATGATCCCAAACCAGAGATGTCCTGCTTCAGGAGAGGTTGTGCTGCTTGACTGGAAATGGAGCCAAACCTTTGACTTTTTCCCTTTGTCTGAAGTTTCTCAGCCTCCAGGATATGAAACTTTCCCTGGCCCTTGGGTAGGAGAACACAGGCTAGTCTTTCTATATGGAGTCAGTATTTGCTGAACTGCTTTTCCAGTTTGGATTCGTTGTCTTCCCATTAAAGGAGGAAGGATAGGTAAATTAGGTCACTTTTTGGAAGGAGATGGAATTGAATCATTGTTCTTATCTACTTCATACCTATGTAAGCCCTGTGTATGGGTCCTTGTGCATCAAATGAAGTAAAAAAACATAGATAGAAGGTCTGATTCCTGCTTCTCTGAACCCACAGTTTTAATGATAACAGATTTAAACTCAGCCATTTGACTCATTGTTTATGTACTTTGTAGAAGTATGATACAGCCTGACAGCATCACTGGCTGGTAAGAAGTCAGGCTGGATGTTCTAGCAGGGCTCAGGTGTCATGACCGCTATTGTCAAAAAACCCCACAAACCATCACCACAAAAATCAACCAACCAATCAACAAAACTCCAGAAGTAGAAGTATCCCATGGAAACCAGGGAACTACCTTGATGACCCTAGGGCTAAGCCATTAATTTTCAGCTCAGGGTTAAAACTTCCTATGGTACACTCCCAAGGCATAAACAAATGCAATGGTAAGTTAAAGAGGTTAGATAAAGTTAAGTAACTTCTATTTTTATTTTCAGCTCTCCCAACTATAATCTATTAAATTGTATCTTGGTAGCACAGACCAGTAATAGTGATTGCAACCCCCTGGCTCACAGGTGATGGGTAACATGTCAGGGCCTGAGCTCTTCCTCTCTCCCCCACTGCTGCTGCCACATGAGCTATGACTATCCAGGGATCAGCAAGAGAACGATGGAGACGTAGCACTGGGCCATGCGGAGGAGGGGGATAGGCATGACAAAGTTAATCATCACTGCCCATTAACTCATTTCTCCTATACGCTCTTCTTTCCAGTGGTAGCCAGAGACAACAATATTATGTTACTGCTGACAGTAACGCCTGTGTTGGGATATATGCTTTGCTGACAGGAGCTGAAATCTTTGAGGTATTTGCCATTGGGAGCTTGGTCCCATCCCTCCTGGTCTGTTTATTGTTTGCAGCTTTGCTGCCTTGGTCTCCTGGCCAGCTGGCTTGTGTGGAAAGGGGATTCCTGGAAAAGCAGTGTGAGGCTGGCTCAGGCCTTGGGGGATTGTTACCGTGTCCCCAGTCATGCATTTGACAGTGACACACTAAGTGATTTAGGACCAGACACTTGCTGTCTTTGCCTCCATTTCCCTTTCTGTGAAATGTTGATGGTGGTGCTTTCTTCAGAAACTGCATGAAGCTGCGCAGTTGCCAAGCTCCCTATGCAGCAACACATGACATCAATTAGCTGTGTTGTACAGGCCCAACACTGACAAAGAAAAAGGTTGTTTCGTCATTGTGGCACTAAAAAGATTATGTTTCTCTATCCGTCTTGAACAGCTAGCCTGGGACAAGTGAGAATCATTTGTGCGCTTTGTCTTTCTGTGTTTCAGATACAGAAACAACCTATAAATACATTGATAATCAGCATTTATCATCTGAGCTATCAAAAGATTAAAATAACATGTCCTTTTGTTGGTTGTCTTTGCCCTGGCTCCAGTACCTGCCATTTTACTTTGCTTGCTTAATCTACTTGTAACCAAAAAAAGAGCTAAAATAAACTAATATTTCTCTTAATTTTCTTAGTGCTCACGCTCCTTCCCCATTACTTCTAAGTCTCCTCCAAATTTCTGTGAATTATACACTAAGGATCAACTTCTGCTTCACTTTGAAGTCAACTGCAAATTTCCCATAGACTTCAACAGAAGCAAAAGATGCCCCATTGCCTCACTAAAGCTTTTTAAAGATTAAGATGCTGAGTCCCTTAGAGGAGGTGCTTTGAACTCTTCAGACTATGAGTTGATTCACTAAATATTCACTTCATGCACATGAGAAGGGGAAAAAACCCTCTTGACTCTTTCTTTCATGTTACTTGAACAGGAAAAATGCCTAATTTGTTTGTGACTTATACTGATCAAACCATGGTCTTAGGGATTACTATGCATTTTTCTCAACAGAGAAAAAGCATACAGGGCCACTTAGGCAGTTAATTATTACTATCCTAGTTCCACCGGTATAATTGTATCCAAAAAATATGCACCATGGGATGGTTTCTTTGTTTAGCATTTTAGAGATGTCAGGTACCTATTTTTTTGCACAGCCTGCTGTGTGGTCTTGGAATCAAGTCTATAGCTGCAGTAAATTTGATATGGGTTGATAGAAATTAAGACCTTGACAACAGGCTGTCATTCATACCTTTAGCAGGGTGGGGTGAAGTTATGACATCTTCTCATTATAAAAGAGGCAGATCGCATTACTGGAGAGGATCACATTACTGGACTTCATGCACTCGATGAATCTCTGGCCTTGTGTGTGCGTCATGATTGCCCCCGAGAGATGTAAGTGGAAACAGATTCAAGTGCTGTGAGGGCCCAGATTTCAAAAGATCGGACCTCTGCGTGGTGGCGTGCAGCAGGAAATGGCCAGCAACGCTGGAGGAAAAGGACCTGTTGGAAAGCCCATGGCTGTATTTTTCTTAGCTTATGCAATAATCACTGTAGCTTCCTTTCTCAGTTGTTTCCTCATGATTCATTGATTCTCCTGCACCCAGGCTCAAAGATTTCACAGTTCCTGGCAGCCCACCAGACTCTGAGGGAAAAAGAAGGACCATATGTGTGTGGTGAAAAGGCGCTCGCTTATCACTGTAGTTTTCCTGAAAGATCAAAAATAAAGTCTTCCTGGTTTTGGAGCAGTAAAAAGTAGTTTTTATTACAGAAATGTGACACCATAGGTATTAATGCAAGTCTGATTCTTTTGGTTCTTTGACACACAAGAATGGTGCAGCTGCCTTGCCATATTTAATACTGCATTGTTACCAATATTGTGCAAAGTCTTCAGTACAAAGTGAGCTTAACAAGTAAAAATGACATCACACCAATAACAGTAATCCGAAGTAAATTGCCTCTTCTCCCTTCCTTTGTTTGCCTTCACATTTCTGTCCCCGGTGAACTATGAAATGCTGTAGGCCATGCGTTTCTCCAAGGTGAGTGCAATTCTTCAGTAGCAACCATCTCTGCCCTTTAGCTGTGAACCACATGGTGCTCCAAACAAGACAGCAAACCACTAGGCATGTCAGCTGTGTCCCACCCTACTGGGAATTTCACATTTTTCTAAAGACAAAAATATTTTCCTTGGCTGATACTCTATAATAGCAAATAATAATAATAATGCTGTGCTTTAAAATGTGTTTTTCTAACCTTGGAGTCTGAACACTGTATATCACATACTTTTAATTGGGTCTGCTATTGTTTGAAAAGGTTTCTATTACCCTTAAGACTTAGGAAAAGCCATAATCCAAAGGAAAATGGTTTCTCAGCTGATGCAAGCCAGAATTCCTTGGCTATATTGTGGTGGATGACCAGTCTGGTTTTCCTCAGCCCACCTACGTGACCATTACACTATGGGCAGATAGGGTGTTAGCACCTTTCAAGAAACAATCACCTGGCTATCACAAATCCAAATGAATTAAGCTGAGATGTTTCATTTTGCAATGCAGTGAATGAAGGTGCCATAGCTTTGTAACTCTAACGTGTTTTTGAAGCAGATACTTGAAGGTGCATACTCAGTGGCTTTGAACCTGTTGGGTCACTGTCTTTTTGCTCTCCCCCCCACCCCCACTCCCTTTCCTGTTTTATCTGTTCTTTTTTTCTTTTCATCTTTTTTCCTTTCTTGTTTCTTCTTTCTGCTTTCTTCCTTCTTCCTCCTTCCAACCCCCTTCCCCCCTTATTGTGTTTTTGTGTTTCTCAGGGTTATCCATCTGGAAGCAAAACAAACACTGGCTTCCTTTCTTTCAAAGGAGATTTTAGTTGAGGTAATAATAATACATTTGTGGTGAACAGCAAGGGGCCATCTGTTCACTGCTGACAAAAATGCTCACTAAGTAAGCGTATCAGTGGAGCGCACCAAAAAGGACAAAGCAAAGCCTCCCAGACTGCTTATCTCAAGGCTATTATTGAAAGTTTTGGGGATGCTTCAATCCACATGGCTTTGAACAGAGCTTCTGAGGATGTCTGGGTTAGTTGCCCACTGTTTTATTTGAGTGACAGCCTACTCTCCCACTTCTTCAGCTACTGGTCTGCAGGCAGGCAGATACAGACCAACCTTCTATCACACATGCACGGACTCCAGCATACTGAGAAGGCCCTAGACTTGCGCAGCTCCACCAGACCTCTCATATTCCCATCTGCCATTAAATCAAAGGGAAATACTGCCTGAATGGCCTTCCCTCAAGCTCTGCATGTTGATTATTTACAAAGTATGCTTGCTTCCAGTGTTAGGTGATGAAACCTTTTGGGTACAATTGTCCTATCTGCATGAACGTGTATAGGCAGGGATCTTAGGAAAAGAGTTCTTTGTGTTTTCATTTCTTCTGCTTGGCAAGTGAGGGTTGTCTTTTGACAGAAGAACTGGGAAACCTGGCCCCCTTCTCCAGCATCCTAATGCTACAGCTAAGGCACCGAAGGGATCTGTGAGAAACATGATGAAGGCAGCAAGAGTCATGCCTGCTCTGTGTCTCAGAAAGGTGCACTCCTGGGGTGTCTCACTGTCAGTGCCTGCACTGCAGTTCCTTGACCTGCAATAACTCTGCCATGCTGAGGTGGGACTTGCCACCTCTCATATGTGCTGGATGCAGTGGGAGATGGCAAGACCTGACTGAGTCTGCTCAAGTTATTTCAAAGGATGCAGTCTCCGTAACGCTGCTCAGGCTCTTCAGCTGCTGCCTGCAGCCTGCTTATCAGTGCGCTGACAGGCATTGTGGTCCTGAGTAAGTGGCACTGCAACAAATTTGGGATGTGTGAGCTTGTCTGTTTCAGTGAGCTTAGAAGGTCCTGATCCCTTCATCACAATACATTTACAGGGCAGCTGGAAAAAGTTCAGAGATGGGTGACAACAAAGATGGCCAAATGTAGAGGGTTAATCAACATTGATAATACACAGTTGTGGGCTTGCTTCTGGGGTGGTGGGTTGGCTGATGTGGATAATGTACAGCTGTGGCTTGTTTGGGCTAAGTAGATGAAGAGAGAGCCCAGGGATGTAGGAGAGATGAGGAGAGGCCCCAGGAGAAGCTGAGAGAAGAAGGGGGTCTGAATGAGGAGAGGCTGGCTGGAGGAGAAGCCAGGAACCTGGATGCAGCAGAGGCAAGAAGCAGGGTAGACCGGCCTGAAGAGGATGAAGAAACAGTACGGATAGTAGATGAGTTTTTGGAGACTTGTGTGGGAAAGCCTTGTTGCAGCCAGCTAGTTTTGTAGTGCTGCAACAGCCAAAGGTACAGATAGGTTCTGTATGGAGGATGACTAAGCTAGGACTTCTTTTTGGAAAGGAGATAATGGAGGAGGAGGTGATGGATTTACAAAAACTCTTGAGTGGCATGGAGAGAATGAGTAGATTGATTTTCACTCTTTTCCAGTAGAAGAGGTGGGAGGCATCAGATGAAGCTAATAAAATAGTAGGGCTCCAAACAAAACATCTTCTTAGGCAGCTGACCTGCGGTTCTCCTTGCCAAATGATCGTGTGGCTGCTAAAGTTTTATATGTGTGCAAGGACAGACTGGAGAATTTAATGGAAGAGTAATCCCCCAAGAGTACTAAATACATTGAAACCACAGCCTCATCAGCAAGTTCCTGGCCTGAAAAGGGCTAGAAACCGGGAGTGTTACAGAGAGTTTTCATATATGCCTGTTCGCTAGGCATCTGCTCTTGGCCATGGTGAGAAGCAGGGTATGGGCTAGAAGGACCTTCAGTCTGACATTTTACAGATTATCTTTTGTTCTTCACTGCAGCGAAAAGTCTGCAAAGCTATAGAAACTAAAAGTAGGGTTTACCTCACTTTAACCATCAGAAAGAAAAGGCTCTAGTCACTTAGCTCCCCAGTAATCAGTGGCACAGAGGGCACGTTGCCCGCCCTAAGATAGCTATCCAAGTTGATGGGTGAATCACCACCTCCAGCTACCTTTTATTTCTGATTTCCCAGGGTGCCTGGACAGCTGCCTAGGGTTGGATGAGTACTTTATAATTTTAGTTAACCTTACTTCAGTGAGACTGATGCTGATTAAAGCAGGTTTTAGCAGCAGGTTTAAGGCCTTTTACTCCATGGTTTTAAATGCAATCTGTGTTAAGGCTAACATCTGTTAGATGTGTGCTCTGAAAAATGCTCCTTGAACATGACTGGGAATTTCTGTGTTCAGAGGTCAGTGGACTGCAGCAACAAAACCAATCAAACTCTACCAGGAGTCCGAGGAATCTTCATTTCAGAGTGTGGGGCTGCTGACATTTCACTACATATTTAGGCACTGCCTCTGAAACTAAGTAAAAGGTGACTGATAGCTGATAGACAGATCGCTGGCTTGTGTCGTACTATCCAGAACCACAACATAACCATTCCCAACTGTTGTTCCAGCATGGGGTACTGCTAGATATCTCATCAAATCACACCACAGAATAGGAGCACAGAAATCTTCCATATTATCCTGCCACAAGAAAACAACCACCACCAAGACCCCAACAACAAAAAAGAAAATCTTGAAAGCCAATTTTTTTCTCTGATTACATTTTACCTTCCAGGAAGCAGATGTAAACACAGTCCAAATTCATTCTAGTTTTGTAATCATCAGCCTTTGTTTTGTAAATGTATCTAAACTGCTAACTTCATTTGCATAGCACTTGAATTACTCAGAAAATTCTTTCTCAACCAGACTTCTAACCATGCAGTGTGACAGACTTTGGCACTGGTAGAGCAGCATACCCTGCCTGCTTTCTGTGGATGCTTCTGTGGATGTGTTAACCATTACAGCACAGCTTTCCAAAACAAACAGATATTGCTGAATGTTATATACATATTAATCAAAGTGATATACTTGTATTTTTTTTATAAGTCTGTGTTTTGGTTCCCTTTTACAAGAGATGGTGGCATTCAAGACAAAGTCAGATTTGTCTCAGAATTCATAGGGAGAGACTTAGGAAAAGCCAAGATTAGCAGAAATAGCCCCATTCTATTTTCCTTTCTAAATTTGACTGGATGTAATTGTTTAAATGTATAACCAGTATCTTAACAACACAAAGGCTGCTATATTTGATCCCAGATATAAAACTGGCAGGAAATGGGTTACTATAAAATGCAGAAGTGAGGAGTCTGCTTTTACCAGCTTGCTTGAGAAACAGGCACAGATCTTACAATTGTACTTCAGTTCTCTTTGAACTTTAGAAATATTGGATGTTATTTGATAAACAGATACAAAAGATAATAATAAAATTTCTGGATAATAATGTTTCTGTGTCTTATAGTGTCATAAACCTGGAGTAATGCCACTGAACATATTTAGATGCCATCAATACAGAGCTGGTGGAAGAGTAGAGTCAGACCTTTTTTACCTGCTCTCTTTAACCTGGCCAGACCTTTACCTGCCAGGGTCTTTGCTGTGCATGCAAAGCTCAGACATCAGTGCATTTTATCTAGAGAATGAGAAGCAACAGTATCCTGAGGTAAAAGGAGCTCCAAACACATTTGGAGGCTACACAGCGTGGGAGAAACGCATAATTTGAACCAGCGTGGGTGGCTGAATACTCTGAATATTTTTATAAGGCTTTTAAAAAAGATGCGCTGACAGCATCTTACCTTACCTACTACCCTGAATGCTATTCTGTGCTGTCCTTGAGCAATGCTGCCTGGGGGAGGTAAGGCTTGTCAAATGACTAAGAGCTAGCAATATTTAGATACCTACCTCCCCTTCACTTCAGTTAAAATTAGGCACAGATATGCCTTTGTGGGTTTGGGCCTGGTGATCGGTGAGATATGGCAGGGAATCAAAGTGACCCACAGTGGCTGCAGCAGGTGTTTTGTGGCTATGTCGAAGGCGGACGTAATGAAGGAACTGTCTCTGGCTGCACCACAGCCATCCTCCTCTCTGTGCAGCAGCCCATGCTCACCTGAAGCTGATGCTGACTTTCTAGATGGATGGGAATTACAGCTGACCAAATAACTAGTTGTTAAGCTTGCTGCCCCATCAGCTCTCTGAAGAATGTGTTTTCTTAGAAGCATTTCTGGAAGTCCTCTGCAAGTTTGTGGTGTGGCACTTTTTAGGAACATGCAAGAAGTGATGCTATGAGCAGCCAGAAAAGGGTTGGACAGTGTACAAAGACAACTTCCAAGAAAGAAAGCTAATATCAACAATCACAGGTCAGATACACATAATCATTTATCTGCTCTGGCCACGCTAACAGTAAACCAGCTGCAAACATATGCAGATGACACACTGAGTCTACTTCAAAGGCTTTTTGTAATTCCTTGACTTGGACCCAAGCAGGGCAATGTGGACGCCAAGACAGATGCAGAAATCTTCCTTGGACAACTGTTTCTTAGCCTGACATTGCATCTTGATTACCTCCTTTCAGAGAAGGAGAGCTTCTAATAGCTGGTTTCATTGCTGTTATAATTGAGAAGCTAGGCTACATGTCTTGTATGGATACATTTAATTTTCAAGCCTAAAGGAAGGGAGAGAAGCTGGAGGGGACAAAGAAGGTGGGACATAGTTTTTAGCTGAAATTATCTGTGGGGCTCAGCAATTTAGCTAGAGGGCTACAAAATATCTTGGAGGAAGGATGGGGAGGCTTCTTTTCATGTTCGGCAGCTGTTCCAGACAATGTGCTGGAAACTTGTGTGAGGGGCAGGCTGTCCTGCAGCCCTCGCCCAGTCACCATCCAAGAGCTGCACTGGAGGCAGAGGGGTAGGAGAAGGTGCACGGAGCAGTTAAAGGCTGGCCTGCAAAGCCAGGAGCTGGGCAACACAGGAACAAGTGGCATGCTTGCTCTGAGGGCCATGTCCCTGTTAAGCCTGCGCCGAAACTGCAATCTCACTTCTCAAACCTTCTGAGGGTTTGCCATGAGCCTTTTATGGCACTGACATGCACCCAGGCTCATATACATTGTGCACATGTCATCAGCACTGATGTGTTTTAAGCTTGATAAATTTTCTTTTTTCCAGACAGATAAAAGATCCCTTGTAAACCTCTTTCAGCTGCAGTCTCAGTGTATTTTCCATTCTGGATACAGCTACAGATTTCTTATCTTACCAGAAACAAAGGTGCCATGAGGATCGTGTACAAAGACAGGTAGCAAATAGGGGCAATACTTTTGGACTGCAAATCCCAAAGAAATGTCATGACAAATACCTGTTGATTTTGGAGCCATCTAAACATGACAACTGAGCCCAGCTTCAGTTAAAAAAATACAATAGAGAAAAAAAGTGTAAGCATTTATAAGAAAATAATGTTGTGCATGTATAAAACACTTCTTGGGATTGTGATTTTTCCTGAAGTGCTGTGAGTTGAAAGCTGTTTTTCATTCAACAGTTACAGCTGTGACTCCATCTGCCCCTTCTAAATGTTATTTGTTTCAGGAAGCCTCTCATCCAGAGGACTGATATTTCAAAGGGATTCATAGTTACCCCCTGCCCCCTTTTTGTGCTTCATTATGTGTATGCTGATGAGCTTAGGGTGGTGGCCAGGTGATAAATTGCTAACAGGTGAAAAATTGATAGGTAACCTGTTCATTAGTTAAAAGGTTTGTAAGTTAAATAAGGAAGAAAGGACTATGGAGGATAGGGGAAGGCAGTGGCAGCTTTGTGGAATGTGATTGAAAAGAGTAAGTTTTAATCTGGTTGTATAGGTGGATGTTGCATGTAGTTCATATTGCTTTTTGGCAGGGGTGGCTGGGGATTCCCACTATGGTTGGAGCTTCTTCTTTGGTTCCTTATACATGTGAGGTTTTTCTGCTTGATAGATCATAAATGGATTGCTGAACCTGTGTGTATCCTTGTAAGACTGTACTATTATAATCTTAAAAAAGATAGCAGTGGAGTTTTCTATGGGGAAAAAAAAAAAGTCTTTCTTGTGAAAGCCAGGGGTGGGTGTTCTTTGATTAATGCTTCTCTCAGCATGGCTCGAGATGCACTTCGAAATGTAAGGCCATGAAGTTGTACAGCAGTGCTACCTTCTGCCTAAGTTAGGCTCTCTTCCTTCTTGAAGAAGCTATTAATTTTAGTAAGAATGCAGGGTGCACTGAGATTGATCTTACTTTCCTGACCAAGATCAAAGCATCACATGTGGTGTCTACCTTTGAATTTTAGTAAAATCCTTGTAGATAAATGTTATAGTTTCTGGTGTTATCTTTTAGTCTATGAATTCTCAAGACAGTAAATGCTTTCCAGTATGGCCGTAGTGGGTGGAAGCTACCCCTCTGCTCTCAGTTAGTCACAGCTCACATTTAATGCCTATCAAACCAGTTCCTGAAAACTGGTCCCTATGAGAAACACCTGTAATGAGCTGGACTTTCCTAAAATGAGGCAGCTGCAAATCAGTCAATCCGATTACTTTGACTTAAAGTAGCAGTTTTCTTGTGTAGTCACTGAGGATTTTTCTCTTCTCTAAAACCATTTCTGACAGAACTAGGAGGACTTGAAAATACTACTGGTCAGTCAGGGCTGGTAATCAGCATGAAATTATCTCCGTGTTGGCTGGTATTGGAGTGAGATTGGCCTCTTGTCATTTTTGGCAACAGAACCTACATGTGCAAAATAGACAATACTGGATTCAGGCACAGACTTATGAATCCCCTGTGGCTGTCTCCACACCTATGAAAAGAAAATATATGATATTAGTGATGATGCACCAACTTTAGGAGCTGTTTCAGGCGTTGTCCCCAGAGCATCCAAGGGAGATAAGAGTTAAGTATGTGCTCCAGAAAACTAAGACCAAACACATAAAGTATATTAAACCCAGGCAGCAAATCTGCCAGGTTGTTGTGCACAGAATAAGTCTACCAGGAACTAGAGCAGGTATGTTGGGGCTTTCACAGTTTGTTCTGCAGTAGGAGATTAATATAGACTTCTGCATTGTGTCTACGATACAAGGCTGGGAGCAGGTAACCAGCTGTCTCCTTCTGCAGAGGTTTCCCACTGCAATGAGTAAAGCCTGGAAGAGTTTGTACCACCTGCAATGGACAACCATAAAATAGTCTAAGACACAGCAAACTATTCATATAGCTATTGAAGCATTGTTACCTGACAGCAAACACCGTTTGTTAAAGTCTGTGTGTCAACTGCTCACCAGAGGAAGCAAAGCTTGCTCCCAAGCATGTGGTTTTGAAAGCCTATCACTACCAAATTTTGGCAACATTCACATTGAATACACGGTGATGCAGATATTTTATGCCCAAAGTTACTTTAGTGCTGCAGGCAGCTGTGTTCTAAATTCTTTGGACCTGGAGAGGCATTGCAAGTGGTGAGTAATATGTTAATGTAAATTACAAAAACCTTTTGAATATCTGTGCCTAGCAAACACTGTTGGTAGGGAGAAGGAGAAGTGGGATGGATGACTTGCAACAGCAAACTTTCCAGACGGTCCCTTGAATCATTCAGTAAAAGGTCACTGTAATACAGGGTCACTACTACTAATTTTCGCTACCAGTGACTCTTGCTAGTGGTGTACAATACCATCTTATATCCCTTCAAAAACCTTTTGTTGTTGTGAGCTGTAGTTTGGAGGGAGGATATCTTGTTTTTTGTTGTGGTTCCTCCCCTCCTCCCACCCCACCCCCAATAGAGCAATGGAGAGAACTAAAAGGGGAGAAGCCAATAAAATAGACAAGATTTTTAGGTCATCCAAGATCATCTTCAGCTGAAAATTAGAAGCAGGAATATCAGACTAAGAATGGGGTGAGAACTGTTTCTTTGAGGATGAAAGGATGGAAAAGAGTTTTTAACCCATTCTGAGGTTTGCCAGCCACTTTTTGCTCAGTTGTGGAGCCTTCCTTAAAAACCTGGATTACATTGTTGGGCCACGATCTAAACTAAGATGCTTGTAACAATACAGTCTGTGCTGTAAAGGTGGGAATAACAGTATATAGGAGAGATAGGAATAAATTCTCAATAGCAGAGGAGATGGGGGTCTTGTTCCAGGTTGTGTAAAACCCATGCTGGGCAATCTGTCCATTTATCTCAATCTTTTGGTGAAAATACCATTTTAAGAATTTCCTGTTCTCTTCTCATCCAGAGCCTTATTCATCCCCTCCTTGGCTGAGATGCACAGCTGTTTAGGGGGCCCCTGGGTAACTATACCAGTGAATTGATCAGAGGCCTTTAAAAATCCCTACTGAAAAAGCATAAACCAGCCCTGTGCCTGAGCTAATGGGCCTTACCTATTTTAGCAAGGTACTACTTCAGTCCAAGATCCCTGTGTGGAGCTCACACACACTTCCTCAGCCTGGATGTAGCTTGGGGACCCAGGAGTGGGGCCCCATCACGTGCTGTAGGTGAGCCTGGTTTACCCCATGTGCTGGCCATCTCTTTGACTATAGGAATCCTGACTGGCTCTGTAAGAGGGTCTTTCTTAAAGACACCCTGAATTATTCCATCTTAATGTGTTTAAGGGTTCTCCTGACAGGACTTCTTTGAGCACCATGTCCTTAAAACTTAGGCAAGTAGTAGGGACATATGAGGATATAAATGCATACGTAATCCTCAAACTGGCAGCCTTGTGAATACACATCTACACAAGCCAAGCCTATGGCTGGAGGTATGAGTAGTCCATGAAAATAAACAGGATCAGAACAGCAGCCAGTGATCTGGTAGTCTGTACAAGGTGGGATTTCTTCCACCCCTCCTCGCCCCTTAGGTTTCTTCAATATAAAATATACATCCATAGTAATATTTTTGCTGTTTTCATGAACAGCTCAGCTATGTGGATTTCAGTTGGCTTAAATTTAAAATTTTTGTTGATAACTTGCATTTTGAGTAAACTTCACCATTTTTTTAATGATGAGATCTACAAAAACTTGATATCATTAAAAATACGTCTGCGGAGAAAAGCCCCAATATGAAGTTTGTTCAGGATGTTTCAAAGAAAACATAGTTATTGCAATAGCTGTTGATCCAAAACACTTCACATGTGGGAAAGCTTAGCTGAATAAAACACTTCATACATATAAAGATATACGTATAAGGGTATCTATAAAACTAGGCATAGAACTTGACCATTTAAACTCTTAATCATGAGTTTAAATAGTGAGCTCTAGTTCATTTACTTTTCCCACTATTTCATATGCAGATTTATGGGTGTAAACTCTAGGAAAGAGATGCAGTTTGCATGTGGTATCCTGCTTCATCTGTCCTTTTTAAAAGGCTCACACCAATCTGGTTATCTTTTGGGATGGCCCACCTTCATATGGTGGGAATAGTTTGTTTCCTTTTATTTTTGTATTGTGGGTCTGTGTTTTAGACAAGTGCCTTAAAAGTATACTGTTGGCAGGACATGGCTAGAGTTTTTCAGAATATTATTAGCTTATCAAGGCTGGAACTTGCTAGATAAACTGTTGTAATGTATGCCAGTATCATGCCACTGGAGCCTTTTAAAGTAGTGTAACTTAATGCTAGCTATCAATAGTTTAGCAGTTCCTGTACTTGGAATTTAAATGCTGGAAGATTTGGCTTTTTACTGGGTTCACTAGAAAGTTATTAAGAATTACATGCCAGAACTTCATTTTTTCATCAAGCTTAAGTTTTAAGAAGTCTATGTTGACTTCATGCTGAGGTCTACATGCACACAAATTGGTGCATGGACAGCTTCATCCTGTGTGGCAGCCTCCAGCAGCTTCCCTGCCCCAGGATGAGAGCTGTGGTGGATCTGTGGGCACCTCACCCTGTGCAAAAGCTGCCTCTGACTGCATGTAGATGAGTGCCCATTGCTCTCCAATGCCACTTGGCCTCGAATGTTGAAACAGAGCTGAGCAGGGGGTTCTGGCCCAGGAGCAGGTGGTTAGAGTCAGCTCTGTGGCAGGGTGGAGATAAGGGGCTGGAAAGCTGCTGGATGCTGCATGGGGAAGTCAGGGACGGCTGCTGCTGATGGTAAAGTACCCTGCTGTGGCATCCCCTACATGAAGGATTTCCAAACCTGTGCATCCAGCACAAGGAAGGGCTCATTAATGGATCCTAGGATGTAATTAGCCTTACTGAATGGATCAAAGTGCTTACTTGCTACAGCCATGCTAAAATCCTGCAAACCACTGCCACACTTAGCACAGTTTGAATATTTCATACTTTTCTGGTTTTAGTTTAGGTTGAGTTTTCTTATCTGCTTCCACCTGGGTCACATGAGTGTAAACAGATCAATTTGTCTCTACGGATATGATTCTAGAAAACTGGGAAAGCCAGTTCAGTCCAAAACACCATCAGCAGAAATGATGATTTTAACACTCATTGACCAATCCTATACTGCTTTTGTTTCCTCTCTGTTCCGGAAAATTATCTGGTTACCCTAAAACAGCAAAGTCTAATTTATTGAATGGATTCTGACATTCACACAGTGTTCCTTGGCAAATGCCAGTTTTAAAAACAAATTGTCTACTGCAAAATAATGCAGGTATTCATGAGCTTGTTTCACTGAAAGTCAATGTGATTGAAGACTTAAAGTTTAAGAAATGGTAGTTGTAAAATAATTCAGGTCCTTGAAAACTTTATCCTCAGACTTTCTTGTTAATGTTCTCCCAGAAGACTGCTAATAAACTGAGGACGATGGGTACTCACTGACTTTGCTTTTCAAGAGTTATACCTATGTGCTAGACACCTAGGCAGATTGCTGCCAGAGATATACAGCCAAAACAAAACTGGCTGTAACTGCCATAAAAGCCAACTCTGTATCAGCCCAGCTCTGCAGTGTCTCACAGGACCATTGACGTTGTTCTTATTTCCTGTAGTCTGGTCAAGCGCCTGGCCTCAGCGATTCAGGTGCTCCGCACAGAGACAACACTGGAAAATGTCAGCACTTGGAATAGGGACGAGTAATAAATTTGGGGTTAGGAAGCTGCTGGAGGTGCTGGTGCCTGACGATGGAGGTAGCACCCATTTCTGTGCTTTTCAGGTGTGTCTTTCAGGCAGCTGTACGGTTCATGCTACTTGAGAAGAAAAGCAGCAGACTGGTTCTGCCCCTTACTGGGAAAGGCACAGGAAGAGTAAAGTACCAACAGTCAGTATACATAGAGGTGTGCAGCCGTACTCTGTATTACTGTAGTGAAGCTCACCAAAACAAACTTATTGACTGGAATACACACCTGCTGAGCGCTGAGCCCCTGCCTTCAGGCAATAGGATCACAGTCTTCTGGATGACTGCTACTCTCTGTCCTTGAGTAAGCAGGTCTTAATTCCTCTTCTGGATAATGTATGACTAAGAGTAGTGGGACATCCAACTACCAGTTGGAGTACAGTCAAAATTATCTTCCCAATGCCTTATTTTGAGCTCTGTCTCTTTCTCTGCTTCATCTAAAATGTCCACTCCCTATGCTTCCAGGACTCTGCTAAGCAGGCGTGCTGTATGCATCAGATCTCTTTAGCCTGCCAATGTGTCTATTCCCTTTGCTCAGCCATTAGTGACAGGATACCATCCATTACTCCACTCTGCTGCTGTTCCTCCTTCAGCACTGCCTTTTATTAAGTAACATACTTCCTGACCTTTCCCAAAGAACCCTGCAGCCTGCTGTGTTTGTCTGTAGTTAGCTCAAAGCACTCCGAAACAGCAGGGTCTGAGTCCTGTTGGTTTTTTGGGTTTTTTCTTTTTTAGCTGGGCACTCAGTACAGTGAGATTTACATACAAATTGGGATATTAATGAGACTCAACTGTAAAATTATTAACTTGCTTAGTGTCCTCAGTAATGTCATTCAAAACCAGGGAGCTCAGATACTGCCTTTGGGTTTACCCAGACTGGAAAAAAAACCCCACACCAATAAACCAAACGAACCAACCCCACCCACCCCCTCCAAAAAAAAACCCCAAAACCCAACCCAAAAAACATTTAGGATGAAAACAAGTCTGGGTTGTTCTCCGGTTCACATAGCTACTTGTATCTGAAATAAAG
Organism: Ibycter americanus; assembly: GCA_035590275.1. Classification (NCBI taxonomy): domain Eukaryota; kingdom Metazoa; phylum Chordata; class Aves; order Falconiformes; family Falconidae; genus Ibycter; species Ibycter americanus. The sequence goes on from JAVJGI010000040.1 coordinate 60,238,159, forward strand.
TGTGATGACTGTCACTTAAAATGTCTCCATGCTTCTGAGGCCAGAAGTTGTGACCTTTGCTGTCACTAATGGGAATGCAGAGGCAGGTTGGACATGGCATCAGAAGCTGCTTGGAGTTACCCTGTCACCTGCCCAAGTAGAGGTGTACCATCACGATATGATGATATCATAACCAAAAAATGTGCTAGGTTTTATATTTGTCATTTTTCCCCCTCAATCCTTCCATTCACCTTTTCCTGAAAGCAGGATTTTTACTGCTAACATTGTGAGAATCACACATGCTGTATTTAATTGTAGTTAAGGGATGTAATGTGAGGTTGGGGAACTATTTCACATGTTTTGAAAGACAACCCTAGCACGTAAACCTATAGACTGAAATTCTTGGAGTGCCTCTGTTGTCGTGTCCCCCCAGCTCAAACTGCTTATTTGCTAATAGCAGAGACTTTTGTCTGGTGTGAAATGTTCAATTTTATTTTTATTCAGCCATTGCAGCCAGACTGTGGTACTGTTATTCACATTGTGTACTCCCCTAGGCTTGCACTTCAAAAGTTATTAAACCACCTCTCTCCCAGTGAAACTCTCCTTAAAATCTGTTCCTTATTCTTCAGATAACCCAGCTGCCATCTGTAGATTACTCACAAGGTCATTTATGGCTCACTTTAAGTGAGGGTGGCAGAACCTGGCATTGGGAATAGCTTTGTACTGCATACAAAATAGAGAAGGTAGTGGATGTGTTTGAAGACATGTGCTGTTAATCTTACGTATGTGAAGAGGCTTGCTTCAGACTGCATTCATGTTTCTTGGCAGCAGAAGACAAAGTGTGGATGTGACAGCTGCCAGTGCAGGGGCTGAGGTTAAGGCTGCAGAGCTCTGTGTGGGCAATTCCATCCCATCACAAGTTTCTGGGGGAACAGCATGGCATTAGTCAGCTGGGCTGCAGGTGTTTGAGCCTAAACAGGTTGTTTGAGACAATTAAATAATTTAGTTACAACAAATTTTTTTGATCTTTCTAGACAAATAAAATACTAGGTCAAACTGCTGGTGTTTAGTATCCCTGTAGAGCTCTGTAGATCTTTTTAGAGTAAGCATATTCTCAAATTTGTGTATGGAGACTAAGAATATGACTGAGGAACAAAGGTAAAAAGAGTGCACACGTGCACAGCTTTCTGAAGCAGGCTGTTCATTTTTCCACTGATTAAGCCCATATAGTATTTATCAATGTGACAGAAGGGCTAAACTCAAGTGGGAAGGTACCCTGGGCCAGAATCTAATTTTGTTTGTGTCAGTGGATATGTGAGGTAATCCAGATGATTTCAATGAAAGACACTTAGGGATCGACAGAACCGAGATGAAGATGTAAGCCATGAATTGTCCACCTTTGCATCACTCCTCCGACTCAGAGGTTGTCTGGGGGGTTCTTGCTTTGATAGCACTGTTTTTTCCTCACAGAGGACCTGTCAGCAGGCCAGACAGGCCCTTTCAAACCGAGGGCAGTGGCGCTTCTGACGTGCCCAGCAGTGACCTAGGGACACGGCATGTGGTGGGACCTGGGGGACCGAACCTCCACAATCTCCATAGTCTTTCCATAGTGCAGTAATAAAAACCACCTCACAAAGTGCCCCATTGAATTCTACAGTTTACTAATTTTATGACCTTTTCATATGTTAAAGCATATGGCCAGTGTGCCCTAAGATGCTGAGGCATAGGACGTAACACTCCCTCTCACATCCCTAAGCCTTCTGGGGGTTGAATGTGTAAGAGTAGAGAAGTTTGACCACCCTTTGCCCCTATGCCGCTGAGGAGCTTAGCGAGGAGAGCCCCGTCCCTTCCTGCTGCTCAGGTGAGCTGTGCCAATTCTCCCTAGCAGCACAATCCATTACTGGGAGGGTGAAGAGCAGGGTCAGAGTGCTCTTCTTTGACAGGGTGCTTTTCCCAACACATTGCTACCTGGCTGCACCATACGCTGAGCAACCTGTTTAGCTAGGCCAGATGTGACAACTAAAAGAAAAACATGATGTGCTGGTGCATCAACCTCCAAATTCCCAGCAGCAAAGCAAGCATCCTTAATAAGCAGGTAGCTCTAACCAGACATAAATACACAACATTGCTTATGGTCTGCATCTTGCATGTAGATGTAGATTTTTTTAAAAATCCAGCCAACCAACCCTGCAGTTAAAGCTGAGGAGCTTTCTGCTTGTCCTGCATAGCAGACTGCTGCTTTTCAGAAGTAATTTTCCAAGCCTTCGATCCATTTAGAAGCTTCAAACAGTGGATACTTTTAGCACCCAGTATTTTTGAGCAGGCCGCTTGATGATGAGTTGCTGCATTATGAAAAAGGGTGGGCAGCTGGAGGAACTCCATGCAGCAAGGCTTTTAAATGATCTGTATGTGAAGAGAGACATTGTTGCGACCTGAGCTACAGTGGCAGGGGGTGGAAGGATGTTGCATGTTTTTGTGTCTGAAGTCCAGATTCTGACTAAACCCTGTGTGGGTCCTGGCATCTGATGCTGAGCTGTCCTCATTCCCAGCAGGGTACATCACATATCTTCTTTCCAGCCCCGTGGGCTGGGGGAGGGAAAAGCGTGGACCAAATATAACTGGGATTAGAATTCGGCCCTTAAATGGCTTTATTAAACTGTGGGAAAGCCATAATGTTGCCAACCAGCCAGGAGGAGAAAGTATTGAAAGGTGATCGCACTAAACACCTCCCCCATTTCAAAGCAGAGGAAGGCCTTTGTGTTGGAAATTCTATTCTCCTGACCAAAATAGAAAATGGCATGGCAACCTCCCCTTTTTTGGTTCTTTTCAGGTGCTTATACATTACATGTTATGAATATATATAGGAAATTTTGCTACACTATCCATAGGCTTATTTTCATTAATTCATGCAGTTATGGGCATATTGAAGTTCGGGATTGACCATGGTGTTTCTGTAGTTCTGGATTTTCCATCTGATGTGGTTTTGAAAAATACTAGTAATTCCTTGCAGAAATCTTTTGTTTCTAACCACAGCTCATGGATATTCTCCAGGCAGAATGTCAAAAGTTGTTCTGAACTTCCTCCTCCTGCTTTCTATTAAAGACTGGTTGATCTTTCTTGGTTTACCTTGCATTTGAGCTATGGTGTTGGGACAAGTCTGTTCTATATACATATAATCAAGTCCTTTCACCAAACTTCCCCATGGCGTGTTCCAGCATAGATTAACAATGACCACTTCAGGCATAACCCACATGTGGCAGTTGTGGGTAGCGAACAAGATGTTAAATATCTCCTACAGAGAGAATCACAGGACCGGCTGCAGTCTCATTAAGTCTCTTGTACTCTCCCATTCTGATTTTGCCATTTAAATTCTCCTGAAGAGGGAGTATTGGCTTTCCAGAAGAGAAGAAACATTGACTATTTACTGAGCAACAGCTGAAAGCTATCATTTTTAATCTTACAATTTCTTTTGACATCGAATGCTTACACTGGAAGGCACATTTTTCACTACAAACTATTCATATTTTGCTTTGCAGAGCAAAATAAATGATTAAAGCAGCAGCTATTCCCAGTTTACAATCACTTCTTCGAGACAGTAATAACAATTGACCTGAGGTTAGTCTCTCTATAAATTATATTTGAAATCCTGTAAGTTGCAAACAAGCACAGCCAGACTGTCCCCAAAATGTATTTTCCAAGAGAGAAAGTTACCTCAGCAAGTACATAGAGTGATACTTGCTTTGGTGTTTAAGTGCTGGTGCGCTAAACTGGATTCAAATGCTTGTGTCCCATATGTGAGAAGTATAGTGTTTTGCTAGTCATTAACAAGAAAAGTATTATGGTTAATTTGAGGCTTTTCTAAAGCCTTTTTTGGCAATTATGCTATGAAAGGGAGCAGCTGAAATAATAATAAAACTTTATATTTACAGGGAACTTTCATCTGGGAATATCAAAATAATTTATAAGCCTAGTTAAGTCTATCTAGGTATTTTTCTAGGATACTGCTTTCCTGTGGCAATTGGTAAGCAAGTAATTTTATCCTGGTTTAGTAGAAGGGTGAACTGGGGCACAGAAAGGGTAAACAACTCGTGCAGGGCTACTGCAGCAGATCACCAGGGGGTTAGCCAAGATTCATGTGCACAGAGGTGGGTTTTGCATTGCTCGACTCATGACTGGTTTGATTTACTTTCTGATTTCTGACAGTAGGGAGCTTCTCACTGCCAAAAGCCTTTCCCCCATCAGTGCAGAGTATTCAAGTCCTAAGGATCTACCTCCAGGTGCTGGTAGCTGCTTGCCTCCCTTTTAATTTAATTCATTCCCAAGGGTCACTTGGTAAGTCCCTTTCAGGTGCCCAAATCGCCATCTTCCTCACTCCAGAAAACTGGTCTCTGCAGTGGGCATCACCCATCCTGAGTGAGGAGCCCAGGTGGGACATGGGGCACCCAAGTGATGGACTCACAAAGAGCCACATTTACTGGGGAGGCAGAGATGCTTCTGCTGAAGTCCTTATTCCTAATAAGCATCCCAAGGTACACAGAGCACAGCAACCCTTCAGCTGGAAGTGGTGAAGGTCCACCGCACGATGCTAAGTCCGTGGCTGAGAAGAAAGGATCAAATTTCCTGCCCAGTTGAATATGAGACCACTTTATACATCTGTGTGTGAGAAGCACCCAAAAACCTAGGGAGTCTGTCAGCCACTTAAGAGACACATGCCTTTAAGACACACGGAGTCACTCTGATCTGAGATCTTCAGGTCTCTTTCTTGAAACAAGCTAACCCCTTGCTCCAAACAGCTCGTTTCTGTCTGAAGCTGCAAATCTAACATCTTTAACAATAAGATAATTTCAGAGGCTATAAATCAAATTACTCTTCCTCATTAAAGGAGGAATTCCCCATCTTTCATGGCAGAAAGGCTGTTAAAGCACAAGGATACTCCCTGCACTAACCCCATGTCTCTGTCAATGGTCTGGGCTTGATCTGAAGCAGAATAAGCATTGAGCGCTCTGGAGAAAGAAATCTTCTAAATGCACTCATTTCTGCTGCCCATGTGAAATCTAACGGTGAAAACTCTAACTGGGAAACCTATATCTATAATTTCATAATAAACCTTTAGGCAGGTGCCAATGCATAGTCCTATGGACACTTGCAAGAAGATGATGACTGCTGCTTGTTCATGTGTTTTGGGCAGAAAGTGTTTAAAGGAACAAATTGAGGAGTGAAAAAAAGAACTCTGCATTGTAATTCATTGTCAGTCACATGAAAGGATCATTTTTTTTTTGGCAGAGGTTCAATAACATTTTAAAAAGCGCCCTTTTCCTTTCTGGGATGCAGCATATGAGCCTTTAATTGCAGGCATATTGGAGATTTTTCACCCTGGGCCACTCATTTTGTTTCAGTATCTCCCCTCTTAAGGGGTGTCGTCTTGCAACAATTTATAGCTGGGACTTTCAGACAGGAGGCATGGTTTAGAGTGCAGTGTAGGGCTCTGAAAACCTGACAGCGCGTGGGAACAGTTCTGAGACACCAGCACCTTTGCAGGATCAACAAGCTGACTGTTCAGCTCATTAGATGAGGGGAGAGTGGTGGGTGTTGTCTCCCTTGACCTCAGCAAGGCTTCTGACGCTGTCACAGGTAAGCTCAGGCCATGTGTGCTGGATGAGGGGACAGTGAGGCGGGTCGAGAACTGGCTGATGGCAGAGCTCAGGGGGCTGTGACCAGCAGC
>JAVJGI010000040.1:60244580-60277650 GCA_035590275.1 Ibycter americanus
GGAGCACTGGCACAGGCTGCCCAGAGAGGGTGTGGAGTCTCCTTCTCTGGAGACATTCAAAACCCGCCTGGACACGGTCCTGTGCAACCTGCTGTAGGTGACCCTGCTTTAGCAGGGGGTTGGGCTAGCTGATCTCCAGAGGTCTCTTCCAACCCTGACCATTCAGTGTGATTCAGGTAAGGGGGCACTGAAAATAAGCACTTGCCTCTGAAAGTCTGGATTTAGACCACATACCCCAGTTATAAGAGATCTCAACATGGAAAATACCTTTTGTTTACTGGAATGTACTGTGCTGCTAATTCAAAACTCTGGAACACCACTACTCCATCAAAGAAAAGGCAAATCATGTATCTGCATAGCTTGTACTCAGGTACACTCAGGGTTGTGGGGTTTTTTTGGTTTTTGTTTTGTTTTGTTTTTTTGGGTTTTTTTTGTTTTGTTTTGTTTTTTGGTTTTTTGTTTTGTTTTGTTTGGGGTTTTTTTTGTTGTTTTGGGGTTTTTTTTTTACTATTATCTTTATTTTGCTAGTGATTCTGTTCTATTAACATGACTAGATGTGCAGATCCCAATGTCATTAATGGGTTACAAAAACCTGAAAAGAGCAGGGGCCAAGCAGTTCTAATGGCAATTTTGTTCATTAATGAACTCCAACTTCAAACACACCCAAAGCAAACATATGTACAGAAGTCTTAAAATCAGATCTGTTGAAGGGATTCCATTCCAGGACATTTTATTAACCTCCACATAAATGATTACACTTGAACTCCACATGTTTTGATTTGTAATTGCTCAAAAAAAATCAACAGTGTGTGCATCTCAGATACCTGGTTGAAATATTTTGTGCAAGTGAATGATCAAAAGCAGGTGAAATGCCTCATTCTGTCTTCAAACGTGTTCAAAAATCAGAATAATTCTTAGCATTTGGTCAATTTTATTAATGCTTTTTGTCTTGGTTTCTTAAGTCTTTTTAGAGAAACATATTAATCTGTGACATGTTTTATGAATTCAAGGACATTTTATTTAGTGACCTGTTTAGACATGTACATGCACAAATTAATTGCTAGTTACTTCAAGATATGCAGACAAACCAGCGTATTGAATAAAGTCCTTTTATTGGTTGTTACCTATTTGAAGAGCATTAATAAGTTAAGAAACTGACATGTTAGCATAAGTTAGTAAAAGGAAAATTCTCATGCAAAATGAATAATGCAGAGGCTCACCTTCCAGCAGCTGAGACAGGGTTTTGGTCTGATGGTTTGTGTGTACTGGGAATGTTTGCATTAAGAATATCATTATAGTTTGGCTTTTCTTCAGCAGTTGATCGTGACAGTGACTAACAGAAACGTAATCTTTGGACTATTTATTATATGTCTTTGTTTTAATAAGCATTCAGCCAATTTAAAAATAATTTTGCTGTTGTTGATCACAATTTTACAGGCTTCTTGAGTGACTGCAGAAGTTCTCTCCAGTGTGTGTGGAAATGTACCTTCAATATGTACCTTTAATGGTCTTAGGAAGAAGCTAATTAAAACCAGTATTTTAAAATGAGCAATGTCACTTTAAATCAGAAAGCTTTCATATGTCTTTGATTCTGGTACCATTAATTGTTTTCACTTGAAAACTGCTATAATTTATGGGAAAACATTAGTCTGTTGTAGAACAACATGTAACTGGGATTTTGTAATCCTTCTGAGCACTATTAAAATGATTTCCCACAATTGTTATTTCCTTTAGGACAACAAAGTGTCCTTATTATCATTGTGTCCCATATACATACCAATTGTCTGTAATAACTTCTCTGGCTGGCAATCAATGCCTTTTATGGGAATTTTTTTTTAATCTGTAGTCTTACCTTTCACATGGATAATATGTCTCAAACATACTTTTGACTAATGTGTATTTCTGTTTATATGTATATATGCATACCTGTTAGGCTGATCTTTAATTTGATGATCATTGAATGTGTGTTAAGACTAATTACTTTCACTGTTTCCTTTGACTGAAGCATTTTAAAAGTTTATGGTACTTCAAAAGTTGCTAACATTTGGTTTCTGTTTGGGATGAAGTCCTGAGCCAGCTTATTTTTTTTCCTCTCTTCACCCTCCTTCATCCCCCAACCTGCCTGTCTAATATCTGAGCAATTTAATCATGTGATTAATGTAAAATGAAGATCACCCAGGCTTTCATTCTCTGTAAGATAAATAATACTTCAAACATAATGTAGTTGAAGAGCCTTGCTTTTTGTGTTTTTTTTTCTTCTTTTTTCTGAGTGCAATAGATGATCTGTGCAAGAGGGACCAGTGAGGCTAATGCTGTGTTCCCTGCAAGGTTCTGGTGTGATGATAATGTTATTTTAGGGCATCATTATTGATATTGGCTAGCATTACTCTGAGCCTTTAATCAAAGGGAAGAAGTGATAAAGACATCTTTATGATACGCCCTATGCGATAAGCACAAGAAACATGGAAAAAGATTAAAGACTTAGTATCATGAGCCTCGGAGAAAAGGGTCTTTGTCATGTTAAAAATAAAGTTGACCAGATATACTCATTTAGGCATGGCAGCCCTTATTTTCTCATCAAACCCATCCCTGGTTAGGCTTTTAAAATCAAAACCTTAATTTTGCCTTTGTCTTTGAGCTCCTGTAACGCTTGTTACACTGCTCTGTGACCAAGTTGTACAAGGCACTTCAGCTTGTGCCTTTTTTCTGAATGTGAACAATCAAAACAAGCTGGAAATATGTGCTTCTATTCCTTACCAAATCAGAGGATCAAGTGACAAAGTTTGTCCCTTGCTGACCTGTTCCTGTGTGTGAACTTCTTCATAGTTGTATTCCAGCGAGGCAGGCTGACAAAAAAAAACAGCAGTGGTAAGTGCAATTGTCTTAATGGAAATGACTCAACCTGCACATCTATTGCTTTGAAAGTTCCTAAAGATTTAAAAAATAAAAACAGATGTAAAATACCAACCTGGCCACCTGCCCCTGCAGCACACACCCACCAGGACTGCATATGCTTGCTGCTGTTTGAGGATGAGCTTTGTCAGAAGCAGTGGCATCTGGCAGGGAGGATTCTGCATTTACAAATTAAAGGTTCATGTGGTTAACCAGCTCTTCTACTTCAGGGTCAGACACAGCTTGTGGGAGCATTTTCTCATTAGATTTTACAGTTTAGAACCAACTGAACATATCAGCCTGCAGGACTGCTGAGAGGTTAATTTTGACAGTGGGATTTTAACAGGACTATTTGCATACAGCTATGTGCTCTGGAATGAAGAAGTATTTTCCATTCACTCAAGCAGTTGACTGTGTAGGTTCCTAGCTTAAAGTGCAGAGAAGAAAAGGGAAAGCTCTAAGAACTACACATCAGGACAGCAAGAAGCTTCTGGACATATCCTAAAATACAACCTTCAGTTATGTATCAGGCATTTATTCTATCACTATGACTCCATTAAGCTGACACTCAGTGAATCCCCACCCCCTTCTGTGTTTTTGCAGCAGAATCACAGCTCTAGGAGAATCTATATTATTAGTGTAAGTTTTGTTTCCCTGTTTTCTTTATGCAACTGTTGTCTGCTTTTGAATTATTTTTAGGAGAAGTCTATCTTTCAGATGCCTTTTTCCATAGGGTATAACTGTTGTTTCATGTCTATCTGGAAGCATTACTGGCTTTTGCTCGGAGACTGTAATGGAAGAAGAGTTGTTTGGGGTTTAAAAGTTCTTAAAAAATAATTTGATTACCATTAAGTAGAAACACTTTTAATGCTTTCCTATCCTAGAATGGAGTTATCAGTGTTGACAGAAAGCCTCAGGGGGTGGAGGAAATAATAAGTAGTCTTCCAAAGTGAAGGATTATATATGTATCCAAGCATCTAGCAGTTCAGATACTAATAGTTTATCTTCAAATCAATAGGAAAAGCCACATGGCAACATGATACCTCCTGCTGAAATCCTATTCCATTCTTTAGGATTATACCGCAGGATTACAGAGAGAAGAGGCAGGGAGATGGATTTATAAAATCCTTCAGAGGAATTTCACATCCATCATTCCCAAATGATGGCAGAGGAGCCGGTGCTGGTCTGGGATGCCATGGATCATGCTGATGCCTGTTAACCAGCATTGGAAAGGCTCCACCGGTGTACTTCAGATCCCCTCCAGTCCCCCAGGTTGTGACACAGTGCCACAGCCTTTTCCCTACACTGGGACCTGGTGTGCAAAGTGCATCCTTTGATGCATGGCAGGTTGCTTGGTGGGCTGGGCCCCAGGCTGCATGTCTGTGTGATGGTTTACAAGGAAAAGAGGCATGTGTAGAGCCATCACGCATCCATATCCAGTAATTGGTCTGACTTCTTTAGGCCCTTGTATTGTTAGGAACTGGGGTAAGTAAAGATGAATGATCTCTTCTGTGGTCATTAAATTACAGCAGAAACCTCCTAGGGGGCAGATGAAGATTGTCTGGCCTCTGCTTCCTAATGACCCTTTTCCTGGAGAGTGTCAAGCTAAATTTGTAGTTGTGTCTCTTTGTTTAAACGTTGGCTTTCAATTTATTACTTAAGGGACCCAGCCTCAAATTGGAGATGGGTCATTATTTGCCCTTCTTAATGGTAAACTGAACTGTGCACACAAACATGTCAGAAACAGTTGAGGGTGAAACGCTTTCTAGTCTGGCAGCCCATCACTTTATGTTGGTGTCACTTGATTAACATAAACTGTCAGTGATCATGGCAATTAGAGAAAAGTGCAGTTTTATTACCTGGAAACTCAGCAAGACAGTTGTTATTGCTTTGATATGGCAGTAGGATGGAGAAATGATAGCTCTGGGACCGTGACACCCAGCGTTGGGTGTCGTGCAAGCATAAACCAGAAAGCCTCTTTCCACCTCCTCGCACTTGAAGAAGAGGGGTTCTGGCCTCCTTGGCCACAGACCATTTTCAGGCAGCCAGTAGGCATCCTCCGTAAATGTCTGGGCAGGGGTCCTTAGAGCCTGTCAAAATCCAGCTCAGTGTTAGGCACAAGTAAATAAACAATGTCCTCTGGAGACACAGCCATGCTCTTTCCAGGTCCTGGTAGGCTTCCTCGGTACTAGGGATATCAGTAGGCAATAATATTAATCTGTCCAGTAGTTTTTCCCCTTTGTAGGATTTGCATCTCTCATTAATTTTTGTTGACTGTAGAATATTTAAATACCTAGTAGTGGATTAAGCCCACAAAAAGAAGTATGGTATTCTTGGTTTGTGATCTAAGTAGTGCTCCCCAGGTAATCCTTTGCTTTTTTCTCCATCACTTGGTGAAATGGAGCTACATGTGTCTGCTTGAAGGAAGCCTTATGGGAATAAGAGCTGTTAGAGCATGCAGATCAGGGGTGAAGGACCTAAATAAACCTCATTTACTGTAGGTAACAGAGTGCATATATTAGTGTGTGCATTCAGCATTTCCCAGCAGAATTATGGCTGATGCACAGTTTCCTTTGTTGTATAAGGGATTACGATAGATGATCAAGACTAAGCTGTGCTGGCAGAGTTTCACTCAGTGCTGAGATGTTTCTTCTGACGTGTAACTGTCTCCCAAAAATGAGCCTCTGCTCATTTAAGGCACAGCTACCGTTTTTGCTCCGTCCCCGGTTTAAAAGCAGTTTTACTCCTTAAGCATATGTGAGAGTGATACTATTCTGCAGTCCAGAAATGTTTGAGGGTTGGGGTTTTCTTCAGCATCCTTATATTTACTTGTTTGTTTCTTTGTAACATCATGTTTCTGCTTGGAAATATGTTTGGTTACACAGGAAGAGTATCCATTGCAATTTATTCTTCCTGACCTTTTATGAAGCTAAAATAAACTGCTTTTTGGAAACAAACCAGAGGCTCTCCTTCTCTGTTCCGTTCAAACAAATCTGACCTTACAGTTGTTTCTCATGGAGACAACAGAAACTTCTCTTTGAGTCAGTGAAAAGGAAGCAGGAAAGGGTAAAACTTTCCTATGCTGATCTCACTCTTTTTGAAGTATTCAGATTTTCATTAAAGGATACTGGATTTTTCAAAACTTTTCTTGTATTGACTGAGCTGCTTTGCCTGTTGTGCCCTATGCACTCAACCTTTTGTTGCTTTAACTGAGCATCTGGCTTCCCACCACAACCCCTGTGCATATATATGTTCACTCTTGTGGAGCCCTGACATGGCTGCTGATGTTCCCTCTAATGAGTAGCCAGAAGGGATGAAAAGTTGTGCAGAAACCGGACTGAACTAACGATGTAAGTGACTGCAAGCCCCTCACACAGCCCTTGCATGAATTTTAGGGGATATTCTCCCCGTAGCTGTAGGCGTCATGAGCTGGCAGTCCAGCAGTGAGTAATGGACAGCAAGGGTGGTATAGGGTATTGCATGGGAAATACAGAAAATCCTGACAGCTGATGAGGGTTCAACACTGGCACTTTTATGGTCCTGGCGGTCACAGTAAGGGATGTCCCAAGCACAGCATCCGCTTGTAGCCTATGCTGCTCAGGTGGGTTGCTGGAGCATGGAGATGCAGGTGGTGTCCTGTAGGCCTAGAAGTCCTAGAGAAGCTCTGATGTCTTCTCTTGTGCACCTTATCTCAGCTCCAGCTCTTCCCAGGGAGTGCTCAACTTGGTCTAGTAGAGAGTCAGCTGACTTGTATACATAACTTTTTACTTTTTCAGGCTGGGGGTGTGTTTGGAAGAAGACAATGTCAGGCTTTGATGGGCAACGACCATGAAGTTCTCAGTCTGAACTATGTGCATCTGTCTTAACCAAGTCTGAGGCTTCCAATTGTGCAAAGTACTTTAAAATCACTCTCCAAAATGAGTATGTAATGAACCATCCTGCACATTGTTGGGAAAAACAATGCTTTTGGAGGAGATCAGGAAAGATTCCTTTCTGACAATTATTTTTAACAATGTAATACAATTTCGCTGAAAGTTGGGGAACAGCTGGGGGCAAGGAGAGAAACATCCCTCCCTTTGGTTAACCTTGCTCGGGAAATGTGAATCACTGAACTAAATAAAGTTTGTAAAAGATGCTTTGAAAATACTATGCTACGCCCTATAATTCAGCTAAGAATGAAGGAGGAGGGAAAAGAAAACATCAGAAGTCTCTGCTTCTTTTTATATTGCTTCCTGGCACATTTCTGTTTCTTCTTTCTCCCCCTCCCCGCACCCCCCCCCTTCTCTGACAAAAATTTTCTTTCTGGTTTTGTTTTGTTTTGTTTTGTCTCTCTCTCTCTCTTAATCCTTTTCATTTTGTGAAGCTGGTACCATAACCTTAACAACAACCTTGTTGTCTACAGACAACAATGAGAAATGCCAAGGGAGAAGGGAGTCCTGTTGGGATCGGAGGACAACAAAGACAGTTTTTTAACATTTTTATTAGGACCTCATGATGTACACATGAAAAATTAAGTTCAGAACATGAACTGCTCTTCAGATGGCGCCGTTTAAATCTGGAGGATGTTAACATTCCTGCTGCATGACAAAGGTCTGCCACCCCCTGTGTTGATACTCATCCTGCTCAAAGGGGCAATAACATCTAAGGATGAACAGAGGCTGTGGCACCAAATCCTGCTTGAAGGCTACTTTCACAGATTTATCCTGGGATTTTCTAGCATTCCTTGTCAGGGCCAGTTTGCCCTTGAGGGCTAGGCTGTATGGCTCTAGCTCTTTGCAGGGCTCCAGATGTATCATCATTTGCACACATTTGGATGTACGCTTTGCCAGAGAGGATAATTAATGGTAGAGGAGGAAAGGCAGCAGGAAAGTGTCGGCCCCAAAAGTATGGAAACAGGGGTTTCAGCACTGTTTTAACAACTGCTGTCATAGTGAGGTGACATCATGGGGAAAGAGTGTAACCTGTTTGTATGGACAAATTAATCCACAGGTCCTCCTATGCTGGCCTGAGTGGAGCACTGGGAGCTGACGGTGGCACGTGGTGGCTGGGTGACAGCAGGTGGTGGAGGCCCTGGGCTTGCAGCTGCAGCAGTGCATTCCCCCAGCCCTTGGGGCAACAGGGTGTGAAACCCATCCCTGTGGTGTCTGTCTGGCATTTGGTCTGTTTCATAGAAGTTTAGCACAGGAAGTATGTGCGATTCACCTGAACAACGTCCCCCTGGAAAATGCCTGAATCTGCTCTGCTCTCTTAATGGCAAAGAAAGCACCAATGAAACTGTATGGTCTTATTTTCCCATCCTTTCTAAAAAGCCATACTGCTGGGGGGACCACTGCTGCTCTGTCCTTTCCCTGGCCCTGATGTATGCCTTGCAGGCAGCTCGGAGGGGTTAGTACCTGGGGGTAAGCAGCTGCCCGGGCTTTGTGGGGAGGTGGCAGCTCTCGCTGCAGGAGATGCATCAGGAGAGCAGAATGGGTCCACAAAAATGGCTTGTCATCTGCTTTTCCATCTCTGCTTTGCTGCTTAACCCCTTGCCCCTCCTCATAAAAACAAACACGCGCAGCCTGACTTCCAGGTGCTTTTGCTGGTTAAATGCCCATTGCAGCAGATGCAGCCAGGGGAGTGCTGGGGCTGTCTGCAGGCTGGGAAGGAAAGGCGGTTTTCTCCCCAGGCCGCTGAGCTCTGCAGCCACTATTTAGCCCGAGGGCTGGACTAGCACACATGTAGCTTAGGCACTCCCTATGGAGCAGTAATGACCTTTGGATCTGTAGCTCCACTGTCCCCAGTCCTGGTGCTTTCCCATCTGGTTCCTGCTATTCCTGTAAATCCCTGCTGGCTGTTTAATAGCAAGCGGGGAGTTTCAATGAAGCTGAGGTCACTTTGACTTGCCAAATGTTGCTGCGTCTAAACTGGAACCAGACTGAGCCGAGGGCAGCACTTGTGCTGGGGGGAGCAATGATGAAGTATCCTGAGGCTCCTCATCAGATGTTGGTCATAAGCCCACAGCCTGATCTCAAGGTTTGCTTTGTGTGAGGGTCAGTCTCCGGAGCACATATACGAACATGCCACTGAGCGGACTATCTTTTCTTCAGATATGGGTTTTATGACGAAATCCATAAATATTTTGGGGGTTTTGAGTCTGTATGTGCATGCTGTTTGCGTATACCTCAAGTTGCCTGATGTGCCTAGCCTTTAAATTCCCCTGTCCCTGTGAGGAATATGCACAAGTACCCAGTAGCCCAGCATGAGCAAAGAAATTTCTATATATCTTTAAGGTCAGTGAAAGCTGAAAAAAGATGATTTCTGACAACTGCTTGGCTTGCAGATCTATCAGTAGAGCATTAAGGCTCTGTGGCCAGTTAAGTACTACTGAAACAACAACTGAAGAACAGCCTGGCTGTGCTTCACTTTGGGGGTCTGGCTTCATCGTGCTGTCTCCGAGCGCAGCCTTATGCCAGGAAAGGTGCCTCAGAGATTGCTGCGCAGCAGGGCTGTGCTCTTGGTCTGAGGACAGAAGACTTGAAGCTGCTCTTCCATGAAAAGCTTGAGTGCCCTACAGAAGAAGTGATTATGCTGTCATCATATGTCTGTTCTCTGCTCCCCCCCCCGCCCCCCCCTTTTTTTCCCCCCTTCCTTTCTTCCTAAGAAATGGGGGAAAGTTTGTGGGACAATAGTGTTTGCTGATCTTGTGCAAAGCACGGTGACAAATGACAGCTGGAGAAGCATGACAAGGCATGTAAACTTGAGTTAATGGAAACTTATGTGCCAGCTGAGTGTTTATTCAGGCCTGCCATTGTCAACAGACCCCTTTACAAGACAGGTATTGTTTGTAGTAACAAGTGCACCATGAAGTGGAATGTAGCTTTGAATTCTATGAATTTGCCTCTTTAAAACAAATTTAAAAAAGAAAAAAAGTCATTAACCCATCCTTACATGGAATAATAGTAGTATCTAATTACCTGCTTACATGTATGCATATTTTGGGTTTAATCAGTCTACTTCTCATAAATCAAGCTCCCTCTTAATTGCATTCTTCTCATCAGTACTGTTGAACCCATGTTACTGTCCCAAGTGTACGTATCTGGTTTGTCACCTTGAAGCTGTATCTTTTGATATCACTGACTGAAGCAGGATCAAAAAAAAGAAACAAACAGTGGTGTCCCAATGTTTTCTCTCTGCAGAGCAAAAGAAAAGGCAGTTTATTGAGCAGACAGCCACCCTTACTCTTCTTGCCTTTCAGCAAAATGTCTCTCAGCTAAAAAAACAATAGTGAGAGTTCATTTTGAATAAAATTCACCGATTTGCAGCCATTTAGACAAAATCCATACAAATTCTTAAACACAACATAAACAAAGCACTAAATCTTGGGTCAAGGCTACATTGGGATGCACTTTTTCCATTCTGTAGAAGTTGGAGAGAAATATCCAAGGAGTTTTGCTGATCTTTGCATGAATGTATGACATATGCCTTTTTTCCCCTTTTTAAAAAATAAAAACATCCTACAGCTGTAGAGTTCTGCTGACCTCATGGATCTATACTGGTGAACTGGATACCAGTTGATTGAGACCTGAGAGCTCAGTGAATCTGAAATAGCACTAGATACTTAATACAGGTAACAAACTTCATCCACATTAGGCAATTTAAAATAGCATTCAACTTTTGGCTATCGGATCTCCTGAGTTGTGTCATAGAGAAATGAATGCGTGATGGCACCTGCTGGAAATTTGGGATTGGTCTGTTTCTGATCCCACTCTGATTTTCCGAGACATATAATTTCATCACACCTCAGTTTCTTCTGCTTTAAAAAAACCTCACACTCAACAGTACCTTCCTCAAAAAGATACTGTGAAATTTAATCGCCTGTAAAATTCTTGGAGATCTTTTGGAGAGAAGATCTCTTTGCAGATCTAATATGTGCAAGGAAGCAAGTATTAGTTTAAATGATGAACATAACCATGCAGTGAGTTTTGAGTGGGGAGAGAGGAATCCTGCCACAAATGCTGTTTCTTGTTCCCTGGCTCGCTGGGTGTTTTACAGTGATCACTGCTGCGCCAGGGTGCCGGTAAGGCTCCCTACGCAGTCTGGGTGGAGCTGGTTTAGAGACAGGCTTGGATGTGTTTGGGGTATTCTGGCTCACCAGCCAGACCCCTGCCCAACATTACTTAATCCCCAGAGCTGCAGCAGAAGCTGTGGGAAGGCAGTCCTGCAGACTGTTGTTGGAGATAAAGTTTTAATCTCCTCTGTTTTCCTTGGCACTGCTGCTGGCTGGGCACACAGGAAACATGTTCGAGTCATTTATGCATGTGGCATTTCTGTGCAGCCTTGGGAGGATCCTGCTTACCAGGCTCTTCTCTCTAGTTCACCAGAAACAGCACCGAATTTGTGAGCCTCTTGGGAACTTAACTTGCTGTTATTTGGGAAAATGTCTGCTTCTGGTCTTGAGGTCCCTGGTAGTAAAGTTTGAGGGCTGGCTGTTGGAAGTTTTGTGAAGCAATCTAAGAAGTAAAAGGTAAGATACTCCTGGAAATAAGTGGAAATGGAAAGAAATTATATATTGGAGTAGATCAGAATGTACGAAGCAATTTGAGGCAGAGCAACATTGAGCGGTGGATAGTGGTAGAGTTGCTCTCAAGTGTTTTTATTTTTCTATTGTCAACTTGAGAAGTGAGCAAATTGCTGGCAATCAGTTCAAGAAGTATAGGCCCAGACCTCTGCAAGTAGTGACAAACTCTCTCAGATGCAAGGACACCAGAATCCAAACTTTACCAGCTGCATCTGTGCTTAAATGCTGCACCTGCTAGCAAAGTGCTTGACAAAGTTTCCTGGCCCGTGTAGGCAGTAATTAATTGGTTTAGACATGTTTATGCTGGACAGAAACTAACCCCTTGTTAGAAAGAACCATACACAAAAATGGTTTTGGCAAAGAGTCTGGACTCAAAGAATACAGGCTGGAAAGACTGTACCTTAAGCCACCTAAACAAAACATCTTGCTTCCTTTTGCTTTCACTAGGAGGTATCTTTGAGTTTTTACAGTGAAGTATGTTGCAGAGATCCCCTGCTGCCCCTGACTCAGAGCTCTGGGTCGGCAAGCAGCACAAATGTATCAGCATTGCTCCCTGCCCAAGCCAGCCAGCCCGCCCTGACACAGGATGTGCTGTCGGGGTGCATTATCCCCTGCATGCGGCTCCAAGGGCTCCGTGTCTCCACATGGGCCAGTGATGGAGGGACAGGCAAACCTCACTTGAGGACCTGGCCATGAGGGTCTGTTATGCTGTGGACATACACCTGCAAGCACAGCCCCTACTCTCACTCTGCAGCACTTCTTAAGCTGCTTTGCCAGTCCAGAAGGACAGGACATTGCAAGACACCTTCAATAGCAAAGTGCATTGCTACTGAGAGCCTAGTTTTATTAAGAACCTTTGAAATAACCCAGGCTAAAACCAGATGTGCTTTTCTAAAGGTGCTTCTGCTGAAAGGTTAATTTTGTATTTGTTACTGTCCAGGAGAGAAACCATGTCATCAGTGTACAGCAAGTCATTTGTCTCTGGAAGGGTTAAGGCAAAGAAAACTGTGAGTCATTAGAAAGTAATTCCCTTATTTGAAGTGCCCATGAAACGAGAGTCTGGATGGCAAAGGAACAAAGCCTCATTCTTTCATGTGCATTTGCTGAACGCCTTGGTGTCTTAGATAAAGGACAAGTATCTACTAGTGGATTAACATTATGAAAAAGTCAGGATTAAAAAAAAAATATCTCAGGGAGGCTGTGTAATTGAAGCTCTATAGCAGTCCAAAAGCTTAGGCCGGTAGGCTCCTGGCCACCAGCTAATTCATGTATTTTATGACAAGAAGGCAGAATGCTAATCATCAGGGCAGCATACAGAGGGAGAGAATGAGAGGGCCACATAGATATTCAGTGACAACCACCGGAACTTCAGAGGTGGTACAGAAGGCCATTAATGCACTCCCTTGCCCCGTCTGAGCGTGCTGACCTCACTCCTAATCCTGCCCCTCCAGGGTACTTAATTTCCAGCACTGCTCAACCCAGTCAGGCCTGTTTAACAATTTCTTTTCTGAGTTAGTCTCTTTGAAGAGGCCCTATTTTCTGTTCAGTGACATGAAAGAGATACTGATGCTGATTATCAAAGGCATGTGCTCCAAACTACCAAGCGTCCAATGCCCAAGGGAGGTAATACTATCTCTGCCTTCAACATTTACATCCTCCCACCAAGAAAGATGTGGTGGTTAACTAGCACATCTTTTTTCCTTCCTACTAATTTTACATGAGCTATTAATCAGAGGGGAAAATTAACTAATTCTTCAGCTTGTAGGTCATGCTACAGCAGCACTCTCATCTAGATTTAAAAGGACTGCAGGCTGGTGCAAAGTCAACTCTGCTATACCTTGCAGCAAGACAGGTTTATGTACAGTCTTTTCACAGTATTGTACCAAGGAAGTGTCACTGCATTTTCTCAAAGTCTGTCCAGTGACTGCAAACCTTAGCCCAAATGCACAGCTGGGGGGCTGCTTACCCCCACCTACTCCTGCCTCTGGGAGGAGTCTGCTCCACGTGCCAACTGCCAGGGCAAAGATCAATCAACATCTGTGGTTCACCATGAAAGGAAAAGAAGCTCTCCTGATGAAGAAACTCTTGGGCATTCACCTTTCAATAATGAGAGAACGCCGGTCTACCACACAACCACCATTGCCTGAGATTTTAACCCAGAAATTCTTGAAAGGACACTGTGGGCAGGTGGAGCTCAGAAGTAAAAAAAAAAGGGAAGCAGTAGCTATCTTAAATGAAACTATTGCTCAGGGTTTCTTTCTATAAAGTTTCCCTACTCACCAGCTGAGGAAATTAATCTGATTCAGGGCTGCAGAGAGAGTTGTGGCTCAGCTTAATGGCATAAAGCAGTGACAATCAACACTGTTGCTGAAACTCATCTCCTGAAGCTAGGATGATTGTGCACGTGCAACAGCTGGTCCTCTCTGATGCAGTGAATCAAGTGTTGTTCCATCATATGAGCTTTACTGTAGAACAGCAACTATGCTGGGCATGCACAGTACATATCATGCTTTGTACTGTAGATTCTGCAGTCTAGACTCAGTGGCTCAAGAGGTCTCCTCCAGCTTTGTATCAATAAGGATTACACAAAAGGACAGAGTTTCTTCTTGAGTTGGCAGTTGAATCCTAACCTCACCTTGTGCTTCTCTGCAGGACTTTTTTTCTTTCTCCTTTACTCTTAATGTATGCTCTGACTTCCAAGATGACACAAGTAAGCAAGCTCAGAAGGCTGAAGGAAACTCTCAGCTGGAGTCTGATGGATCAGCATTTCTTCATCTTTTGCCCATTTCAAGATGTCAGAAAGAATATTGCATTTGCGGAAGCTGTTTGTTTAAAAGATGCACACAAATCCACACTAAGTGATTTCAAGATACTTTGTGCATTGATAATGAAAACAATGGAATGTGTAGATATGCTTACACAAGTTTCAATCTTTGTCTGTAATAGTTTTGGCTAAGGGGTTTTACATTGACAAAAATGGGTCATATAAGCAACTAGACAGATTTATGGCTATTTAAGTAGGTCAGTTGAATACCAAAAAGTCAAGAGTATCTAATCTCTTTTCAATGAAATACAGCCATGTGAGTTTTTATAACATTTTACAAATAAATTGTATCAGGACATCGACTAAACACTTAGAAAGTGTCATTTTAACAGTATCTGAAAACAGAATGAACATGAACTCCTCCACTACCGATGCAGCCATTGTGTACATGTCATCAGTTTGTCAGTTGTGTTTTTTTTTAATAAAGATGCAAATGCACACACAATATCTCACGTAATTATTCCAGTGAAGCACACACAAAGGACTTCTGGCAGTAGGGTTATCCGGTCTTCCATGTTTTCTTGCTGTGGTGCCAAGCCTGGGAAAGTCTTTCTGCTGCTTACTTGTGGACCTGCCCTCGCTGTATGCAAAATGTAGATGTTCATTCCTTCTCTGTAAAAGCTGACCCCAAATATTTTTTGAGGTTTTTCACAAAAATGATTTTGACTGAAAGATCAACGCTTAGCTCAAGACATTCAAGCCTTTGCTATTTACAAACTTTGTCCTTTATTTGGAGTGCAAAATGTAAATAAAAACATCCTTTGGCATTCTTGCTTGGCTTTCAGTGTTTTTACAACCGAATTTGCTAATGAGTTTCTGCTAGGAAACACAGAAATAACATGTAGGAGCAAATGTTCATGATGTGCCTTCGTAAAGTCCTTGGATTTTGTCTTCCAGAAGAGGATTCAGCAGTGTTTGCCTCAGTCTTAATTACTCCCAGAATGAAAGAGCACCAAGATGTGTTCAGACAGTTCAGTTCTGACAGAGACTGATTTTACTCAATAGTGTGTCTGCACATATGAATACATTTTATGATGACTGCGCTTATTCTGCCAACATTTAACTGTGGAACAAAGGACAATGGCAGTATATAAGTGTATATAAGCATGGGTGTAAAAGCCCATACTGATGAGATCTACACTGAGCAGATCAAAAAACCAGGACTCTTCCCACAGGAAAAAGAAAAAGTATGATGGCAGTTTTATCTTGATTTGGAAGCCAAGTGTTCTGGCTCATCACCAGCATCAGACTCTGTTCTTTTATGCTTCAGCCTCTGGAAAGTCCAGTCTTGGACTGAGGCCACTGGGTAATAACTGGAGGCTGCCACTGATCCAGAAAACAGGAGGAATTGACATAATGGCAGGGCTGGAGCTAACCAGACTAAATGAACCTCTGTTACTCAGTTGTGACTTGGAGGGTGCCATGGAAAGAGCTAGCAGACAGTCCAGTCTCATGCTCAAACCAGGGCAGGCCTCTGATGGCAAATCCACAAAGGTCTGAACTGAGTATCAAATGCTGGTTATAAACTGGGTGATGTGTTTTTCCAGCAATCTCATTTCCCACCAGGAGAGTTGTTCTTTGTTGTGGGATGTCCTTACGATTCAAACATTCCTTGTTCAAAGAAAAGGCAAGTAACTTTACCTCATTTTAATGTGATATGTTACAAATAATACCTAGATGTTGTCTGATTCAGCTTATTCCACTTGTGTCCTCACATGTGGATAAACCCTAAATATTTTATTTTTAAAAAAGATTTAAAACTATACAAATTTTTTAAATTATTTAGGAATTTATCTTGCTTTGGGTTTTTTAGACTAGCTGTGAACTAAGCTGTTAATATATATAGCTTTTACATTGGCAGTGGAAGAGTCATAATGAAAACACTACATTTGCAGCAACATTGCTAACAACACATGCATTTGCTCTTGTCATTTAACAGAAAATGAAGATTTTTCAAATAGGCAAACTGTGCAGCTCTGAGTAGCTATATCCTCTTACCTTGAATAATTCACTGCATTAAGCCTGTTTTGAAAATGAAGACTTTTCAGAGGAGGGTTCTGGTTTCAAGGCCAGTAACTTTACAGGAGTGGAACTCAGCAACACACCAGCATTTCCATTTCAGTGACATTCATACCATTTCAGTGGGATCTGGTGCCTTACAGGAGAGTTTTTCTGAGACTCATTTTGGGTTTCCTTCAATATGAACACTCAGTTCTTGATCTCAGAAACACTGGAATCCATGGATCTGTGACCACATCCCCCAGGTATAATTTGGTATATGTTACCCTGCTCTGAGCAGGCTACATGATAACTACATGAATGCTATGCAGACCATACCTAAATAAAAGCTGTTAGTAAAGCAGGATTTCTAATATCCTAATATCTACCTCAGTTAGACTGATACAGTCAAAATGCCTCCACTTTTTCATCATTCATCTTGTAGGCAGTATATAGATTTTTCCACTGATGCAATTTGCACCACTGAGTTGAGCCAGTTGGCTGAGTTAAGCCCATTTTTGATCACTTGAGTGTCTACAAATCAGCTGATTAACCACTGCTGCCAACACCACACATTTTGCCAATGGGCTGGGTAGCTGTGAGCAATTAGAGGACATTCAGGCAGGGTGTGATCCCTAGAATGAACTTGAACTCATGTTTTGTGGAAGCTCCATGCCAATTTTTTCCTTCTCCATCCCCATTTCATATAATTCTTGAGTTCAAAGGATGTCTAAACTATAGGCTGTATTCATCTTTTTCATTATAACTCTGCCAGTGACCAGCACCCTGGAAAGTGTCTTGTGGAGTTCATGGAAATGTAATACTGATGTTTAAAGAAGGCACAGTATTTTATCCTGATGATGTCGGTTCTCTGTGCTGTGAAATTTTGCTGTTGGTCTGCTCAGTATTATTAAACAATGCTCAATTCTTTTATATTCCAGAAGGGACAGTTAAATGGGTTTATTTTTTTGTATGTTGAGTTGTTATAAGAAGTGCTGAGGCCAAGTTCAGCCTCAGAGAACATCCACCCACTGTGCCCTCATGTGCTAAGTTCACAACTGGTTAAGGACATCTGTGCTACTTAAAATGAATAGCTTTTGTGACCTTCAAATAAGGTAGGCAGTTTCCTCCACTTTCCTTTATTCCCCCCTAAAGCCAAAATTTTTCCTGGATTTGTTCATGTGACAGTAAAAATCCATCACAATAAATTTCAATTACAGTGCTGCTCTTTTTTTCATGCCAAGCCTTCCTGCAGAATTCTGCCAGCTTCTTTTATAGGATTTATTTCCCCAAATATACTTAAGAAGGTGGTTTAAAGGTTCCATACCAAAAATCATGATGTTTCTGTGGCCATTTTCCCAGTGCTTATATTGCTAGAGAGATACACAAAAGCATTATATAATTTATTGAAAATTGGAACTGATCTGGATAGTCCTTCTCCTTCTATTAGGCTGCTTATCCAAGCTCAGCAACCATCAGAGAAATCCTGGTGGTCTTGAACATGAATTGATATGATTTTTCAGTTGACAGCTTTTGACTGGAGACACAGTTGGCCCAATAAATTTTTCTGGGCAGAATTTTTGCGTGCAAAGCAACAAATGCAACCTGTGGTCAAAGAGTAATGTAATCATTCTTAGTCAGCTATTTCATCCTTATGCAATCAGCTTTCAACACTGCTCTGTGGTAGAAGATGACACTTGGATGGTTTCAAACAGAGCTGTTACTGTCATTCTGATTATGGCACAGCCAAGGGCTTTGATCAGCACAGTAGGCAAAAAGGCTGCTGGCAGTATGGAAGAGCCAATTTTTTCAAAAATGCTCCTAAAATAAAAAGCTGCAAATCCAAATTTAATCTTCTAAGCCCTAAGCTCCCCTCCATAACTCCCAGTTATGGCCACACATCTTGAAGAAATAATGGTTACATATTAACACAAGAACCAGGAACAAAATCATGTTCCATTCATAGATCATCTTACACCTTGCAGTCCTATTCCCATCTCCAAATCCCTACTGAGATGCAAAGTGGAAAGAAGAAAAGGCACAGCAACACAATGCCTCCTCCTGTGTGTTTCTTTATTAGAGCAGGGCTTGTTCCTTGGCTGGGCTGCTGACCACTGCTGCAGCACAAATATTAAGCTCCCTCTTCTAGTTTTGCCACTGGTCCACTGGAATCCACTTTAAGAGGAGTTGTGTTAAAATTGGAGGGGAAAGCTCCTTTGCAATAATACACTGAACACGGGAAGCTTGTATAAGAAAATTAAGATCTGGGTCAGTGTGGTCTGTGGGAAGATGTAATCTGGCCCATATTCTTCTATACTGTGACCCCAGGCAAGGAATGGAAGGGAAGGAGGAACAGCTAGTTCCTGGTAAACCTTGCACACGTTAAACATCTGGTGTGCCCATGTGTGTTAAGCCACCATCAAACTCTTAGAGAAGAAAGGGATGTCATCATGCAATTCTACCCATATCCTAAACCAGCATCTGGCCCCAACAATGAAAACATTTGCCCACTGTGAGCTCCAGGCTGGCTTTTCCTGCTACGTCTTGAATTGAGGATAGAGCAAAGCCATACTGCTGTGGGAGCAGAGCCAAGGAGTTTCTGCTACAAGTTGCCTGCTGTTTCTCCAGGGTGGGCAGGATCAAGCCCTAGCCCCAGTGGAAGAAATGCAGTGGGGCTCCTCTTATGGTAGGTCTTGCCCAACCGCATGAGCAGCTTCTGTGTAATCAGCCAAGCCAGAGGCTCTCCCACGAGCAGCCAGGCTATTTGCCAGATTTTTTCTCTTGGTGTTTTATTCTGCCTGTGACCACATCTCAGTTGTCGTTTGAAAGCAAAGCCATGCAGTCTTTCTTCTGGGACACAGCCTACTCCTGCAACACCCCAGCGTACTGCTGGCTTGCTGCTGTAGAAAGCCCTTCCTGCCTCAGTGACTTAGCAGCAGTTGTGCCAAAGCTTTGCCGGTGACTGCTTGCTCGATAACTATTGCCTGCAGCTGCTTCAAGAATCAGCTGCTCGCTTGGGGCTAAAACAACAATGTCAGGTTAAAGTAGCCCCCACTCAGTCCCCACATCCACACGGAAGAAATTGTGAGAGGCAGTTTGGCCTGTGGGGTGTGTGTTTGCATTTGCTAGCACAGCAACAGTCCTGGCAAGGCTTTGAAATACACACTTTGGGGGCAGTGAGGGAGGAGGCATTCATATTTTTGCTGTTCCTGCAATTTTTCAGTTGAGAAAGATTTCGCCACAGTGCACACAACGGAGCAGGAGAAAGCACTGGTTCTTCCAAGCATTTATCAACACTTTATGTGATTCTTGGGGAGAAGAGGACTCTTCTCCTTACTTGACCTGTTGCACCCCATTGCATTTCATTTGACTTTGCTGATGAGCACAAGGAGCTGCTCTGGTGAGCTGGCAAGCATCCCCGTGTTGCGGCTTGAAAACCTCCACAGGTGCCTTCAGCCTCCTCCCCATCACTCCTCCACCTGCCTGAGGGGACTAGAGGCAGACAGGCAGGGAAGTGGGAGTGACTGAGGAGGTGAGAGGAAGAGCAGCTGAAGGAGGCAGAGCTGGAAGCCTGGCCTGGGAAAGGGGAATATGGAAGTGGAAATATGAGAGGCAAACAGAAGGGCTTTGAGAAAGGAAAAAGGGAGGAGGTGGAAATAAATGATCCTTCCTAGTCTGCAAGTTCCCTAGGCCAGGCACTTTATCTCTCTCAGTGACTGCATGCTGTCCTGCTCAGGTACTCTGAGCACTGTTGTGTCATGTAGACTTCTGAATAAGGTGGTGGGAACCAGGGGGCGGAGGCTGAGCTTTAGCTGGTAGCTCCTCTTTGCAAGGGGAAGGGTGATGTGCAGATGTTATGCATAGTCCTTTGCATTGCTTGATCTGCTGAGAGCTTTCCCTCAGGTAAAAGATGTTGCCTACACCTAAGGCATGGAAAGACACTCTAAGTGGGTCCTATGGAAAGAGAGCTTAAAAATGATACAGGGAAAGAAAATATAAATCATAAAATTAGATAATGCCTGCCACAGAACACCTTAAAAAACCTGTGCCATCGTTCCTGTGCTGAGCTGCTAATGGTACTGATACTTTGAGGAGGGTTTCATGACCTTTACTGATCATAGCCTTCCTCCTCAGCCCTCTTCCCAAATTCCTGTATATGTTCCTGCTCTGCATTCAACAAGCTGAATGAATGAATGAACAAATAGTTCACATGCAGCATGAAATGCTAAAAACAAACTTTCATAAATGGATTCCAGTCTATAACTGTCCAATTAAGACACTGCAGCAGCTTTACAAATCAAGTGATACTAGACTTGGGCAAGCCAAGTGATGGAAGGTACAGCCAAGCCATAGTGAAACAAGCCAAAAAATCAGACATCAGCCAACAAAGCTGACTAAATACATAGAGTATGAAAAAGAAAATACATAATAGATATGTGAGGTCACTGTGGCCTCCAGGAAATGGTGCCAAAATTTCCTTGCTGGCTTTACTTCCCTTGGCTTAGACCTACATGTGGATGCTGAGCTAAGCCCAAACTAGGCACCAAGCGTGAGCCCGGCCTGCTCCTTCATCGGCTCAACAGATCATCCTTGGGAGGCCGAGTGAGCTGTTTCTGTTATGGAGATTGGCTTGTCCATAGGGAAAAAAGCTGAAAAGTCTGATTTGATCTCCCCTCATTGCCCCTGAAATGAGGCCACCTTTCAAGGTTTCATCAGGATCACACCCACTGATGTTATAAGAGTAATTTCTGCTTCTGATTTTTCAGCTGTGATCTGATTCCTGAGAGCTAGAGCTACTGAAAACAGCCAGATCTGGCTTTTTCATTTGTAGTTGTTTCTCACCTGCACAAAAAGTAATAGGTTTTGAGAGGTGTTGAATGTATGGTAAATGTTTCCAAAGGCTGAATGTACTCCAAATGCCATATTGAGGCAAAAGAATTTTATTAGTATTTTTAATTTCTTTAATGAGATTCTTCATCAAGCTCTGTAGATGGCAGTAAGTTAGTTTTCTATAAGGTATTTTGTTCAAGTACTTATGCATTAGGGCCTGTGTTTCCCTCCATGCAGGGCAAGGGATCCCCTGTGGGATCAACCTGCATTGATAACGAGATGCCATTCTCCAAGGATTTGGGTCAAGGATTGGGGAGGTACTCAGGGTATTTTATTACTGTAGACAAACCTATTGGCCAGATGCTTTACCGTGAATACCAACAAGTAAAGAAATTTCCTATATATCAATAGTAATGCTGAAGAGCAACAGTAAAATACATCAGCTTTTGATATTTGCCTGTCTCTGGAATGCCTCAGCTTCTTGCTCCTTATGCTTACAATGCCTGTTGGGAAGAGAGGCTAGTGATATAAAAATAGGTAAGAAGAGTAAAAAAAATAATCTGATTTGGCAGTAGAAAGCTCTATGGGTTCTTTCCATTGCCACCAGTGGGTTTTGGACCAAGGCTTTCTTGAACTGGAAATTAGTCAGAGATACAATGTTTGGCTCAGAATGCACACTTCAGATGCCTCAAAAAAAGAAGTGCATTCAGATTTGATGCTGATATGCAAAACAAATGTTAAAATTATTAGGATTGCTTACATGATAATTGTTTTTCTTCAGGGCAAAATGGTAATTTGAAGAAACAAGAGCCATGACTGATCTTTTGGTTTCTAATTACCTTTATAGATACACAATTGCATGTTTGGCTCTGGCAATTGAAATTGTTTTATTTGCTTTTCTTTGTGCATGTTGCCTGTAATTACCGCATCTGAGCACAGAAGACTCTATGTTATTGTTTTGTAAGACCAAAAGGCCAAGAGGGCCTGTGGTTTAGTTGCTGGATAATTTCAAAGAGATTCTGAATACAAGAAAATTCCTGAGGAATTGCCTGCTTTGTTGAGTTGCTTTTATTCTATTCCTTCTCTCTCTCTCTTTTTTTTTTTTTTTTTTAGTGTTAAGGGTGTGGGGTGGGAGGAGAGATGGCAAGAGCATATTGGCTTCTTTACTACTCACAGTGGAGTTCAAGCATTTCTCCGCCTGCTCTAAGTATTGTGGAATGTTGCTAACAATTGTAAATGATTTTATGCTTATTTTGCAATGTGCTTGAGCTGCATGACTGAAATCAGTGGTTCTTTTGCTATTGTCATGAATGGATGGAAGCTGAGATCTTAAAGAAAAATGTGATGCTGAAGTGTACTTTTCCTTCAGTCACATGCAGGCCTTCTTAGTCTTGCAGACAAAATCAGTGGTACCCTCCTCTGATTTTTTGAGAACAAAGGGTTCGATGGAAAGGACTGGTCAAAACATGAGGATTATGACCAAGGATGGACAATTCAGCGTGATGGTGCCATATTTTCACTTTCCCTTGGCTTATTTTGAACATTCAGAGAACAGAGGATTTTGTTCTGTGATCTGGTTCTGCACAAAATACTCATAGCATGTAGTAAATATGTCCATTGGCATACTTACTCATATGTTTTGATTTTTACTTTTCTAATTGGACAGATCTCTTTACAGCATTGTGGCATAGCAAAACAACTTCAACACAGACATCGTTTTCAAGGACTCCTGACTGATGTCTAGGCTTCTATCACATTTATACCCACACATACTTGTATATAAGAGAAATGCAATGGGCTACAACCTTGCCCATTTGGCAGAAGAAGACTCTTCAATAAAAATAAGGCTCATGTGTGCTGTTCTTAGCTAGTGGAATAAAGCCCCCTGGGAACTGAGGTCCTGCACAGACTTAGCACAGCCTCCCTGCCTACTTCAAGTGCAAAGCTACTTCTTCGACCCTGTCTTCTGTAGTATAAATACATATCAACATACATAACAATTCAGTATAATCCCTACCAAAAAAGGAGACACTTCACCACTCACATCTCTCTACCCTGGGGAATGGTGAGCAAACAGATGGCATAGGCCAGATGTTAGCCACATGGGAAGCGTTCAGAAACTGCTCAGACGCTATGGTGAAGAGCGCAGTTTAGGGGAAGTTCCCCTGTTGCTGCTTGCCCACAGAAAATTTTGGTCAGGGCTTAGGCCTTTCTTTGCCAGAATCTCCCTTTTAAACACTGCTAATTTTTGGTTACACACTGCATTATCTAATATATCCCACCTTTCCTTTGGCTTTGTGATGGCTAAATAGCATATATATGAGAGCAATGGCACTCCCCAAGTCTCCTTTTGCAGACCATGAGAATCTGATTTCAGAAGTGAGTTAAACTGAGTCAGACATGAGCCTCATTAACCTAGCTATCAGTCGTGAGCAACTGCGTTGAATCAGTCGTGGTTCCTGTTTCTTCAGGAAATTTGTTGCTACGGAAGAATTTGTGGTGTCTTTCATCTCTTTGCCTGGACCTTGCTGTGTACTTCTAGCGACACCATACATGATGGGAGCAAGGAAAGTGAGATGTACAACCTAGAGCTATCATGCTTCCATCTTCCCCCTGCACTTTGTCTCTCCCGATATTTTCTCAATTTAGAAGATTTCCAGGAGCATCCAGAAAATTCTGAGGAGACAATGGAGAGAAAAAAAGAGATAAAGGAAACTGCGGTGCGTTTACTTCTCCCCAGAAGTGCCTCTTTGGGTGTACCAGTGGGTGGCAGGTGGAGAACCCCAGGCAGACGGAGCCTGGTGGAGCTGCTCCAGGCAATGGGCCAGGGTGTGAGTGGGGCTGGGGTGCCAGCCTTCTTTCCAGCCAGAGACAGGGAAGTGCCTCAAGGGGAAGGTGGGATTTTTCCCTGGGTTGCACCTGGGTAGTATCTGGCTCTGTGTTATCACTGAAGCTTCAAATAGCTTATCTTTTGCCTGCATATGTATGTGTTTCTCTCTCTTGCCAGCCCAAAATTTCTTCATCTGAACATGTGAATAATAATCCCCTGAGTAGGCATGAATAAAATAAAAGCGTACTAAAATCCCCAAATATTCAGGGAAAGATTTTACCTTTTGTTGTGTGGAAAGATGTCTGCAGTCTGGCTTCAATAAAGGAATAACTTAAAAGGCAGAAAAATAAGCAGCAGAACATCAGCTCTCACTTCAGTGTGTAAACTTTGGAAAGGCCACCTGTCAGATCCCTGGTGGAAAGCAGCATTTTGTTTGGCATCTGGCTGATTGCCACGATGAAATGTTGAAGTGTTTGGAAACTTGTGGGACTTTCTTCAAAAGGCACACTTCCCCTCCCCCTTTCTCTAAATAATTAAATCTTAAATGTTCTGGCTTGCAGTTAAGAAAAGATAAAACACAACGGCAGGATTCTTTCAAACACACTAGCTAATAACATGGAGGCCTTTCATGCTATTTATTTTAGCTTTCCCCACATGAAATACAAAAGAAATTGCCTCAGTGTCACCTTAACTTTTCATCCCAGGCAGTCACCGAATCTCGGTAACAGTGAAGTAAATCTGAAGTAACTCTGCTGAAATGTGACCCAGTTGCAGAGCCCTGCATACTTATTCCAGTGTAAAATTGGCATTTGAACACAACTGTGATCTTATTAGTCTTATCCTGTTGTAATGCATATCAGTCACTGAAGCTACCCCAGATTTCAGGGACTCACATGAGCTATTCCTGATATAGGCAGTGTGACGGAAAGCAGAATGAGACCCACAACTGTTGGCTGGGTGATGTCTTGTCTTGTGAAAAGATAAGAATTTCACTCAAGTCTTTTTGACGGCAGGCATATTTTGCTCTGATCACTCATTTTGACTGTTTTCCCCAGCATTACATTGTTTCAGGGTCCTGTTGGAAGCAAGTCGCTTCACGATTCCAGCACTTTTAGGAATGCAAAGCTCCAGATTAACACCATCTGTTGTTTGAAGATAAAAGCGGAGACACTGATGTTAGTGGCTAGTTCTCTTTGTAACTGCTGTTCTTTTAAGTGGCAGACACTACAAAGCTACTCTTGCCCCAGTAGATATGTATGGGGCTGCTAGCAAAGGTATATGTGATCTTGAGAAGCTGGACCCAAATTTTGTTACAGTTATTTGTGCTATTAAAAAAAATATCTGGGTTTTATTCCCTTAAGGTTCTTGCTGGCTTTAGTGCTTACAGGCAGTAGGGGAGTGGAGGGCCTGGAATCACCTTCAGCCACAATGCACAGACTGGGCTGCCAACAAACGGCCTTCTCCATGGTGTCCTGCTAACATGTCTTGAAGCTGCCTGGGAGCATGAGAAGTCAGTCTGCAATGTCACTGCCACAATGGAGATGGCACAGTAAAGCCTACAGAGAAAACTGTGCACTGCTGAAATACTCCCTCTTATTTTCCAACATGTTTTATGCATACTGGGTAAAAGGGTGAGTGCTGTTCCTTCTAGAGATCTAATGCTATATCTTGCATATGTGAATGGGAAGAGCTAAAGAGGGAAATGAATTTGCTCCAGATAAAGGAGCATGGGCAGAACCAGGAACCAGACTGTAATTCTCCACCTGTCTCTGCACAGGTCTGGCAGCATTTTGACCTGAACTCAGAAAAGAGACTGCCAAAGGCTTCCAGACAGTCCCCAGCTACAGCTGGGAATTACCACAGGACAAGGACCACTCCCTAAAGATATTTTGGGTGCAACCACACTGTTTGGAGAGTAAGGCAATTTAGCTTACCCTATAGTGGTGCTGTGCCAGTTGGCCTCAGGGCAATGAGTGGTCCTTGAGCAGAGATGGCTTAAGGTAGCTTGAGTGGCTCTGATCTACTCTCAGAGGAGCCCGGCACCTAATGACTTGACCCTTGTGGCAGTGTCACTTTTGAGTTGCATGATGTATTTCCTATTGGCTCCCATGAGGTAGAAGTCAGGCTTAGCTGCCGTTATCCCTTGACTTTGGCATGCAGTAGTTTAACAACGATATCAGTTCTATTTGAGATGCAGTTGCAGACACAGGTAATCAGATGGCAATCACCAAATTCAGCTTGCAGGAAATGGTGATGTCTTTACTGACATTTGTCGAACTTCATCCAGGAATCTTGGGGTCCCATATCAAAGTATGTCACACATCTTCTGATGAAAATCTGTCTTTTAATTTTTCTAATATCCAAGTCTTGAATGCTTTTAATATGTTTTTAGTGAGTGCATTAGTTTAAGGAGGACCTTTGTCCAAATAAGAAGTGAGAAAATCTTCCAGGACATGACTCGTCCTCAATATTTCAAAACTAGCAATAGGGCCATTATTTTAAATAAAAGCAGGACATTTCATTGCTCCAACATGATTTAAAATCTTTTTGCATGACAAAAAAACAGAAGGAAAAAAGATATTAATCTATTAATCACAAAATATCTTGTTCCGATGTATCAGAAAATACAAAAAACACTGGGGTACAGAAAACAGTGATAAACTTTTCACTTTGGTGTAATCTCTTGCCAAGTACTGGAATCCTTACTCAGACAAACACAACAAACCTCATGAGATGCTTCTTTAAGTTAGGCCTGCATAGATTCATCTAAAATTTCCTAAAATGAGTGCACAAAAGGCTCCTAAATGGAACCAAATGCCAAGTAGTTGCTGGTCACATTGCCTCATGTACTGTCCCACTGATTTGCAGGATCTCTGTTCCCTGATTATTTTTTCTGATCCCACATGGGAGGGAAGGGTTTCAGGTTAACCCTATCAACCTGCTTCCCCCTTTGACCCTCTCCTGTGTTCCCCTCAGACCTGCAAGGGTAAGGAGACATCCCAATCTCCTGTAGTTAGTCTTCAGGGGAATTTGTCTGCAACCATGTTGGATGGAAAGCTAACAGACAGCTTGAAGGACTTCTTCCCAGTACAGGATTTAGAGACAAAGCCCTGCGGCATAGCCCCTGGAGAGAAAACCTGCCCCTTGATGGAAAAAGAACCCCAAAAAATCCTAAGAAGCTGTGTGAGGGTATTTTCTTACAAAGATTTCCTTCTCCAGAGCCCCTTCCTGTGGGTTTAAACTACAATGGGGACAGTTCAGACCACTGTAAATGTTGGTACAATTGAAGGAAAACAGAAATCTAGTTTGCCCTTTCCTGTCAAGGAGTCATTTCTTCACTCTGAAAGTGATGACTGAGCCCTGATCCAAAGCAATCCTGAATGGTCAACCATTCATGTTACAGAGCAAAACAAAAAAGCAAAACCCCTCTTTTATTCTACCACGCATTTTGGTAACTTTTCAACATGCTGTCATCTGGTGACAACAAAGACCTCATATCTTCTTTCAAAAGCCTTCCTTTTGACCTTGTACTAATTAGAGTACATGTAAAAACAATTGCAAATTGATATGCAGAATAATCTCTGTGTTAGCTAAGGCAGACATTTCTAAAAATAATGAGGAATGGCACAAAGAAATATCAAAACAACAGCTTTGCATAAGCTTCTTGTGATTTGTAGATCTCTGTGGTTAGTCTGCAAACTTGTACATATTTTCTGACCTTTACAAAGTCATGCTTTGCTAAGATCACTAGTCATGTGCCTAAAAAGTAGTATGTTGACTTTGTGTTCAAAGAAAGTACGGGATATATAACTTCAGGACACATTTTCATCCGCATGGTAGAGGGATGTATACATGCCAGGGTGTACTGCTTGAAGATACTACTTGAGAATCAGACATGGACCTGCTGGAATTTTGTGTTTGATAGAGTGTGCACATCCCAGATAAGAGTGAGTGATATAACGGCAGTATCTGGGGGTCTCCTGGAATGTTGCATTCCTTGAGGCAAAACCTGTTTCAGGTATGTGTATCTCTTTCCTTGTTTCTCACTACTGTGACATGTAATTTGTCATGGTTTCGTTCTCATAAGGTGCCTATGGAACAGGGTAGTGCTATCTAACCTCTAACATTGTTCATTTCAGTGAGCAGTTGAGATGATGTATTTCCGACTGAGAATTGAGCCTAAGAAGCCTACACTGTAACTCAGAAAACCTGTGGGCGTGACAGAAATTTGTCTTCACCTTATGTTTTCTTTCAAAGGTTTTAAGTAAGGATAGCAAGATATCTGTCCTTAACCAGGAAAGACTACAACGGCAAAGCAAATGATCCAGATCCGAAGAGGTACATAGTATTTCACTAGTTTGGGACAGTGGGAGTTAATACCAGATGTTACTGCTCAGCGCTTCACAGGATTGTACATTCACTCGGAGACAGCCACTTCTCTCGTTCATCTGTCCCACCCCTCTGGCTTATGTTTCTATGTGATGAAGACATAGCCAGTTATGTGAGAGGAACCCAGGGAAATATGGAGCCTGGAAGCAGGTGATGGTCCCTGAACAAATTCATCTGACTTTGCCGGCCTGGCGCCTGCTCCTCGTGGTCTGAGGGCTAAAAAATCAGTTGTTACGGCCGCAAAGATGTGCTTGTTTTCTTTCCTGAGCCACCTGGGGATTTGCTGATGGGTGACTTAGGAGCAAGCAGGAAACCTCTGCTCATTTATGCTTTCACAGGTTGACAGCAGATCTATACATGTAGTAAGGGACTGGCAATGGTGCAAAACTCCCCTTTCCTGTCAGTTCATGGCCCACATGAATAAAGAGGTTGAGTATCATTCATTTAACACAGCAGGTGACATTAGAGGTAACTAGAAGCAGCATGAAGCATGATCACAAATAATAGTAATGTTACCCTAAAGATGCAACTTACTTTTAGCTTTTGTTGTAACATCTGGTATGAAGACTGGAACTAGCCTGTCTCAGATGCCTTAATTTCACACACTCAAATTCACAGAACAGGCCAACATTTAAACATGGCAAGGTGACCTCAGCAGGTGAACAGCTTATGCCCAGCAGCACCACAATTGGTAAGCCTCATCTTCTCTGTTCATTGGCATAACTGCAGATGCTGGTTTTATTCTCCAAAGTATCTAACCCTCCTTTCAGTCTTACAAAGCCATTTGCTTCCATAATTTCCTGCAGCAGGATATTAGCTTGTGCACTGGCACATTTTCTAGCAAACTGAGGCTTTTCAGGTAAAAGTAAATAATTTCATATGATCGTTAGAAAGCAAATGGCTTTCCAGCTCTCTATTGTATCCCCAGAAGTCACAACACAGCTATAAGAAAACAGTATACTGATTTTTTTGATTTTTTTTTAATTTAATGAGAAAAAACACTCACTGGAAACACTCCAGCTGAGCCACCTATTTTAGCAGCTAAATGTAAACAAATGTATTAGGACAAACAATCTGACAGAAAACTGGATACAGACTTCAAAAGTTTGAAAAAGGAGCACTGTCACAGACTCTGTTGGGCAAACCTATGCTTGGTTCACATCTGCACATGGTGTTGTGGGCCGATTCAGCATTGTGGGGTGCAGAGTAACTGCTTTACCCTACAAATCTATTCCACCATGCAGAGCTGGGTGGTTAGGCACAGGGAACTCTCCCTAATAAGATGTGGCCTTTCTGCTGCCTGCTAAACAATTTGTTCTATTGGTTGTTTCATGGAAAGACCTGACAGATTTTTGGAGCCTTGCAAAGGGTGAAACCGGAAAGACCTAATCAGCTGTTAGCCCCTGCTCAAAAGCAGGGATTGTAGAATAAAGGGATTGGGGAAAGAAATACTTTTTTCCTCTCCTGGCAGAAAGCTTACTTAATTTATCTGGTTGATACTGAGGCTGGGAGAAGGTTGCTTATGGTCCTGGGTACTTTCTCTGGTGTTAGTCAATGATGAGATGATGCCTCCCAATGGGAATGCAAGAAACATACCAACTTCCCCAACACCATGTCCTGCACCTTACAACTGAATAGGATGCAAATGGAGACTGTCAGCGTGTCCAATGAAGCTGACCACATCCCAGGACTTTTCTAGCCACCATGGTTGGACACCCAGACTGTATGCACAGCCCAGCTCCATCATGGATTGTATATTTGTTTATACCAAAATTTGTTCAGTGTTTTGACTTAAGGGAAAAAAAACCCTTAAAGGATAAAGACTTTCAGACATTGGTCTCCACTTCAGATGGATAGAAGGATTAGATACCCTTAGCAGACCATTCCATCTGTATAGAGGGGAAGGGAGAAACTGTAGTATAAATAAGGAGAACAGCACCCAGTAAGTGGCATTCAGTAACTAGACAGCCTTGGTGCAAAGAGACCAAAGCTTTAAAATAAAAGGTTTGCAAGGAAGAAAGATAGACACCAGGGAGAAACAGAGTACCAAGGCTATCTGTTCTCTCCATACCTCTCATTTTTGTTATTTTGCTTCACTGACATAATGCTGCCGGGGACTCTTCTTTCTCTGGAAAATCACCAGCAAGGAAAGTCCTCTTAATTTCCTCAGAATCCAAACTTTTCAGCCTTCATTCTTCACATCCAAAAGATATGGACACAGATATTTAAATGCATTTCTGTGTGGTTTTTTACTAGAAATAAACACATTTTTTTCATATTATGTCTATATTTGATCATGAAGGAAATTCTACAACTTCTTCTTCAATATTGCATCCTGCTTAGTGCTAGACCACATGTATCCACACCAGCTGTCCCAAATGCATTCTCAGCAGTGAAAAAAATACCATAATTTTGTCTCACTAATGACACAAGTTTTTTGCTAGCCAATAGAAAACATATCACTTCTACAAAGCTGTTCCCTCAAGCTTCACCTTCTTTCCTTTTGTTTTACTGTTGTGATTCACAGGTTCCTCATACCAGTGTTCTTTCATTTAGCGTTCTTCCATTACTTATTCTGAAACTGTAAAATGAAGGACTCAGTTACAGCACTAGACTTTATGACTTTTTTTGTGTATATGAATGGAATGTGTGTATAAAATGACAAATGAATACATA
The DNA here is from genome assembly GCA_035590275.1 of Ibycter americanus. Taxonomy (NCBI): domain Eukaryota; kingdom Metazoa; phylum Chordata; class Aves; order Falconiformes; family Falconidae; genus Ibycter; species Ibycter americanus. Next base: position 60,275,580 of record JAVJGI010000040.1, read on the forward strand.
AAGAGACTGAGTTCAACATGGCACCTACACTGGATTGCTTCTCCTCTGTGTAGTAATTTCCATTTGCCTATCGCTCTGCCAGGCTTGGACTGCAAAGGTTAAAGCTTTCTTGGAGAACTTTAAATTACATCTTTCTGAACTCTGAAGTGCTTGACATTGTGATTCAATTTTCTTCAACAGCAGTTTTTGTTTGCTTGTTTTTATAATATAACAAGCCTTTTCTCTGAAAGGTAGCTCAGCGTTTATATTATAACAACATCTGGAAGCTCAGAGCTAAATAAAAAGCTAATTGCCCTAACTGCTGTATAAACATACAATAAATGTCCTTGTCCCAAACCTGCAAGGTGAGACAAATACATACAGATGGGTAAGACAAAAAAAGAAACAAATTGGATAGGATATCCCCAATTCTTAGGAGTCAGTGATCAAAACTTTGTTAATTTGGCTGCAATTCAGCTGATAGCAGATGCTTAGTGGAAGAATATAAGAATAGTGCATTATAGAGTGACTTTTGCACTGCTTTACCTTCCAGCTTCCAGTAGTAACTTCTTTAGGCGTTCAATAAGCCAAAAGTTATATCTACATTGTTGTGTTTAGCCATGCTGTATGAGCTGGTTTTTGGTGAATTTGTCTTAATTACTTTCTAAAAGTAATTTTGGGCTCCAGAGCATCCTGTGGCAATGAGTTCCACCTTTTAATTATTTGCAGAAAAAGTATTTCCTTTTGTTTTCTTTAAACTGCTTGCCTCATAATTTCATTAGTTGCCAATAAATTCTTACTCTTTAATTGTCCCTATTTATTTTCTCTGAACCCAGTCACTTAGTATCATGAGATCCTTCTACAATTCTTTGCTGTCTGCTTTAGCTTTGGCTAGCCTGAATAATTCTGTACCATTTACTACCTTCATCACCTCACTCTTCTTCCCAATCCATTTAATGAATTGCATGAGTCAGTATAGTTCCACTGGGCCTTACTGGTAATCTCTTTGAATTGCAAAAGCCAACCATTTATTCTTACCCTTTATTTTCTAAAAAAGTAATAATCTATGTGACCACTCCTATGACAGCTTAGTTCCTTTAAGCATATCTGTTGAAAGATGTCAAATGCTTGCTGATAAAATCGCTGTATCACTTAAATCGATGTTACTTACAAGTTCAGTGACTGGATCAAAGAAATGTAATAGATTTACAAGGTAATACTTTTCCTCTAAAAGGCTCGATTCTCCTCTTCAAGCCTTTCCTAGATATATAACATTTATCCACATATGCACTGACTGTTCTTTTTAAATTTTCCATTTTATTTATCACCTTATATTTCTCTTGTGTTCAGGCTGATTTAAGCAATATATCATGCACTACAGTTCGCTCATAGCCTTCTCAGGGAGTTCCTCTGGAGTGCTTAGGTAAATACCACATGGTCCTGATTAACAGTTATTGTGTGGTTTACATTTTCTTCTAGGCACAAAAGTCCTTGTATCAACACTTCAGTTTGAGATAAATCTTCAGACTCTTTCTCTGTAATGAATGGTCCTGGTATGAGAAACTCCATAAACTTCTCTGCATTGAATAGTGAAGCCTTGGCATCAACCTTGGGTTTTCTGCTCTAGTCTGATCTTTCTTGAGCATGCCTTTTACACATAGATCGTTTTTCAGGCTTACCAATTCTCTGGCATGTTTCCTGCTTTTGATGTTTGAGTAAGTTTCTATTATTAGTTTTACTACCTTTGGTAAAATTGCATGCTTCGTATTGGCCTTCCTTAGTAATAGCTTAATGTTTATCTTGCCAATGTTTATGCTTTCTTCCATTTTCCTCTTAAACATAAACCCCAGTTTTGAAGAATACAATTTTACTCCTGATAGCTTTCTTTTCTTTGGTTTTTAGCTGCATTGGCTTCTTTGTGTTTTGGCTGAACATTTTTAACTGGTAGAAAACATTTAGTCTTCTAACACAGTGCCCTGAAACTGTCTTCTTGCTCTCATTCTCCCAAGTTTTTTACCCTGTTAGTTGCTCCACCTGATCAGCTTTGTCTTTGTCTTTTACTGGCTCTTCTGAGATGATTCACTGCTAATGG
>JAVJGI010000040.1:60286687-60304438 GCA_035590275.1 Ibycter americanus
CGATCCCCCCCCCCCCCCCCCCAAAGCCTCCGATCTTTAACAGATTAGCACTGGGCAGATGCCTGTATGGAAAATAGTCCAGTGGGCAATACAGGCACTTGCCTCTAGCTCCTCACAAAAGGCACAACAGCTGCGCACACACATGCAGCGCGTACAGCTAGGCACATCCAAGGAACACAAGAGCAAGGTGTCTGCTTCTAATGTATCTAGAAGGGATATTTGTGTAAGAAACCTGAATGAGCTGCAACCCCAATATGAAAACTTCATATGACTTAATTCGACTTAGAGTGGTGGAATTTCAAAGTTATGTAACAGGTCAGCAAAATGTGAGCACATCACTTAAACCAAGTCCTTAAAATATACGTGTCATGAAGCCTTGTATAAGAAGATTTAAGGAGTATATAAACCTCCTTTTGGCATAAAAGCTATTTCACATCTAGACAGACCAGAATATGTACAGCCCTTTGATTCGATCTGTTCACAGCTACAAGGGATAAACTGTGTATGAAGGCTGTCGCGGAAGATTGAAAGGCTGCTAAGAGTGAACTCTCCTCAGTATCTGTGCTAAGTATCTCTGTATCAGCATCTTTCCTGAGAAACAGCTCTATTGCGTATTTTGGCTAGAATCTGGCTTCAAGCTCATTCCACCAGGTACTGACTCATGACAATATATTCAAGCATTGCCAAGTATAAACATATAACACCTATTCCAATCTCAGGACATTGTAACAGGACACTAGTAAATCTATAAAATCCCAGCTGTCACAGACAGAGGAGAAAGGGAGATGCTGTTCTATGTCTCTTCCAGGAAAAGCACCAGGAGAATCAAATAAAGCTACCAAAATCCAGGTTCTAAATAAACCACAGAAGGTAGTTCTTCTTGCACCAGGTAATGAGCTGTGGAGCACCTCTTCAGAGATATTGTACAGACTGAAAGCTTAAAGGGGTGGAAGGGAAGACTGAACAAGTTCATGGAACAGAAACCCACCAAGGCTTACAAAATATACAAAAACTAGACCCTGCTTAGGAAGTCTCCAAACCAGAAATGTTTGGAAGACAGGAAAGTACAAGGGGAAGTATCATATATGGTTGCCTTACTACAACATTTTCTAGGTATTTTGGGTACTGTTGAAAAGAAGAAGACTGGAAGGGATGGTTCTGTTGTCTAACCAGGTGTGACCTTTCTTAGCTTCTGATAATCCTCCTCAGCCACAGCTTTGTCAAGCATGACTGACTTCAAAGCAAGCAATCTTTTATTTTGTAATGTAAGAAAAACTAATAAGTATTTGAGTTACAATGTAAGATTAAAGGGTCATTGAAAAAGGTAAAGACCTCAGAGGGAAATTCTAATGCAAAAGCTGTGAGATTTTTTTCCTGCTTATTTTATTATAAAGGATATAAAAAGGTTGAGGTTTTTTAGCTAAAAATAAAAAAGGCTGACTGATTGCCTCTGAAATGCAACTGATGTAACAAACTGCAGTGTCAATTGCTCCAACTGAACACAAAGGAAAGCAAGAGAATTGTTTTGTTGCTGTTATATGTAAGAAATAGGCATTTGTAACAATGGCAGATGAAAAATTTCCAGATGGAGATGTGATTTCCAAGCTATCTGTGAAGGCAGAGGAGTACAGTGACCTAATGGAAGGCTGCAGAACCAGCATAAATGTGGCTGTTTGATCAGCTAGAGGCAGAAGGGTCTTTAATGTCTCTTGGACAGTACCTGCAGGGCCTGTACATCATCTGATCAAGCTTCTGCTAGAACAGTCTTTCTTCTATTCTTCTGCTGCTTACCCAGACTTTCTCCTGATAAACCTGCATTATTTTTCCCGCTAGCTAAAAAAACCCCTGCTCTCATTCCCAGCCCCACAGGATACCTAAAGTAAGCAGAATCCAGTAGTGACAGAAAATTCATTATGCAGGGTAAATATCCTTTAAAAATTCCTAAACCTTGAGTTAAAGAGATTTTCTGTCTGCGTTACATCACAAATGTGTTACTTCCCTTCGCTTTCCTCTCTGGAGGAACACAGCAAGCATCAAATGATGGAATGGAAGAAGGCAATCCTTACTACACTGTTTTCACTATTTGTCTCTCTGTCTCTCTCTCTTTTTTTTTTTTTTTTTTTACAAGCCGGGATTAACATGCTTTGGAGAGATTAGAATGCCAAGATATTTGTGGTTCATCAAAATGGAAGCAGCAATTGCAAGATTTGCAATATAAATGTGTCTGCAGGCCAGATTTGCTTAGCAAACCCACAGCTGTACTGCAGTAACATACTCATTTTCTTTCTGTCTTTCTGGACAGTCACATAAAGAAAATACAGGGTCTCTTCTAGTATATATGCACAACAATCAACCCAGGCTACTTCAACAGAATTTACAATAAACATCTCAAAGGTAAAACCTGGTCTCAAGCCACCATTACGCCTGGTAATCCTAATGAATGACCAGATGAAGATCTGAATTAAGATTTAACCCAGAGCCTTGATCCAAGTTTTGCTGAAGTAGGAGGATATTTTCATCCAAATTTAGGTCAGAAGTTTGCAGATTGTGACCTGTTTCTGTAATGACCCAAATCCACACATTCAATGAGCAGCAACCTTTTCAGAAATTCCAGTTTCAAAGCTTGGGTCAGTCTCAGCCACTGACTGCAGGTCCATCACTCCCTGGCTACTCTTGTTTGTATATGTGTAAGTATGGCTTGAATTATTTTTATAACACTGCTTGCTGTGAAGAAATGATAACCCACTTGTCAAGAACAGCATGCCTATAACATAAAACATTAATCTTTTCATGCTGATTAGCTGCACTTCGCACTGCTGATCCAAAGAGTAACTGCCACATGTCACTTTAGTAATATTTTCTGTACTCTTGTCATTAACTTTTGAAGGGAGAAGAAGAAGAAAAGACTTAAGATTACTAGTAGCAATTAACAATGTCTATTAAATCAAAATATTTTTTATCAGAAGGAAAAATAGATTATGAAATAATTATCCGGGCTAAAACTGCATTCCAGAAATTCTTTGTTATGTACTTTCCTTCCCAAAGGGTCTGTAAATGAATACATCATTTGATATGTCAGTGTAGGTTTATACTTCTTGGCAAAAGAGAAGTCCTGACACCACCCCACCACCACCACCCCAAACACCCAATTATAACAAAATCTAACTTTAACCATGAGCCTGCTGGAGGTGGTCTTAACATGACAGATTTAAACATTAAAGTCTGCTAGCATTACAATGGAAATGTGATGGGACTGACAACTGCTGTTGCTTGCTGGAGGCACTCACGTGCAATCTTAGTGTACAGCTGAACTGAGATAATTAAGTCCTAAAAGATTAATCCAATAGTCTTGTACAATTCTTCATCCTACTGGAGTAACTGTACTTTTGATTTCTGATTTGTCAGTGAACATTTCCTTTTCATGGATTCTTCCAAAGTAGTTTGATCTTGAGGTTTCTGTCAATACACTACCTTCATTATTCCCAACAGATTGGATTTATGCCATCTGATTTTTAACATCTACATTATTGTCCAGAGGCCCCCTGTTGAACGATAAACAGGACAATGCACATCTAAGGGCAGCTGAGCTCCAACTTGCTTCAGGAACTGCCTAACAGAAAAACACTCCTACGATGGGATCTTCAGCTTGATACTCAAATTTGGGCAGGAAAAATCCAACTTGGTGCCTTTCTTTTCCACATACAATGTTGTTCCTTTTCACGGCAAGAAAAGCTGGAACAAAGCTCCTTATGCAGGGAGCCATGGATGAGGGAAGTCAACAAGCCCATGACACCTCCTGGGCACCTCCCCTGCAAAGCAGCATTCCTTTACAGGTGGCCATCCTCAGACAGACGAGGAAGCTGTGGCTTCCCTTTCCTGGTTATTACTGTCGTAAACCATTACTCTCAGTGTTCCCACCAGCACTGAAGAAATCCCTTTTTCTTGCAGGGGCTGCTACATTATTGTCACAGAAAGATTTTCTTTACCCTCTATTTGTTTTCACAGCATTGCCCTGTGAATGGGGTGGCAGGCAAGGGAAGCCGGACAAAGAGGAGATATCCACGATATCCACCCTCTCTCCTAGCACTGCCTGATGTGAGACACACGTTCGCTTTGGCTCTGTGTGATACAGATGATGCTGAGCAGCTGCACAGCCCCATCGCTACAAATCGAGATGAATTGGAGGCCTCTCAGCAAGCAGTTTGCTGCGAGCTGCACGCTGGCACAGGCAAGCGCGGTCCCTGCCCTCAGGGACTTGTAGCGATGCTGCAGCGCTGCAGCAGAGCCCAGTTGTGAAAGCTTGTTTGTCTCTGTGGAGGAATGACCAAACCCCATTATGCAATAGTGGGTTTTTGTTCCCTGCTGCCTTTACTCTTCATTTGTTTCCATGGTAGCAATATGGAAAAATTAGGATTTGTAATGTAAAACCAAGGAAAGAGACCATTTTTCCTGTCAGAAGCCAGCTTGTGATGTACTGTGATATAACTGTGATAGCTAAACCCAAACCTGTTTCATAAAGAATGGATACATTTTGTATAAATGACAAATCAGGAATTTTATTTTATGTTTCATAATGCACCACTTCATCTGGGGTTCATGTGATTTGTTTTTATATTTCTGCGTTCCAGCAAAGAGGCAATGTTTAGATAGAAACCCAAGCACACCCAAAACAAGACGGTAATTTCATAGCAAACAGTTAAGAATCTTCTACTTCTCTAAAGTGTGCTGCAATTTAGCTTAAGGTTATGTAACACCAGAACACACGGCTCCTGTTTGGCATCACCCGCAACGGTTCTTAATCCGTGCTCAAATGGAGCCCTCCTGTGTTTGCTGAGGTTCATTACAACGGCCATTCAATCTCGGAGAGCATTTATCGACCTACATTCACAAGACTGAGCTCCAGAAGGGACAGTCCAGCTCCTCTCTGGCCTTTACACAACATGGACTGTTGAATTCCACTTGCCAAATACAATATTAAGCTCCAAATGCGTATCTTTTAAGAGGGATTTGGTTTTGATTTAAAGATGACAAATGAGAAAGAATTCACCACTAGTTCTGTCTTAGTTACATCATTTTTCTGTGGTAGCCATTATAAATAACCATAGCTTAATCGTTATTCTAAGTGTTGCTTATGATATTTATGATTCATCCCTGCATGCTTTCTGTATTGAGATATTCAAAACCTGACTGGACACAGTCATGAGCAGCCTGCTATAGTTGATGCTACTTTGAGCAGGGGACGTAGACTAGGTCATCTCCAGACACATCTTCCAACCTCAATGGTTCTGTGATTCTATAATTCTTCACTACTTTTTCCATATGACTTTGAATCACATGGGCAATATTCCAAATAACATGGGAATATGTGGTACTCCTCTTGTAACCTTACTCCAGAAGCCACAGGTGAAGCGATGAGCAGCATTTAAAACAGTTTTTCCTTCTGCTTTTGCTGTAGCCTCTTATCCAACTATGTGCAAAAGATTACATGGTCCATGCACCCATCTGTGCTTCTGTTTCTCTTCTGTGCTTCTGTTTCTCTTCTGCACCCTTTAAACCATCTGTAAGAATACATGTATTTTGGTCTAGTGGTACTATCATGGGACACCTTTACTGTAAGCAGCACCTAGTAGAAAAAAGGAGAGAGAAGAAAGCAGCCACCAGGTGAAAGAGCAAAATCAAAACTAGAAACCAGATGAAACAACAGGGAAAAGAAAGAGAGAAGAACAGTGTAAAAAAGGTAGGAGGTAGAAGGCAAACACACAGAAGTGGGGCATGACACAGTGCTCTGCAATACTGTGAGACAGAAAGGTATGTAAGAAGCACATCCATCACAGGGAAGACCTGGCATGCAGAACTGTAGAAAACACTACCTTCAGTTACCTTTCCTCCTCCGTAGGTGCATCTATAATTGTTATTAATAATGTATGTATGCAGGGGAAGCAGATCTGTAAGTATGGTGATTGCTCTTTGTTGAGCAGGTTTAGAGACAAGAAAATACATTTTGCAGTTTGAAAGAATTAGTAGTTGCATCACTTCTACGATTCTTCAAAATAAAAATGGAGACCTACCCCCATTTCTACAAATTCATTTTCCACATGAAGAGTAAACACAAAGAATATGATTTTTATAGGGAGGCTTTGATTCCTCCAGATTGAAATTTTCCCACTAGTGTTTCAGAGAAGATGACATTAAAAGCAATTACATTTAAGAGAATTCACTATGCTTACTCTCATATGTTTTTTGCATATAAGGAACAGTTTAATTACATACCTGGGGATAGCCCAAAGATAGGGTAACCTGATCTTTCAGATTACTTTCACAAAATATTAAACATTTTCTTTTCATGAGAAAACCGCCTCTGGGTTTTCTCCTACATGCACCACAGTAGTAAACCATATGTTCTGAATATCAAATTGAGAAGCAGAAAACAAAGTCGGTGTTTTTGTCAAAATAAGTCACACAAAAGATGAATTGTTTGAACTGAATTAAAACTCTTCTGTTTTACAGGACTCGGGTGAAATACAAAGCTTTTGTTAAATAATATGAGAAAATGAATGTGACTTAGAAATTACTATAGCAAAGGACATAACGCGTTTGCCTATATTTCAAGGGACATTCATGGATAGGCCACAGTTAACTATTCTGAATGATCCAAGTCATTTTTTCTCCTCTAAATGTTTGTCATCAACTCACATGAGCTGCTTAAAATACAGTGGTTTGTAACTACAAAGTCTACTGGAAGAGAGAATGACATGAAACACCTAAAGTCTGCCTAGACTTTTAAAGATATTTTTTTTTTTTCCTAGAAGGAAATTAATAAAAAGCTTTAAATGCAGACAACAGGCTGCAGCTGGGACTAGTAAGAATATACTTTATGAACATCTTGTCCAACCATTTAAACAATTTTTCAAAGGTTCATAACGGCCAGTGAACCCAAACTGCATGTCAAGAGTGTATCTGGATGAAGCAGCCCACTAAATTTTTCTTACAGCTTTTGATAGCAGTCACTCGCACAGAGGGGCTAGAGGACTCTGTTTACAGAGGATGGAAATTTCAGTCACTTTAGTGACTTGAAGGAGATTTTTTCCATTCCACAGACGGAACTCTAAAGGAGATTTTTACTACCTTTATCTAGAGACTAACACCTAATCTACAGATGCAGTCTTTGTAGGGGATGAAAGAGCCTTTAGGTCACTCAACCGATGGAATCCTGTTATCAAATTATCTTTTAATATTTTCAAAACTATCTCAGTGCTATGTTTCAGACTAAGACTCAGCAGCTTTAATAGTGCTACACGAACTGGAAGGTTTATTTTCTTTACTTCTGATGTTTACACTGAGAACAATAGAGCTTCGCTTCTCCGTCAGCTGGGCTGCCCGTGGGAACTGACGTCAACACCCCGGGAGGCCACCAGCAGCATACCCACGTGGCTGCCACATCATTTTTCATAATCAGCTCATGAAAAAAGACTTTTGTAAAAGTGCGTGGTTTAGCCTGTTGCAGACATGTACTGCAGCAGTATGATAATGCTGTACGTAAATAATTATTCAGAATGGGAGAACTGACTCCTCTACAGGGAGAAATAGGCTCTGATACTGTTAACTAATGAATGATGTTATGAGGTAGGATGTTCAGATACATGACCAAAGCAACTAATCTCAAAAAGCACTTTATGCTGAGTAATAAAACGTTGGAGGAATGTAGCAGATGTTTTAATTACTCCATGCTACCGTGTGGAACAAAACCTAGCAACTGTGCGTGCTATGAAAATGAACTGAAGTAAGGAGATCACTAGGTGTGCCTCTGCCAGCATTAAAACATTAATATGTCTCATTCATAGTTCGACAGAGGAGAGCACTGCACAGCAGCTTCTGCCCAGGATTGCATTCCTGGTTCAAAAGCAATCAGCTAGGATGCCAGAAGAGCTACACACGCTCTTCTGAAGCAGACTAAGGAAAACAACATTGACAAAGGTTAAGCCAAGAAAAAAAGGAGTCTGTTATCACTCCTCTGCAAATCTTGTTTCAGTAGTGCAAAACTATGCAGTCAACAGAAGTGACCAAAAGCTTGGACAGAATTATTGGTTTTATTGGATATTAGTGATCAGGCAATTGGAAAGGAAACCTCTTATCTTTGTTTCTTCATTTCCCTGTTCACGGATATAAAGTAGAAGGTGGCATCTGGAAGAACCATCCATTATGCAATTTGGCAATCCTGTAGAAAAGTGGAAGATCTAATTATGCTTTCAAAACTGATGAAAACTGTTGTGTTTTCCTGCCTGTTCTGGGATCTATGTCAAACATTATTTCAGTGGCAGATTGAAGGACACATACTCACGTCAAGTTATGAATGCCTCTTGATTCGGGAAACAACGCTGTATGTCAGACCTCATTTTCCACATTACTTCCATGAGGCACTGAACATCTTGTGGATAAACTACTGCAAAGCAATGAAAGAGCCATTAACACTGGATGGATCCTGTGAGAGGAGTAACTGGCTTTCTGCCAGGAGAGTCTGATGTGAGAACCTTCTGTGGAGAACAATTCAGAAGGAAGGGAGAATGAAGAAAAAGGGAAGAGGTTTCCAGAGGTTCTGGAGTTGGAAAGCAAAAGCAGAAAAGGTGTCACATCTTTAAATGATGCGTGTGCTCTATCTTGAAGAAGTTACTTCATCAACAGAAGCAGAATCTGAAGTAGAGCTATGATTACACATTTAGCATGTGGTACTTTGTCCTGGTATCAGCTGGGGTGGAGTTGATTCTCTTCTTAGTGGCTGGTGCAGTGCTGCGTTTTGCATTTGGTGCAAGAATGGTGTTGATGGCACACCAATGTTAGTTGTTGCTGGGTGGTGTTTGTATTGGACTTGTGAGTTTCTCAGGCCCTGCCAGCAAGAGGGCTGGAGGGGCATGGGAGGTTGGAGGGGGGCACAGCTGGGACAGCTGGCCCGGGCTGGCCAGGGGGATATTCCATACCATATGACATCATGCTGAGTATATAAGCTGGGGGAAGAAGAAGGAAGGGCGGCGGCGGGGGGGAGTTCAGAATGATGGCGTTTGTCTTCCCAAGTAACCGTTACACGTGATGGAGCCTGGCTTTCCTGGAGATGGCTGAACACCTGCCTGCCGATGGGAACGCGCGAATGAATTCTTTGTTTTGCTTTGCTTGCATACATGGCTTTTGCTTTACCAATTAAACTGTCTTTATCCCAACCCATGCATTTTCTCCCTTTTCTGATTCTCTCCCCCACCGCACTGTGGGGGAAGCGAGCAAGTGGCTGCATGGGACTTAGTCGCCAGCCAGCATTAAACCACGACATACTTAAATTGGCTTAAGCAATTTGTGTCCCCACCATATATTCCTGACCTTCTCTTTGTGCAGGTGTGACTGCTTGGTAAATTGCCTGAGGGAACAGAGCCAGCTAAGAGCCTAGCTAAAAACATAAGAATTTGTTCACTGAGGGACCACACAAACATTTGTGCCAGAACAATGCAGGGTAGCAGGGGCGGATGTGAACACTCTTGCATAATGAGCGCTGGGAGATAATGAAGCTAGTACTGACACTAAAAGAAATATATATCAAATTATGTCATAAAAGTAGGTAGAAGGGACTCCATACTCCTTAAAGATGTTGACCAAATTGGCTTTGTGGGACAAGGCCTTCAGTATAAAACTATTATTTTGCAGCAGAGCTCTTTACCTCCATTTTTCCCTAAAGACAGATCAGTTCTCCAATTCAGGCCACAAGATGACTATGCACGTACCTACCAACACACACGAAAAGACAGCAAGAAATAAACATGAAAGATGATGTATCACCAATTATTCCATTCTGGCAATCACAGGTGGGAACAACAGGGTTGGAGCATATCAGACACACTCAGGAACATGTTTTCCATATATTTGCATTGGCATATGTGGAAATAAAAGCCATGTTTCCCAAGAAAACAAATGGATATACAACTGTACTCCATGTTTTGGCTAATATCCCACTTTAACTTTGGAAACCATTAGTCAAATGCCATAACATTTGACAGCGCTAGAAATAAAAATGACTAAAAATGTAAACTTTAAGCAGGTTCATGAAACACAAATATAAATACAGAGGACACAACTCAATCACAGTGCCACCGAGGGAAGACTGTAGAGTAATCTCTACGTTTGTTGCAGGAGCAGCCATGACTCTCTTAAGATGAGACCATAGTTAGCACCTGGGCTCTGCAGTAGAGGCTACACCTCCTCGTGGTCCTGCTGGATGTCCTTCAGGGTAACCTAAAGTAGCCTCTGCCCCAGTGTGTCTGGAGTTAGAGCTGCTTCCTCCCTATTGACTGGCTTCACTGACCACTCAATAGTTTTTCTTTAGGTGACACCAAATTTTGGCAACGGATCCTACAGATCGTCATCCAGAGCCTGTGCCCACAGGTGTAACTGGGCAAAGTCAGGCAGCTGTTTGAGGGTGGGCTGGCCAGGTTGTGTTTGCCCTCGCACTGTGTGTGATGTTACGGTCTGGCCAATACAGGTTGCTTGGTGGCCACACAAAGAAGTCCATTGGACTTGTGGGATGATGTAGTCCTTAGGAACTTCAGGGACCACGAAAGCCTGGTGGAAAAGGAAATGGATCTTTTTGGGCTGGAGTTGATTAACTTGGACTTCGGTGGTTTGGAAGAGTGTCATCCTTCCACCAGGAGTGGTGAGGTTACCAGAGGTGCATGAGTTGACCATCTCCGTCTCTCTGATTCATTAGGGCACTAACATCAGCCCCCACACAACTGATGTAGAAAGTGAGGAGGGTGAAGAACCCCTGCCCTCCACGGCTGTGGCCCAACTTCCACCAATGCCATCAATGCCTATCCTGGCTACCAGAGGAGATCTTCCAACCAACAGCACTCTGGTTGCAAAGGTCCCAGATAAAAGTCCATCATGTCCTTGTTGCAGGAACCAGATAGGAAAAATGTCAGAACTAATTGATAATCCAAAGAGAGCTCATGGAAGGAAAAAGATTCTGTTTCAGTGAACAACTGTGAAACATCATAGTACCGCCCACCGCTTCCCAAAGTGCAAGCGGGCTGTGGAATCTGCCTTGATGGAGGGCTGGAGCTGTAGAAAATGCAATTGTGTGTTTGAAACTAAAATTGGACTGACTCGACATAAGTGCCTGGTTCACCCAATTATTAGGAATGTGGAACGGATCTTAGTCCCCTGCCCAAAAGAAGGTATGGCTAGGAGGCTGCAGTGCTGGACACAGGAGGAAGTTAACTTATCCTGAGAGCTTGAAAAGCAGCATGAGGGGCATAAAAATATCAACAAGCTGATAGCAGAGCACTTGCTGTCTAAAATGGCCAAACAGTTTAGTGACAAGCAGAGAGAACTGAAGAGTCCAGTGAAAAAAGGTGAAAGATCTGGATTGGAAGAAACATCTATGGGAAGACATGGTCTCACCTCTCTGGTGACCAGTGACAGGACAGGAGGAAATGATAAGAAGCTGCATCAGGGAAAGTTCAGACTGAACATTAGGAAAAGGTTCTTCACTGAGAGGGTGGTTGGTCACTGGAACAGGTTCCCCAGGGAAGTGGTCACAGCACCAAGCCTGTCAGAGTTCAAGGAGCATCTGGCCAAAAATCTTAGTCATATGGTGACGGAGTGGGAGTCGGACCCGAGTAACGACTGAATCCCAATATGAGTATGGTCGTTCTCCTTTATTATCAGTTCAACTACAGCTTATATAGCAGAGCCACGCAGTCACGCGATGTTTTCCCCGCTTAACAATTGGTTCTACCCACTGTCCATACGCCCAAGCCTTAACGCGATTGGTACACACGAGCTGTCCACACAACGGGGTGTCTCCGCTTTCCTTTTCCGCTTTCCCCCGGAGGTAACTCCTCTTGTCCACGTTGCAACATTCTTTGTTCCTCATACCACGCCCATCACAGGCCTCCCCCTAAATCAAAAGCCTGGATTGCTCAGAGATACCAACCCATGTCCTCTCTCAGCCAACCAGGTCTCCACAATATGGTTTAGTTTAGCTAGTCCTGCAAGGAGCAGGGAGTTGGACTCGATCCTTATGGGTCCCTTCCAATTTGAGATATTCTATGATTCTATGAATTCTTATGCTTCCAGTGGCTGTTCCAACTGGGAAGCTAGTCAGTATTCTAGACAATGTGGAATCCCTGACGTACAGTTTCCCAACAGACTGTGTTCAAGTCAAGATGTGAGTTGCCAGGAACATTCAAAGGCCTGGGAAGTTTCAAGACTATTGGCTCCACAGACAATTTGGCATTCGAAGCCATGATTATGGCAAAAGAGATCTCTAAGAACATGAAATCAGTAAAAACTCAGCGCTGGGCCCAGACCATTTGAGTCTGAGGGATCTAATTAAGATAGATCCCCAGCATGTCCAGCTCATGGAACTTTTTAATCTATGCTTGTATCCAGTGTCATATCAGACATAGTAAAAGAACACCTGACAGTGTAAATATCAAAATCTGTGTTGCCTGAATGACAGAAACATCAACAATTAGCAACCTATTGTGCCTGGGTCAACAATTTTGAGGCTGTTTTCAAGGATCTAAACAGCCCTGCTGACCAAGGCATGTCCTATTAATTTGCAGCAGATGGGCTTTATAAGATGACCTAGTTCCAAAAATTTTAAACTACTACAGCTACTTATTCAATAGGCTAAGAGGGAACACCAGTCTGTCAGAGTAGTCGTCACTGATTTGGCTAAAGCCTTTTACAACATAGGCCACTCTCATATTATTATGGCTCTGAACCAGAAAGGAACTGACGATCATATTATTGCCTTAATTAAAATTTTTTATCATAATATTCATACCCGGACAGATCTGAAGAATGAACAGTGGGACCCCACTGGGATCCGGACTGGGGTGAAGCAAGGCAATCCAATGTTTCCAATTCTATTCAATCTGTCAGTTATCCTCTACTGTGCAAGCTGGAAAAGGAAAGCAATGGGTTCCATCACTGTGCTAAAAAGATAACATTAGCTTTTGGAGATGACTTGGTGCTACTGACTGATTCTTGGGATGGAATGCAGAACATTAACAACATTTTTTAAGTCTTCTGTGAATTGACTGGTGTCAAGGGCTGAAGTGCCATGGCTTCTGCCTCAAAGCAATGAAAGATTCTTATACAATCAATGACTGCCCTGCTTGGGCAGTCAATGGCATACCGTTCAATATGACTGACCCAAGCAGCTCTGAGAAATATCTGGGTTTATAGATGTAGACCAACAGGTTGAGTTATCAAAACCTGAACCATCAGAAAAACTGAGTGGCTAAGGCAGATTGGGCAGGCTTCATTCAAGCCTTTTCAGAAGGAAGACATCTTGAAAGAATTTACTATCACTCAATTTTTTATCTAGCTGACCACACCAATATGAGGGCTATGTACCTCCAAGCCCTTGACTTGGCCATTCAATCTGCTGTCCAGGAACAGTTACCTCTGCTTGCCTGTACTTGTGACACCATTCTTTATTCCAGCACATGCAACAGAAGCCTGGGTATTGTCAGACTTGTGGGATTAATCCCAAGTACACAGATCTGCCAGCTGCAGCGAATTGTCCACCCTTCTGATGACACTAAAAAATCAATAGTTCATCAAGAAGGTATTGAAAATGAATTTAGGAAGTTGTGAATTGCTGTGGAAGAGAAAACTCCATCAGTTTGGGACCTAAAGGCAGTCACAGTGATTCCAGAAGTGGTTTGTGGTGAAGCCCCAGTCTCAAAATAGGAAATTTCCACTCCAAATGTCATCTTTCCAAGACCTAGCAACTGGTGGAAGGAAGACTTTTTGAATCGGACCAGGTTGCTGTGTCAGGGCTATGGAATTATCAGCTTTGAAAAAGACAAAATTAGTAATAACCAAATTGAACGTTATAGGGACATTTCCCACTGGAAGCTCATTACCTCCTTACAAGTAAGAGCTAATGTCTATCCCATGGGGGAATTGGGGTAGGCAGGAAACTCAAGATCTGACAGCGCTGTCAAGCTAACAGTGAGACTTACACACATATTACTGGGTATTGCCCACCAGTTCAGGAAGCTAGGATCAAAAGACATAACCAACTGTGTGATCTATTGGCTGAAGAAGCTCAAAAGAAGTGTTGGCTAGTGTCTCATGAGCCACTCCTATGAGACCACTAAAACAAGCTCTACAAGCCTGACCTAATATTTGTTAATGGTGGTCAGGCACTGGTAGTGGATATAACCATCAGATACGAAAGCAAATTATCATCACTTGCTGATGCAGTGGCTGAGAAGGTGAGGAATTATCAAGGAGCAAGTCCAGGTTGTGACAAATGCCAACAATATTGAGGTCATCAGGTTTCCCATTGGAGCATGTGGGAAGTGGCATGGTGACAATTACAGGCTTTTATCCAACCTTGGGCTCTCAAAAACCCAACAGGAAAAGGGGGCTCAGCTCTTCTCCAGAATAGCTTTATTCACATCAGTAGATATTGTACCCATCTGTGAGTCATATGAGAACTATTGTATAAAATTATCTGTGAGTCATATGAGAACTATTGTATAAATTTAATCTGACTGTAAATAAGTTACCTTTGTGGGTTGTCATGTTCTAGGGAAATGGATTCTTGTTGGAAGCAAGGGAGGCAGGACGGATAGTAGACAGGGACTAATAGGGACTGGGTAATCATGATGTGTCATATTATCCACTGACAAAATCAGCTTAGCCTTACCTACTTAGGTGGACAGGACACCCTACTTAACCTGGAAAGGAACATGTAAGTTATATGTGTTCAATAAACAGTGGGGAAGGCATTATGAATGTTTCACACTGGTACACCTTACTAGACACCAGAGCACCCTCCTCCTCTCTCATGTCCAATGAATCTGGAAAGGCAATTAGACATTGTCTCCTTCCCCCAGCTGGGATATTTGTAATATCTCTCTTTATTCTCTGACATCTAATAAAAGGCATGCTCACACTGTCGTCTTCTGCTGTTTAATTAAAGACAATCAGCAGGGAGACACAAATCTACAGAAAAACAGTCTTTAATAATTTTGCTGTCCTCAGAGTTATTTGTTCGCTTTCTGCTATATCCATTAAGACAGGAACTAGTCATGTCTCACAGCCAAATGAATTATATGGATTTAATGCTGAAGACAGGAAAAGAAAAGGTACTGGAGCACTGAGGTGCTGGCACTGGGATGGAGTGATTGCAGAACACATTTTTGTGTATGTAATGGGCCCAAAATGCATCTGAGCCAATTGTTCATTACACCATTAGTGTTAGTAGCAGTCTGCCTGGGAGAAGGAACATGCAGATCCTTCTTCTTTCCTCACAGGTTTTCTTAGCGTGGTGGTGTGGCTTTTGTTATTGTAATTACAACTCCAGCTCAGGCACTAATAAATGAAAAGGTAGAACTTTCCATGTCCTGCTGCCAATAAAGAATATCAGGCAGAGCTTGGAAATCCAGACCTAGGAAAACCTAAATTCACCTTTGAGATCCAGTGGAGCAACAGATAGGATTCAGCAGCTGATGTAAAATAAAACTCACTACAGTCAGTCCTGAATTTCTGAACAAGAACATGACATATTAACAGCAAAGTTAGTTAATTGGGAAACAAATTTAGCTAGGGTCATACTGATAGTCTTTTACAACTAACAGCAGCTCTGAAGGAAGCCCAGGCTGACCTTATGCCAGGGCTGTGGGTAGACCCAGCCATAATGGTAGAAGTTGCTGTCCCCAGCTGCCTGCCTCCAGTCTCATGCTAGAGGTTAGCCCCATGAAGTTTCACACAGGTGCTTTTTAATCCGTTTCAGACAAACTGAGCTGTATTAGCTTATGCAGCTCATTTTTGATAACCTGATGCCCTTTTTTGCAATGGTGTATGGGAAGAAATGCTTAGTAGGAGACAGAAACCCTCTTCAAGGTGTAGTGATGGGCAACTTAGAACCGGCTAATGATCAATGGCTTCTACTGCTACAGCTATTTGCAGAGTACACATCTGCCTAGTAAACAAAACCTGTAAAGTTATATTTAAAAATATAAGAAGTTTTTAAAAAGTTCATCACTCCAACTGCTATCACTGTAAAATTTTTTCACATTGTATCTGGTCATTTTTCAATATCAAATTCTAATTCACAGCCAAGCACCAGATGCTGTGATATGATCCTTCCCAGATGTAAAATCTCCGGAGGTTCCATGTCTACAAAATAAAAGCTACCCAGGAATATCCTATTTCATTTAATACTAGTCTTGGAAATCTTTCATCTGGTCATTCCAGTATAAAGTGTAACCAGACAGTGCACGTGTGTAGTTTCACTAGAAAGTGAACAGCTATTTATAACTCAGGGAACACAGCAGGCCAGAAGCATTAGCACAAACAAACACACAAACAATAAGTCATTAACTGGGTGCTTTGGAAGAACACTTTGAGATTATTCTGTTCTTTAATGCTGCAGTGCTGTGATTTCATTTTCCCAGCTAACACAAGTTTATTTGAAAGGCACTGAAGCAAGCTCATAGTTATACGGCCAGACCTATCCTGGCTGCCATAGCAAGGGAAAGAAAAGATGGAGGTGGTGACACAGGAATCTCTCCAGTCACAGCTTCCTCTACTTTTTACCTGCTACCAGTAAGCACTTGCCAGAAACCTTTTTGCGTATGCATTATGCAAGATTAGCCATAGTCTCCCAGTACCCTTGTGACCACTCACCTGCTTTTGAAAGCATTGAAAGAAAGCCTCTCTACAACCTTTTTTCCTACTTTGTTCTAGGACACAGTGTAACAGTATGTAAGATTTAGTGGGGATTTTCCACCATCTGCAATATACGATAGCTTCTCAAGTGCAGTGCAAAAACCAAAGTAAGAAAATTGTCATCAAGGGCATGTGGGAAAAGGGAGAGCAATTCAGACCTGTGAGTTTGATGCCTACCTAGAGTAAGACAAACCATGTAACTATTGCTTCTTGTCACCATTTAAGGTAGAAACAATTGCGAAGCTCTGATTCCTGTAAACAGTATGGAGTTTCAACTACTCCTATGCTCTGATAAAAGTTTTGCAAGTTTAACCAGCTTCTCACTTTGCTTTCTCTCTCCTTTGTGTTGATAAACACTTGTCTCACACAGATCACTGGAAGGCAATAATGATGTCCAAGTCTGGAGGATAAACACCTTCCTGGGCTCCATCACTGACCTTCTGTGACTCAAGGGTATTTCAGACTAAGAAAAATAGAGTCTCAAGGAACTGGACATATGGGCAGTAACACCTCAGCATTTTCGATGCAGTTACTGAGCGTGTAGCTCAGGCACCCTGCATGATTGCACAGCCTGGATTAGCAGCTCGGGTGTTGCCCAACCACCACACGCGCCTTTGGCTTTAGATTTCTATGCCAATCTGATGGGACACAGCCTCTTGTTTCTGCAAATACCGAAGGAGTCAGAGGAGCATGCCTCTGCAAAAAGGGCCTCTGGAGGCTTCCTTCAGAGCAGGCCAAGCCGTGCCTTTCAGCCTTTGGCCCACGAGTTGTGCGTTTCTACCAAAGCCTGGCCTCCTCCATTTGAAACCCCTGGGAAAGGCAGGCCTGCGCGCATTCCCGTTTTCCGAAAAGCTTCTGTTTGCCTTGGACAGGCCGGGGTTGGGGGCTCCCGCCCGGGAGGCACCTTCCGGCTCCCCGGAGCGAGGCCCAACACTGCGGGCGACCACCCACCCGCACCCGCCGTGCCCGCTGTGACACAGCGCGCAGGGTGCCAGCAGCCCGGGGAGGCTAGCT